>WPDF01000215.1:0-154697 GCA_019137265.1 Neonectria coccinea | reverse complement strand
GCGTCGAGGCCGGACATTGTGTGTGTGTGAGTGCGAGAATTAAAAAAAAAAAAAAGAGGGGATCGTGATAGCGAGAGGCAGTGTGCTGAGCTCGGTCCCGTGGGGTATAGAGAGAGGACGACGTGGTTTTCGGACGATCGATCGGTTGCGTTGGCTCAGTTGGGGTTGACTTGGCTATCACGGAAACTTGTGCCAGTGCCAGTGCCAGTGCCAGTGCCAGTGTTCCCAACTTCCGAACGGCAACGCAACGCAGCGCGCGGCAATTATTACGGGTCGATAGGGGGACGGGGGGTCTGAGCGTTCTTCTTTGTATCTCTCTCCTCCTGGTCGTGGTGGTTGGTGGTGGTTGAGTCTGAGAGGGCGGCACGGATTGACGAGACAAAACTTCGCCTCCCAGGGGCCGGCCGAATTTGCCATTTGTGCGTCTGGCGGGGTCGACTTGCTCTTCTGGGGAAAGCCCGGCTTGATAGTCTGTCTGCTAAGTTGCTCCTAGTCGGCAGCTTTTCTGGTAACAATGGACGCCTGGGTTGTTTGTTTGGTCAGGACTTGTCAGCGACTCGCGTGGGCTTGTTACCCACTCTGCCTTATTTTACTGTATCGCGTACGTTACGTACGTACTTGTAACGGTGTTATTGATGTTCCCTACCTAGGTACCTAACCAACCACCTGAGGGTACGTAATTAAATACTCTCGGCCACTGACTTCTGCTCTCGTCTTCCCGCGCGCCCGTTCTAAACGAAGCTAGCTCGAGACGATGCAGAACCGTTTACGAACGTTCGAATGGCTTCCTACAGTGCCGCCTGCTTAAGCCGCCATCAGCCTGCGAGATAGCGGGCCTTGCATCGCCGTGTCTCCCCACCGGTTCCATCCCAGTTCCCTCCCTGAGCCAGACGGTTCAGTCCCGGCGCCCGTGGACCATCACCGGCTCGGAACGCCGCTCAACCTCCAAGACCAAGTGGGCTCTCCCCAGCATCATGGCCTGATACCCGAAGCCGTCGAATGTCTTGATCGATATCTTCAAGCCAAACGAGTGGATTCGCAGTTTTTTGCCTCCGTTTCTTCCCCCATTCCCCCACCCCCCCATCCATGCTCAACCAAGACGGGGTTTTCAGTCTCTCCATTCTCCAAGCCACGACCCGCTCGCAGGCCTCCCCCAGAAAAAAACAGCCTTACAAAGCTCGTCAAGTCGTCCCGGGGCATCCACCAGAGCCCAACAGTAGCTTCTCGTACAATAACATAACGACGTCCCTCGCAATGGGCCATTTCTTTCTTCTTCCCCCATCCATCGCGCAGGCTGACCACGTCACATTACGTGGAAGCTGGCAACACCTGTGGAGTATCAGCTTCAGCTCACGCGCCTCAGCGTTTCACTTGGGACGCTCCGACCCGAGAACGCGCCACGCGTGAAGAGGAAAACGTCGGCAGCGCTCTACGGTTTTGGGGACCGAGTGGAGTTTTGTTTTAGGATCAGTGGCAGCACAAGCCAACTGACTGACTCGCCGAGGTTTCTGTTTAGTCTGTCGTGACACATGTGCTGAGCTCAAAACACGGCGTCCCTGCATCACCGCCTCCACCGCAAGAGATTTATGCGCTATACTTATGTTGAACGTGATTGCGGGCGACCTAGCCCCCATTGCCAGCCGCATACGTTCTGGTTTCCTTTCTGGCCTGCCTCATTTAATTGATTACCCAGCTCACGATGGTGGTTCGGTCTTGGCGAAGTCAACGTGTGTCCTAATTTCTTGTGAGCGTGACTGCGGGCGGTCTCTATATCCCACAGACTTCAGCGATTTCTGGTGTCCCATCCTGCCGTTTCCCGAGCAGCTCCGGACTCAAGTCTATTGGAGGGTAAATTCTGCCTGCAATTGGAGACCAACGACGATATTGGTCGCGATGAGTCGAGTGTGCTGGAAGCTGATTTGCCCTCGAACCCTCCCGTAGACTCCTCAAACTGTTACCGTCATGTAATCTCATGATCGGTATCTGCTACTAGAAATTAGGTGTTGAAGTACAGCAGACATATAGTTAATAATATGGACAACGACATTACGAGACGCATCGATATGATGGATGTCGAGCAGGCAAAATAGTGAGTGGCCTTAACGCCACAGTAGCGAGTGCTTCTCAGCCCTACAAGGAAAATAAAAGACGACAGCAAATCCTCATATTTTAACCTGCCGAGCTGGGGGTTTTAAATTTCATCCCCATTCCTAATGTCTGCTCTCACGCTACGTATGAGCTGTAAAGTGCTCATAGCCTGAAATGGCTGGGATGTTCAATAGAGAAACTATACGTTATCTCGCAAGGTAGTAATATCAATACGATGGATATATTAGCCGCCTGGTAGCGCATGATATATCCTGGGGGATTTCTTGACGGAGGATTTCTGCGTGAATCACTTCCGTAGTGTCTTGTACCTGCGTCGTGCGTGCATCTAAACTCGAGCTAGGAAAATAGTTTTCACTCATTGCCCACCGCCTGGACGTTGCCGACTGGACATAATCCGTGAAATAATCATCGGCATAATTAATGCACGGTTGGCCCCTTCTGTATGCCCAAAATAGCTCACACCAATCCAAGCAACTGTTCTTGAGAGTTTGTATGAAAAATCCCCTCGATTTGCGCTGTAGTGATACACATATTGAGAGCCGCTGTCGACTATGATATGGTATGACCAGAGAAGAATCATAATCTCTGGTCAAGTGCCCTAACCCTGAGCAGTAATCAGGACGCGAGATGTGTCATCTGTCTCGCAATCTGAGGATTACTAGAGTTCACTGAGATATTGTTGATCGACTTGCCAGTACGCTGCATTTCACGACGTGTTAGCGGCACTAACACACGATAATCTAAGGTCAAGTATTAGAGACTAGAGTTAGGTCAATTCATCCAGACCTTCAAGCTGCAATTACTTCTAACCTGCTGTTCTTTGCCCAATGCTTATATGACGCTTTATTCTCTTTCCCAAGACTTGTAGGGCTCATTAGCCATGAGATGGCTTGTGGGATTACTAATTACTGCATACATTTCTTGTAAAGATGATATGGCGATGATATGACGAGACGAAGAGACGCTAAGCTGAGGTAAGAGCTGCGGCTACTGAAATAATCCCTCAATGGGACAGCTAGAATTAACGATCATTCAAGATCGAGTTGATCTGGTAACCTAGTCGGTGATCATGACCTGCTCCTTGGCACATCATCCCTGCATCGGGGTGACCGCGCCTACATCCACAGACGAGCAGCCTTGGCGAGAATGACACGGCCGTTAGTTAAGCATATAAATCTACCACAGCATCGTTCGCGCGCGATGCAGATTAGCTCTGCAAAGACGTGGGGATCGACGCGGGCTGTTCGGACCCCGTCCGATGGAATTTGCCCTTTCCAGGCACGAGGGGATGTCGTCCTTTCTGAGCAAATGACGCAAGCGACCTGGTTTCGGGAATTCATGGGTCGGAAGTCACAGATGCCCCACTGCGGTGCTATCGAAACCCAGAATCTCGACATCGATGCCCAGCTTCAGACATGCAGTGGCGAACAGGGTGTGGTGCGTTTGTGACCGTGCCTCGTGTTTGTGGCACAGAGTGCGACCTTATATAGAGCCGTTGGCCGGTCTGTATGTTCCTCTCGTCTCAGGATCAAGACGCGGACAAGACGACGATCATGGCAGGCTCAGACCATCAAGACACGAGCTCGGGACTCACTGACGTCCAACATCCTCCTCAAACCGGTGTCTTCAAGTTTGTCTCGCGGTATATCCCGTACTTTCGAAACCCTCAACATGTTCTTCTCTTCAAGCTGGACTGCTTTCTGCTTACGTGGGCCTTTCTCGCTGGAGTATGACTCCCATTCCTAACCCCAGTCGCAAAGAGCGCGTTTCTGAGTTCCTAGCTAACAGTCTAAACGATCCTGAAAGAACTAGATCAATCCGCAACGACTCAGGCCTATGTATCGGGCATGAGGGAGTCATTGAGCCTATACGGCAATGAACTGGTCCAATTCACAACATTCTTCTCCGCGGGCTACGCCATTGGCCTCGTTCCAGGCCAGCTAATTCAAACTAAAGTAAGTAGACTCGAATTAACTTTGAGTCACTAAATTGACTTCCTAGATTCGGCCTTCCATCTTCTTGCCCTTTTGCGAAATGACGTGGGGGTTATTGGTCCTGTTGTAAGTGAGATGCTTCCTGCAGCCGACACATCAACTGACAGTGCTTGATAATTAGCACGTACAAAGCGCCAAACGCGCAGACCATCTATGGCCTGCGGTTTTTCCTTGGGGTTTTCTCCGCGGTCTTCTGGCCCAGCGTTGTGTCTCTGATTTTCAACTGGTACACACCCACAGAGCTCGCTGTTAGGATCGCCTTCTTCACCATCTCCGACGTCGCAGGAGCAATGTTCCTGGGCGCCTTACAGGGTGCCCTCTACAAAAATATGAACGGAGTACACGGGATTGCTGGGTGGCAGTGGCTGTTCATCATTTCCGGCGCCATCACAGTCGGCCAAGCGCTCATGGGCTTCGTCATCATCCCGGATACACCAGCGTACACTCGCGCCATCTGGTTGACGGATGCAGAGAAGGAGATATCCCGGAAGCGCATGAGCGATGTTGGCGCCAACACGTCTCAGCTGATCCCCGCGAGTGTGTTGAAGAAGAAGCTGCGGAAGCTCATTGTCCATCCCGTCACATACTTCTTCCTCTTTGCCTTCGCCTTCAGTGCCTGGGCACACCGGGCAAACTCTTACTTTGTGCTCTATCTCGAGAGTTTGGTAGACGCTGAAGGAAACAGGCGCTACAGCACGTATCAAGTCAACGTGCTGCCCCTTGGCGGCTATGCCCTCCAGATCCTGACAAATCTGGTCTTGAACTGGCTCTCCGACTACAAGCACTGGCGCTGGCAGATCAGCATTGGTTCAGCATTCTGCTATGGGATCATCCTATGCGTCTTGTGTGCATGGCCATCCGATTACAAAGTCGTCTTGGGTTTCTACTTCTTGACCTACGCCACGAATGCCGGCAGCCCATCGTTCATGGCCTGGATGGCCGAACTCTTGCGAAAGGAACCCGAGGCACGTGCTATTATTGTTGCGCTCACCGTCACGCTGGTTTACGTTGGACACGCGACGATTCCCCTGCGTACTTTCAGAGTCGCAGACGCACCACGGTACCCGATCGGATTCCCTGTTTCCACTGCCTTCACGTTTGCATCTATCCTCATCCAGTTCGGCATGCTATGGTGGGGAAACCGAAATCCTCAGGTGGGAGAATATGGCTACGATGCGCCGAAAAACGCACCGAGGGTGGTGGATGAAGAGAACCTCAGCGTTGTCAATGGGGATGGAGCTGGATCGTCTAGTGACTCCAAGACTGCACATCTGGAAATTTCGAAGGCACGAGATGCATAGAGTTGATCGATTAGGAATTCTACTTAGCTTCAAAGAATGTGTCCGCTGTGGATGAGTGAAAGCTCAATACTGTGTGTCGATCTGAATACTTGTTTGCCTATGATTGATGTAGTATTAGTATTATGGGACGAAACTCAAGCGACATCAATATGACCTGCTAATCGCTGCTTTTATGGCCTCTTTGCTCGCTGGCTTAACTTCGGCTTAGCTGTTCATCAGCCCCTCGTCAGCCCACATCAGCCGCCTAAGCGCCTTACCAGGCTGAAGCTTACCTACTTCGTACTTTAGATTGGATCAGGCTCGGGCAGCAAAACCAACTCTCGCACTCCCGTCGCCCTAGACGAACTGACTACTAACCACGCTTGTAGTAGTCTGGACTCTAAATAAATCCGTTACAGGCATCAAGTACTCTGATCAGGATGGCTGAGCCATTTGAGATCATTGGTCTTGCCTCAAGCATTGTGGCATTCGTCGACTTCAGCATCAAGCTTGTCTCGGCTGTCAAGGCGGCTCGAGACTCGATTCACGACACACTTCCCGAGATACACGAGATCGAACTGTGCTTGGAAGATGTCCGGTATTCCAATCTCAGGGCCATCCAGGGATCACCCGGACGTCAGCTGTCTCAGGGCGAACGGCACATTATGGACATGGCGACCGAGTGCGACAGATTGGCCGGTGAACTTGGCGCCATGGTCCGGAAGCTCAAGATACGAGACGGTGCCAGATTCAGGACGATAGAAAGCAGCCGCATTGCATTGCGTGTACTGAGGAAAGGAAAGGACATCGATGATCTGCGCCGTCGTATCGAGAGCTTGGACGTCAGGATAAGAAGCAACGTACAGATGATTCTGGATAGGTTGGTGACCAAAACTAGCAAACAATGCCCATCACTCACTGACTGGTCGCAGGAAACGGGGCTCGGAGATCCTGTCTGATCTCAATGCGCTTCGAGAGTCGCAAAAGCAGCTGGGAATTAACTACGACTCCAAGCTGGATGGCATCCAGAAAGACATTCTGCGCCTGGCTGCCGAGAATCGGGAGGCGCAAGGTGAGCAACTGAGCGCCTTGAAGGAGCACCTCGACCTGCTGGAACAAGAACGAATCACCTGTCGAAGGCAGTCCAGGGTCATCAGGAGCCTATACTTCCCAGAGCTACGACGCCGATGGTCACAGATAACCGATGCGGACCAGTTCACAAACACCTGGCTGTTCGACCCAACTAGGACAAACTTTCTGGAATGGCTCAAGGGCGGAGACGGCATCTACTGGATCAGCGGTAAAGTATGCCGTGCCGCTGACTGTGCGAGGAAAAATGCTGACGGCGTGTATCCTAGGCGGGTAGCGGCAAGTCGACACTGATGAAGTTCGCGGCCGAGCATGCACACACGGCCAGAGCCTTGGAGGAGTGGGCGGGCTCTGCTCAGCTCTACACGGCGAGCTACTACTTCTGGAACCAAGGTTTCGAGATGCAAAAGTCCCAGGTCGGACTGCTACAGTCCCTGCTGTACCAGATCCTGAGACGGGCCCCTACCCTGATCCCATACGTCTGCTCAGACGACCGTTTGGATCACGAGAGATGGGAAATCGACGAGCTGAAGAGGGCCTTTGAAGCTCTTGCCAAGCACAGCGGCCTGTCCACCAAGTTCTGCTTTTTCATCGATGGTCTCGACGAGTACGATGGCGAGGAGGAAGACGTTGTCAACTTTCTATCGTTCTTTTCCGAGTCCAAGTTGGCCGACATCAAGATATGTGCATCGAGCCGACCCCGGGAAGTCTTCAAGCCCTTCCAGCAGAGCATCTATTCTCTGGCCGTCCAGGACTTTACCAGGGAGGACATGCAAACCCATGTCCGCCAGAGGCTGCAGATGAACGAAAAGTTTAAGGCCCTGGGTGCCTCGCAGCCCGGATGCGAGGAACTCATGACACAAATCGCCCAGCAGTCGCAGGGAGTGTGGCTGTGGGTGTTCCTCGTCACCCGCGATCTGGTCCACGCGGTGAACAGGAGCGAGGGGTTCTCGACGCTGCAGAGGATTCTCCGTCTCTTTCCGCCAGACTTGGAGGCTTACTTTGAGCACATCATCGAGGGCATCAAACCTGTCTTCCGGGTAGAGATGGCGCAGATCTTCCTAATCACGACGGAGGAGGTTCAGCCTCTACCGTTGTTCGCCTTCTCGTTGCTTGAACGAGAGAATCGCGATTCTGATTATGCCGTGAAAGCGCCAATCTCGCCGGCTAGCGAGCAGGAGGTGTCAGAGGCAGAGGAGCAGTGGAAGAGCCGGATCCAAAACCGATGCGGTGACCTCCTCGTTGTCAATGACATGTCTCACCCCATCTTCCTCGGCAAACCCGTCGACTTCCTCCATCGCACCGTACGCGATTTCTTGCAGGACTGCTACCACCAGCGGCTGGTGGAAATGGTGGCTGCCCAGTCAGGCTTCGACCCCCTCGTATCACTCTGCAAGATGACTCTGTTCTTGCTCAAGAGTGTGCCAAAGGAAGATTTCCGCCACAAGGCCTCCATCAACAGGATCATCGGGCTCACAGACGAACTTCTTTACTACGCCCACGAGGTTGAGAAGCGAAGCCAGGCGGCCGAGTCCCCCGTGGCCGACGTGCTGGACGAACTGGACCGGGTGAACTGCGAACACGCGCGCTCCCTGCGCAACAGGCACTGGACCCATGCGAGAGATCTGCCGAGAGCCCGCGGGTACGACGAGTACCGCGAAGGCGGCAACTGCAACTTCATGGCGCTGACCGTCCAGGCCCGCCTGGTCAAGTACGTGCGGGCAAAGCTCGCGGCCGACTCGAAACGGCTGCAGAAGCCCGGACGACCCCTGCTGGACTACGCGCTCCGTCCGAGGCGAGTGACGGCCATCAGCATGCCGTATCATTCCCAGAGGGACGACCCCAGCATCGACGTCAACATGGTTCGCCTGCTGCTAGAGAAGGGCGCCAGCGTGAACCAAAAGGTGCACCTCAACGATGGCCGAACGGTCTGGGCGTTGTTTCTCCTGTCGTGCCACGAGAGCACGACGAGAGGCGAGGCCACCCCACCGATGAGGGAGGCCTGGTACCAGGTAAGCGAGTTGCTCTGCCAGCACGGCGCAGACCCGGAGTGTTGTCTCGACGACAATGATGCGTCGATGAATGTGGCTGGGATTCTGGACAAGGTGTTTAGGAGGGACAAAGCTCTACATCTGCAAAGCTTGATGGCGGAGGCCCAGGCGCGGAAGCGGACAAACGGGAGCTCTTGGCTTTCTGCTCCGAGACATTTCTGGAGGATGGTTTCCAACTAATTGAGCCTGAGATTTGATGTGGACTCAAGCGGGTTTGAGAGGAAGCGGGAGATAGGTACGGATGGGATCTACACTAGAACATATCATAGGTAAGATTGTTCCATAAAATACTTTGGCACCAGTACCGGAAACTTCAGACAGCTAAAGCAGAGGAAGTATCGAACCTCGGAGCATCACGCCCGTCACCGCCTCACCCACTACCTCCGCTTGCATGTCGACATTGCCCAGTTGTCTTGCGTATCAAACCGAATCGAAGCTTGCCGACACGCTCTGGTCCTCCTCATCTGTGACCCCGCGTTCCTCGTCCTCCCGGCGACTCAGCCCTTCGCTCGGCAACAAAACAGCCCGGTCAATCGCCTCCGGAAGCCCGCGATGTCTCCCTCGCAGCATGACGGCGCAAAGGATCACCTTGCTCGCGGCATGCCACCCGCCGCTGAAGGAACAATCCGCGTCCGGCAGCCCCACGCTGACGCCGACACAGCCGTACGCCGACATGACCTCGAACATGACGTTGAAGACGGAGTAGTGGATCGGGTCCCGGCGGAACTGGCCCGCCTCGATGGTCGTGATGAGGAAAACGGCGAGCATCAGCCCATAGGTGTCGTTTCGTGTAAACTGCCGGTACATCAGTCGGCGGAGGTATCGGAACTGGCGGATGATGAAGTTTTGGCCATCGTTCCACCTGGAGTCTTGATCGTCTTTGGGTTTGAAGATACCCAGGGATTGCTCTTCGTAGACGCGCGTGCGCCGCGAGGCGGGCTTGATTAGGTGGGCGGGGATGGACATTGCGATTGCGTACAAGACTTGTAGGCCGATGTGGAGGTTGGAGATGTTGGTGATGTGGAAGCCTCCGAAGCGAACGGCTGCCATCCATTAATAGAAGGCGGTTAGTACTCGAGCAGGAAGAGCAGCTGGATTCAGTAGACTTACACAAGGCTTGGAACAGACCGGCGAGAACGCGCGGTCCAGTCGGAATGCTCTCGATGTCGAGGTTACCGAGGCCGAAGAGAACGAAGCCGACCCAGTTGATCGAGTTGAGCAAGATGAGCATGAATAGGAGCCACCAGGTTGTGTTTCGTGGCCAGAGATAGACATACAAGCGCCGGGGATGGTCCAAGAGGAAATGTAAAGATTCTACCAAGTCGCTCCTTCTCATCACCGGGCGTAAGATCATGAGCTGGGACCAGATGATGAATCTCAACAAGATCGGGAATGCCGTATGCCCGGCAAGGATCATTAGTCCCATGGTGATGATGACAAAGTACGAGCGCTGGAAGGGGACCATGCTGGCGTCAAGGAGGGACATGCCCGAATTGTTAAAGGCCGAAACGCCGTTGAAGATGCCCAGCCACCAGGGCTTGGGGCTGTTATCCAAGGCCGGCTGGTTGTTGCTGATCCAGGCGCCGAGGGCGATGCAGCCTAGGAGCTGCCAGAGGAAGAAGTATAGCAACAGTAGGACGAGAAGCAGCTTCAGAGCGCGATACTCGATGCCGCCTAGCTCGTCACGTTGCTCGCTGGTGAGGCGTACGCTGGAGGCATTCCGACCAATGGTGGGGGTGTAGGAGAGATAGGGAAGCTCCTCGTCCTTTTCCTGGTTTCGAGTGCTTCCCGTGGCCTCTACTTCGGGAGATGGCGATGGGGAGGGCCTCCTGCGGACCGTCGGCGGCGAAAGACTCCTCCTCCTCCTTGAGCTCGCCTCGCGGACTATGTCCCGGAAGCGCTGGTCGAATCTCCGCTTGCGGGAGTGCACGATGCAAATTGAGATCCAGATCCGGCTGCCAAAGATGATCAGCAAGAAGAGGATAATCTGTTGCCCCGTCGTCGCCTGGCTCAGGTTAACAGTGACAAGGCCGGCCGCCGTCATGGCAGAGACGACCAGGAACAGGCTGTCGACATAGCTGATGGCGCGTGCCGAGCCCCAGAAGATGAGCGACGACACCAAACAGACGACGATGAAGTAGGTGTAGTGGCTCGTGATGAAGCTGAGCTGCGACAGGAACTGCGATAGGAACTGCGACTGCCATGCTGCGCGCGCGAGCTGGGCTGGACGGCGGATCCAGGCCTTGTCGTGCTGCCACAGCGGCGTTGAAGCGTCGATGTCCTGGCCCTGCAGCCTGGCCACTTGGTCGTTGTCCTCGATGTTTCGGAGTGTTGATGCGCCAAGGACGCCACTCCGTTCAAAGGCAGTGATGCTCATACTAGATGCAACACGCGTGCGTCTTGATCTTTGGGAGCAAGAAAGCAAGCACGCGCGTACTGAGTGATTTGCTTCGTACAGTTTTTGGCTGCGGAAGAAGCGGCGGGGCTGACTGCATGCGCGAATCAGAAAGGCCCAGGTTTCTCAGGCGATAACGATGCCACTGGGGACATACGAGGTGTCATCGTGACCAGGAGGTACTACGTGGAAATCCTGGTTGCCAAGTATGAAGATAGTTGAGGCCAGTTAGGTAGGATATTTTGAGAAATTCGTCTACAAAGGCTGTAAGTTCATCCTACAGGGTAAGTTGATGTTTTTGGTGTGTCCTCGGCAATATCACCGTCTTCTGGGGTGTTGTCTCCTCCCGCCGGTAGGTATTTGCATGATTCTCGGCTGGGAAAGTTCCGGATAATATTGAGGCTTGAGTCTGGGCCGGAGCACCCTCTCTAATTCAAAGTAAAAGAGCCAAGTGATGACTGGGACGGAGCTATTGCCTCGAGAATTTACGTTACTAGCAATAGTAGAGAAGCCATGCAAGTGTAGATATGATCTATGGCTCCTCGTCTATTATGGGAGACAGGCACCTGCCAAACTACCAGGTGCGGGGATTGGGAGAGTAGTTTCGAATAGCCTGCTTGAGGTAAGCTGTGCGATAACATATCTACCAGAGCTGGATCTATGGAGGCGTCCACGCAAGTGTCTTGGCACAGCCAGTGAGTATCGTTGCTGTCCGCCACCACTATCATCTTGCCATTCTTCTGCCCTATACTAGGGCTACATCAACGCCACGCGTTTGTCTGATGACTTATGCATAAGCCAGCCTCAGTCTGCCTTGTTCACCGCCGCTTTCTCAGATACCCTCCCTCACAGAATGTAACCTAACAACCAAACCCTATCCTTTCATCTCCTCCCAGCATCAATCTCCAGCTACTGCGGGTACTTCGGTCGATAAAACACAAGCTATGGCCTTCCTCATGTCCTCCAAGGCTATCATCCTCCCTTTCATACTACAGATATTTCTCTTACACAGCCTATCGGTATTCTCACCCCGCGCGCGAGACATATATATGAGAACAAGTTAACAAGCAATAGGACGCCTCTGCTCTCAAGCCCAGTCCATCTTCAATCCCAACACTGGGAGAAAATGATACTGCTAGCCGGCACATTGGCATAGAAAATGGACTGGGGCGGCTTTATGTACAGCAGCTGCATCTTGCCGTGTCAGGAGTCAGTCATCGCTCAGCGGCAGCTTAGCTCAGAGCAGCTGGAGCTCAGCTCTAGAAACGGAAATGGATTTTAGTACACTTGAGTTTTGTCTCTAAGTTCTATGGGACATATTCAGTAGGATGACAAAAAATGCTAGGCTTTCGAATATCCTGGGCTATTAAACACTACCGGCTGTTAAGTATATCTTATAGTAGAATGCCATATAATTTTAGCTGTACTATTAAGCACGAGAGAGGCCAATTTTAATTTCTGAATGATGTGGGGATCAAGGTGGAATTATACGTTGTCAGTCTATTGATAATGACGGAAATGCTACGGAATTGCGACTAGCTATATATTTAGTGATGAAATTCTATGATGATGTGCATGAAGATGTATCCTGATCATGCTGGAAATTCCATGGGCTACACCGAGGATAGCTGAATAGGATCGTACTCTGTCTTCTGGAGATCACGATCTTTGGCATTTTTCCGAAGCTGAAAGTTGGCCTCGCCCCAGCGACCCTGGAAGGCAACGCCGGGGTGCGAAATAGCCAGGCAGACAGTGGCAATGAGGATCGCGCCTCCCTCAAGCACAATGAAAGCAGTCTCGTCTTTGGCCAATTTACTGTCGAAGCCGTTCTGGAGCTCAGCCATTCGGAACGAAGTTCGGATGAGGATGAAGACGGTGGCAGCCGTGATTCCTGAACTGTGAGTTAGCAAGGTCGATTTCGTCAAAAGTCGGGAACGGAAAGGCGTACCAATGAGGAAGATGGTGAACTTCCGGGACTTTTGCAACTCGGAGAACTTGTAGCTCCACTCGTTTTGATGTCGATAGGCCCGGAACCCGTACTCGGCTGCCAGGGCGATGAAGATGGCAATGGAAACCAGGTGTGCCGCCAGTCCCGTCTTGATGATTGCGAGGCCCGTATCAAGCGTAGATTTCGGTGTGTTGTCTCCGCCTAGAATGGCACCACCAGAGGCTTGTAGAAACAGAGCGACGAGATCGGAGACCATAAAGGTGATGGTGTAAGTGCGCGGGCTAAAACGAGAGAGGTTCTCGCCGTAGACGGAAATGATTCGAGCTAGGCAAAGGTAGATGGCAGCGCTAAAGAAGGCGGGGCCGATTGTCAGGGCGACGATATATCTACACAGTATTCCGGTTAGTGGTGCAGTTCATGTGGGGTTATTGTTCCCAAGGAGGTGGTATTCTCACGGTAAAAACCCGCCGTTTCCATTGTGCATTTCTACTCGAGCGGCGTATCCAACGATCTCCAGCACATGGCCGCAGAACATGCCAAATAAAAAGCCCCAGGTCTTGTACCGAATTCCGAGAAAGACCTGAGGAAGAAGGAGGACGGCGTGGCAGGCGAGGTAGAAGGCATTAGGCGCCAGTAAAGGAATTTCCATGGTCATCTTGAATAGAGAGATCGTAGTAGTGATATTGGGGAGGTTGGTGTGGTGAGGGGAGTGAATTGCTTGGTGGTGTGCTGATTGCCTTGATGAGTATTCGTACTTCAGAAACAGGACGCAGCATTTTATAAGACGTTGTGATCTGGTCTAAGGATGGGAAGCCTTGGAGTCGTAAACGAGCGGGCCAATTAGGACAGGGGCGGCTAAGCCTTGGCATTGGGGCTCAAGAAGAAACGTCATCTATTTCAGTAGTCTGTATCTGCATTCTTATTTCCATCTGCGGGGAGCTGTCTAATCCAGTCTGGTTCCTGGATGTGCTGAGGAGGGATTGAGGCGGAGTCTGCAGGGGTCGAGCCGTGTCGATCAACTAGCCTCCTTGTCATCAAACCGGCTCCATCGCTAAAGACGCGCGATTGGTTTTTAAACGAACGGGCCAATCATACTCGGTTGTGCTTCGCCTCTGCGATCCGTCATGATCCACCGCGGAGCCTTAATTATTGCATGCGCGCGGGGTGGACGAAGCCCGGGATATGCGCTCCGAATTTCAAACCGTCCAAGATCAGGCCGCCATGGACGTTTGAAGTTTGCATTGTCATCCTTCTGACGTATGTGAATCTCTCTCCCACCCAAATCTCACTCCTCTTTCTGACTCTCCCCGACCGTGTCACCCCAGCTTTTCAAATCAACTTACGCGTTGAGACACAACCAGTCGTCATCGCCCGCCATGACGTCGTCGGCTCCGGACAATCCGTCTCCGCCCCAACGTCCTCGCAAGAGAGCCAAACATACCCGCTCTAGACTGGGCTGTGGAGTGTGTCGGTAAGTTAAATGTTATAGCGGTGCAGCTTTGGCGCTCTCTGTCCGCATAACCTGTTGCTTGAAGCCGGAGCTGGCGCTTACACGTCGCGCACTGTAGTATACGTCGTGTCCGGTGTGATCAGGCGCGGCCTTTCTGCGAGCGCTGTACCACCACTGGCCGCACCTGTGACGGGTACTCTCTACCCATCGGGGACAACTCGAGCACAGACGCCAAGCCTCCTGATACGCTGCAGTTGTTATCACGGCCCCCGTCACTTGCCCTGCAAGAGGTTCCCCGCTCGGTCACCCTTGGTCCGCAGGCCGGCAGGTCTTTTCACTATTTCCAGCAAAACACCGCCCTCGAGTTCGCTGGTTACTTCAACAGTGACCTTTGGAGTAGTCTCGTATTGCAAATCAGCCGCCGAGAAACTTGCGTCCATCAAATGGTCGTTGCCCTGGGCTTGCTGCACGAGAGTTTTCGCCACGATCACGCCGGGCCTCAGTGCGACTCACCAGCTCTGGCTCTAAGAAAGCAGGCCATAAACCAGTACTCGGAGGCTATCAGACTCTTGAACAGTCACATCTCAACCTACGGCTGGGCCAGCCTTGAAATTACTCTTCTTTGTTCCATCCTCTGTGTCGCTTTCGAGTGGCTGCGCGGCGACTATGTCGCTGCCCGAACCCACCTATTGAGCAGCATCTCCATCATGTTTGAGTGGACAGACAAGAATCCCCGACATAACGCTACCTCGTCGTCTTCCCCTAGTGGGCATATGATTCGGACGAAGTTGAGACCAGTATGCATAACCCTCGTGCTGCAAGCTCGAATCATGTCCAGCAGTTTCAAGCTACCGTGGAACTTGGTATTGGATGCCAAAGAGGACATCCAACCGTTTGAAACCCTCCAGCAGGCACGGGATAGTCTCGATTTGCTGCTAGCCGACACCCTCCCGGACACTGTCTCCAGCAAAGCCACCGGTCAAACTTTTAACGAAAGAGTCTGGGAGAACACCCGGCAGTTAACAAGGTGGTCACAACACTTCAGCACCTACCTCTCAAAGAACGGCCTGGGGGAATCATCGAGTGCTCCGCTGATTATAATGAAATTGTGGCACACCACGGCTTATATGCTTCTGACTGCCAGCATGAATAACGACGAGATGAACTTTGACGCTTTTTTCCTCGACTTCACAGATATTGTTGAGAAGGCAAGGGGCCTGATTCTTTCTTCATCAACGAAATTCTCAGTTGACATTGGCGTCGTTCCTCTGCTATACTACGTTGCTCTTAAGTGCCGCCACCCTCAGGTCCGACGAGAAGCAATCAGCATGCTCACATCTGCTCCGCGACGAGAAGCAGTCTGGGATAGCTTGTGCGCCGCTTGCGTTCTTCAAGAGGTGATGGAAGTCGAGGAAAGAGGCCTTGGCGAAGTTTACACCCACGCGGATATTCCCAGCTCTGCCAGAGTATGCAACATGCATGCGGTGACGGACGTCGAAAATCGCAGGATTCAAATAAGCACTATGCAGCAAGGGCCCATGACTTGGAGTGAAGATAAGATTTTGACATGGTGATGAAGTGAGACCTCGTCACTTAGGACGATGTTAGAATAACAAGTTTTGGAATATTATCTAAAGGATACATTGATAAAAAGGTCAACGCCAAGTCCTTGGATCTGGTCCTTATAATTGCCGTCAAGTCTTAGTCCGCCTAAATTCCTTGCGCCTCTAATTGTACAGTGTGTCCCTAGTTCAATGAAAATGTCTGTTGTCGCCGTCTAAACGTTTTCCAAAGCTATAATGCTCTGAGACGATTCTGTTTCAACCCGCTTCTCTACCGTGATTCCTTCAGTCGCAGTGCACCTTTTTCTGACAGACCACGCACTCGAGACGTGTCCGAGACTCCACCAAGCCAGAAGAACTGGTAATGCCACCTCGTTCTGCTGCTTGCACCCGTCCGACCACACCGCCATCAACAGTATCCATGTGTTGTGAGCAGGCAAAGCGTAGCCCCAGCGATAGAAGCCGGCCGAGAGGGGAAACGGGTAGATGGTGCTGGCCACGTTCATAATGATCCATGTGAGCATGAAGAAAGCAAAGAACTTTACAGGCACCACGACATCAAGTATCGTATCGACGACGAGATATTGGATCTCCATGTATAACCAGAGGCACATCCATGTCTGGCCGAATTGACGACCAGATACAGACCAGTCCTCTCTGAACGCCCAGATGTAGCCGGTCATGCCAAGAGCACAGAAGAGCGTGTATATCTTGCTGATAAAAAGCCTGATGAAGTATGTATCGCGCTTTGAGAGTTTGCTGAAGATGCCAGCTGCAGTAAATATGCCGTTCGTCGCCATGAGAAAGAAGAACTGCATGAGCGCAGGCATGACCATAGAGACAGTATTGAGTAGGACACGGGCCCCTTGGTTTGTCGGCATCTCAATCTCAGACGACGCTTGAATGGGGTTGAGAAATACTGAAGAACTAGCTGGATCCGTGAGGTTGACTGCGGCTCGAGCGTTGGTGGCGACACTGTAGTACGTCCTAGACGCAAGGGCGATCAAGGTCTGCATGTTCCCCTCGATAAGAGACGCCGAGATGACAGGGTAGTATGAAGCTTGGTAGGTGTAGGAGATGGTACTGGCTGGGTCGTACTCGGTGGTATTCTTGCCCTTGATTGCAGCCATCAGACGATTCGATGAACCAGAGTGTGTCCAAATAGCCGCCCAGTATCCTCCCTCGCAGATAGCCTCACTGAGCGATTCTGCTGTTGGATATTCAGAGGTCGGGCGGTATTCAAGGGTCGGAAAGGTGTCGGCTCGCAGAGACTTGTACGCTATTGACAGCGCTTCGCCAATCTCGGCTCCGTCGTAGTCGATGACTAGGATCTTGAGGGCATGGGCTCGAGAGCCTGAGTTGAGTAGCACCCCATAGAGGTACGACATGTTTCCTAGAAAGAGGAGCTGCAGAATTATCGAGACAGCAGCGACGGGTATAATGAACCCCGTCCATCGTTGGGACCAGTATAGAGACCGAAGTGGCTTCCGGTCCCGTAACTGGGCTGGGAAGGAAGACATGGCTAGTTAAAGGAGTGATACAAATAAAAGCCTGAATGGTCTGCGAAAGAGAAAATGAAGAAAAGAACTCCTGGAGGTTTCGTGAAGTTGACGACTATATCTAGGAAACATACCGAGCAGCATTATGGGAGGGCCCTTTTAATGGGAAGCTGAAAATGGTGGCATCATAAAGGTCACCGGTTCCGTCGCATTCGCCAGAGAGCAAACTGGTGAGGCCAACACAGCCCTCCACAATCCGCATATCTTCGGAGCCGGTGCTTCGCTCAGCCGACAACCGACTCGTTTAGGGAGATAGTTTTTTTTATTTTAAAGAAACGGGCCATTCTCAGTCATTGAATCATGCTACAACCGGGCGACCTGGTGTGACTAAGCGGAAGTTGTCGGTCTATCAACCACCGGTTGACGTAGATGACATGATGTGAGTGATACAAGGCTTAGCACGTCTCGATGAGTGAGTCTTCCGAGTCAGCACTATGATATTATTATCTCGGCTTTGCGGATGTGACGTGCTCAGCGCACTTGTTGATGTGACGAAACCGTTTGCATAGTCTTGATTATTATGAACCTTAGATGGACGCACAGTCAAGTTACCCTTTTACTCTGCCGTTACCGTTATACTGAATGGTTTCTCCTTCGTGGGATATGGTCATTTGTTGCCGGAACATATGAATACAAGTCCTGATCCAAATAAGGGTACTATAGTTTCGGACCCCGAAAATCCTGAGAAGGATTTCCGTTATTTTTAGGGACATGGAGAAATGACAGCGTCATGACTACGCGGCTGCCATTATCTGAGTGACCTGAGTCCATCTCGCTTGCTGACGAGAGTATGTCGGAATGAAAGCGTCAGAGCTGACGTAGGAGCAAACTGAAAGCAACACAAAAAGGATCTTGTGCGTCAAACATAAACATTTGTAAGGCCCCAATGCCTCGATGGTTGGCCGAGTAGCCGCTGGAACCTTGATTCGGGGTAAGCATTCAGGCAATGCAATCATTAGTATGTAGTCGTACCTCGCCATACTCTATAGAGTCAAGCGAGAGAGCCTGTGACGTAAGTTTTCTACTCACCAGCCTATGCAAATTTCAGCAATGCGGCTATGATAACTCGAAACTAGGGAGATTTCACGGGGGAAATATGACTTTTGTTGGATTTCCTCCTGTCAAACGCCTGGGTTGGTCCACACACACTAACTTATCGGTGAAACCGCTCGGATGTCCGAATTCGGGTCAGAGTAGCGTTATCGAGACAAAGACACATATCTATTTATGTCTCGTGACGGCTGTGTGACGCCAAAATAGAGGTGTACAAACTCCGGAAGGGAAATGCCAATCCCTTGATCCGTGCTCTGCTGGTGCCTCCAATTATTTCTCTTTCACGCAACTCATTGGCGTCTGTCGTACTCCACACAGCACGCCACCTTCAGCCATTGATATCATATACTGTGAGTGTTGGCAGACGCGGGCCGAAATCACCAGAAGCTTCTACCTAGTAAGATGCAACTCGTCAGGGTGGTAGCCCTAGCATCTCGTACTAAACTTTCAAGACATCAGCCAGTCACACATTGCGTATCCCGCAGCGGCTCGTAGCTTAGCTGTCAGATTGTGCTCGTGTTGGACGCACAGATGTTTTGCTGGGTTTTCAGCTTTTGTCTAAGACAACCACACACCCTGGTTGGCGTAGAACTCGTAATGGTGTTGCATCCTCACCAATCGCCAGACTCGCCATTTCCAGTATGAAGTCATTCTCTACAACGAGTCTGACGTGATGTGTCTCAGCCCCAGACGCAAGTGCAACACGCTATGTGAAGCGCGTGTTGACAGGAATCGCGTTTCGGCAGCTCCCGTGGCTTGGAATTTGCATTGACTTTACGTTTCGGCATGGGATTTGTGTTCGAATTGACTGAAATGCCAAATGCTTGACCTGGCCCGCCGCCACATACCAGATTGCCGCGGGACATCGCCCTGAACGACGTCACGTTCCATCTTCGTTCCGTTTTCGTGCATGCTCGCAGGATTGATATATAATCAACTAGTGTAGTATGATGGGGGTTTGTCATGTCATTGGAATTAGCGGTGCTGAAGCTACTTGCCATGCCCCGAAAATACAAGTCTCACTTTGTATTCTTAGAGCGGGTGCCTTGAAGAAGACTTTCTTAATTTTGTCTAGCAGCTTGAAGATCAGACCATTGAATTCCCTCCCAGTATCATTCTACAAGTATCAACACAGTGACTGCAATGTGTGATGACTACGGAATTAGACACACCTCCATTTGAATAACTAACACCCCCTAGCCGTAATGGGAAGAGTGCGGTCCCACCCAAATTAGGTGCACACCTACTCCTCGGTCTACCGTTAACGCCCCTAATAATAGCTTTAGCTAGAGCACCAATTTCTATCAATAAAGACCCACTTTTTCCGTCGCGCTGCGCGCAATAACAACAATAAGACCCACTTTTATAGTACAAACGAATAAATTAAATTAAAGAGTCCTACTTTTCCAGAGGTTTCTACGAATTAACGCCTATATGAACCTTACCTTTTTATGCAGGTTAGGGTTATTAATAATAATAACATCTCGCCCGCGCCTGCAAGCGTGAGAATTCTCCCTCCTTCATACATATAACACCACTACATTCCGACCCTTAATTCTGCCCTTCTTCCTGCTAAATCCTTGTTATTATAAGCCTCGAACCAAGCCGTAGAATAGTCTTACGTTATTACTATAGATGAGGTCTTTTCTACGGATTTTTCGACGCCTAAGGAGGCATATTTAGCCCTCTAGCTGGCTTAGGCTGAGGAAGGCTTTAGGACCGCGAAGATACGCATAAGGAAAGGCAATAGCTTTTTAAGGAAGGATTAGGTGCTTCATGTGTGGGTACGCTATGATCGAGGTGGTACGTATAAGCGTTCGATAGTAAGTGTCTAGAAATATAGTTTATCTACTAAGAAAATTAGATGCCTTTGGTCTATAAGGATCGCTTAGAATCCGGCCAAGCTATCCTATGGGGTTAGCCCTGAGTACCCTGAGTATAACCACTAGCCCTATCGTGAGCACCTTGCCGCGTGTAGCCTGCGCCAGCAGACTCACATCGCCTTCGGCCTCAAAAAGCTTAAGAAGCTTATTGCCAACTGATCGACCGCTTGGCGGATTACGGCTCGGGAAATCGCCCGCTAAATTACCATTGAGCACCCTAAGCTTAAGGTCACCGAGTAGGACATTAAGGTCTTTAGAAGGAAGCTCCGCTGCGAGAGGTATAGTCCCTACACATCTACGTAAGCCTTCCTCAGGGTCCTTATGGGTAGTAATGATATCTATTACTTTACGGTTGATTGTAACCACGAAGGGAGATTAACTCGGGTTTTTTGGATTTATGAGACCGCTATAGAAAAGTAGAAACATAACCTAGAGCTTCTCTCAATAGATAATATATATTAAGTTAATCGCTTTAACCTACCTCTCTTCTAGGTGATGGCCCTAATGGCCCTGCACACAAGCTTTAACGTGGCCTTTAGCCTTACCTCTCGCGAGGATGCTAATAGCTATAGATGGCTGCTGACGTAGCTACGCGCTATTACCTTAAAGGCTAAGATACTATTGCCTAATATCATCATCACGGATTTCAATATAGCTCTTAAGAACGCAGCTAATAACATCTTTTATACCTCTTAATAGTAACTTTATCTATAGCATATTATGAAGAATGTTGTGCTAAACGTTAAGAAGAAGTGGCTGGGTAGCCTCGAGGGATGTAAGCTAATGGGGCACACAAAGGAAGATGTTGCTCGTATAGTAGCCACAGTAGCCTTATAGCCGTAGTAGTCCCTTCCCACCGCGACTGATGACACCGCCATCGAGGAGGCAGCAGCTTTCGCTATAAGCAATGCATATTGGATTGCCCTATGACATTTAAAGTAGGAAACCACTGCGCCGAGTATCCTAACACGATCCCGTAGGTATCTTAATACTGCTAATGGTATTGTTGAAGCTTGGGCTGCTATCGTGCATACTAGCGATGAGCGTCTTTTCTAGTCAAATTAGTGGCTTCTCTACTTAGAGTTCGCCTCATAAGTAGGTCTATTGCTTTCTTACCCTTTCCACATATTAATTTAGCTGATAAGTCAGTATCTAGAGATTATTTCCTACCTCTAAGAGACCTATATCCCAGAGCGGCTACAATTTGCCCATTTTCACACCCGTTACAACCGGAATTTCAGCCAACGCTTAACATCCCACACCGAAAGCTCCCACAGCTAACTCAAGGTCCTATTATCAAATAGGTTCTGCGATTTGTATGAGCTATAGCAATAAATTCAGGAATTATCACGTATTTAAGAACGTAACTATGACATCGAATTTTAGAAACAAATGTCATTTTAACGCACGCGTTAGGATAAGGTCCCTATACTTAGCAGCCTGATTTTTCAGGTTAGTTAGCACGCCTTAGAGTCAATAAGCAAGCAGGTCCGTCTCGTGCAGGAGTCACTTAGGCCCTGATCGGCGACGCGAAACTGAGTTAATTGCCAAGCAATTAATTGTACAAATCGTGCCAAGACGCCGCCTTCCCTCTTTCGTTAGCGTAAATCCGTGCATAAAGGAGAATGCAGTATCCTACTTTTATAATCCCTTGGAAATAGGTACCACGCTAGCAGGGGGCGTTAGACCTGCCGGAAGTTGCCTAATTGCTAAGAAAGAGGCTATTTTCATTGAGTTTTCTGCCCGTTCGGAGTTTGGCTGTATTGTAGCTAAACTCTCGATAGTTTCATAGTGTAGAACACACTAAAGTTATGTCGAATATAGCGCTAGGGCTCGGGATAGGCTTCATTGAGAGTCTTATCCTTGATGAGGGCAATAGGGAAGAGATCTACTAAGCTATAGTAATATTAGCACTCCTTTAAATAGCTAGAAAGGCTAGGAAGACTGGGGGTAGCGGGCTAGCTCTTACTTACCGGTATAGTCCTAAGGCGTTAATAGCCTTCTATAGATAGGTCCTTAATGCTCTTAGCCTAATGTTTAATCACCTATTTCAGATGAAAAAGGCACTATTTTTCGACCTCTGCCGGTAGCTGCGGATTAATACTATAGTAGGCGATATACGGTATATAACATTAGAGCTAAAGGTCCTTATAATGCTATGGATATTCGCATTTAATGAGCTATAGAGAAATGTATTATATCGCTTTAAAGTTAGCTAAAGTATGGTGTTATTAGTATTCTATTAGCTTATTGATCCCCTATAGTATTTATATACCTGTTTTATTCATTAGCTAGGGCTAAAAGACTTATCTCCCCTCGTTAAATTTAAGCTAGAATTCATATAATTTAGTAGCGCTATAAGCGCTATTAATAGTATATATATACTAGCTTATATACCTATTAGACTATAGAAGCGCTTCTAGTCGAGGAAGAATATAATATCCTAGAATGTTTTTATGGCTATTAACTTTAAGGGACGCTTCTTGTATATGCTTATGGGCGTAGAGGGGTTAATAAATAATGCCTTATTGATCTAGGTTATAATTATGAAGGAGTTCATCATTCTAAGAGGGAGGTTCTACCTAGCTAATGCTAGCTTTAGGGTGCGCTAAGGGATTATAATACTATATTCTCGAATCCTGTATTACCTCTAGGACTGGAGGGATATTAGTGAAGAGCTAAGGAATGCAAAGGAGCTATATAACCTTTATTATGCCTAGCTTCGCACTATCGTTAAGTACGTTTTCGGATGCTATAAGCGGAAATAGAAGATAATTAGAATAAGCGCGCCTAAGTATTGCTTTATGGACTAAGTGAAGATCGTCTATACGATTATAGGCCTATATAACTTCATTATATTAAAAGGGATTAAGCTAGAGGAGGAGCGGTAGTAATAGTACCTTAAGCTTATATAGGAAGAGCGGGAAGCGCTAAAAGCAGCTAGAAGACAATATAATAGTATTATGCCTATATATACTAGCCTAGAAATATGAGATCTTATAGGTAGCTAGTTATAGTAGTAATATAAAGCTGGCGAAATGTGAGGGTTATTAGTAGTAATATTATAAGTAGTAGGTTATGCTAGCCTTCTTTAGGGCTAGCTATAATGGCTAAATGTGGCTAAATTAGTAGCCCTATAGTGTATATAGCTAGATAAAGTAGGGCTACCTATATCTTACTATCCTTTTATATGTATTTCCTATAGTAAATGCTGGAATTAGAGGTGAATTAATATGTATAAGTTATAGTAATGCACCTCCTACTGAATTACCCTACGACCTTACTATACGGCTCTTTTTTAGTGGATATATAGCCTTATATATGTAATAGGCATCATAAGGTGTATACCTATATAGTTATATATAGTTATCATTAGCTCTATACAGCGTTTAGTATATAAATAGCATACAATTAAAGAGAATAGTGTGGTGGGGGTCCTTAGATGGGTGGGCTAGTAGGTTACTAGTAGGGATATAATAGGGATAAAGAGGACAGTTAGAAGGGGATAGAGTTTTTAGGAGGAGACATTAACATTAAGAGAGAGAGGGATTATTATGGAGAGATAAGATAGAGAGATTTTTGTTTTATTTTGCAGAGAGATTCTTCCCTTCTTGCAGAGAGACGAGAGAAAGAAAAGCTCTTTAAGCTTAAAGCTTGAGTTCTTTACCTTTGTTTACGAGAGAAATTGAGATCCTTCCTTTTGAATTGCATTATGAATCTATGTCTACCTTTTATCCCTCTTGAGATAGTTATCAAGCTAGCGGTAAGCCCTATTAATGCCTTACTAATATTCATTCCTACTACCGACTTAATAATTATCCTTATAAGATGCTTTACTGCTAGATAGTACTAAACATAAGACTGCTAGAGTATATATATACGATCTAGTGTAGCTTTAGGCTGATTAATGAAGATACCTATATGATGCTTTTCTATATACCCTCTTAAAGGATCGCTATCGAGTTGGGGTATTGTTTCTAGTCCCTTTCCGCTGCTAAAATAGATAGAGCTATAGTATATCTAAAGCTCCTTTATGTATAGTAGCTATACTATAGACTAGCTCTTTAACTATAACCCCGCACCTAATGTTCTTAGTATAACCTTCCTATTATTATAACCTCTTTAATAACCTACCTTTCTATATTATACTTATATTATTAGAATGTATTTATGCCTTCTTTTCCTCCTATAAGCTTAATGAATTCTAAATGATTGGATTTATAATATCCTTATGCAGCTAGTTAACAATCCGAACGTAAGTATTTATGCCCTATTCCTCCTGGTGGCTTATATAGTTTTTAACCGCAATTCCTAGGTCCTTTGCGCCTAGAGCCTATATGTTAAGATAGTAGGTTCGATTGGTATTAGCCGGGAAGATTTCCTTAATATTATTAAGGGTTAAGTTGCTAACGAGAGGCTTCCGCCTCTTCGAAGAGAATAATAGGCTAGGGTTTAGCGGGATTACGCTAGTAGAACGTTCTCTCTTTCCCGATTGTAAGGCTATTATCCCTACTAACATTATGAGCCTAGGTGTGCTTAGCCCTATGCGATTTATAACGCTAACTTTATTATTATCCTTATTATCCTTATTATCCTACTCTAGTAGAGCCTATATTCCTTCCTCTATAGGACTGCCCTCTCTATCGCTATCGCTAGCATCCCTTGCTACTAGGTTAATAGCTGGTAGGTCTCTACCCGCCTAGGCCTTAAAGCTAGTATTATCGCCAGCTTTAAGGATTATTCTACCGGTAGGAAGGTCAATAGAGAAGATATTTATATACGTATTGAATGTAATATCCCCCCCGATGGCTAGCCCATTATTAATGCACTTGTGAGCGTGCTTGGGGTATTTCTCCCTAAACGTAGCCTTATTCTTATCACTTATTAATAGCTTCCTAGTCTCTTTATTATAGTTTATACCGGAAGTGCTTACTATCTCTTAAAATACCCTCTAAAAATCCCGAATTGTGCGATACTTAGATTCAAAAGTCTTCTATACTTATTCTCTATAGGGAAAGTACTATCGAAAGGGAGGAATAAACTCTTTAAAGACTGGTTTTAAAATCGTATTCTTCTTACTATAAAGCTTACTATCGTTCTTTGCTTCCTTAAGGTTAGCTAGGAGGAATAGGGTCTCCTTAAGGTCCTATCGCCAGCCCTATTTGCTGCTTCCCTTAGCGCTCTAGTCTATTACTATCGTCTCCCCTAAGGTCTAGCCGCTTACTAATATACTAGACGGGCGTTTAGGCATTATAACAGTTAGTACATTACGTTAGGCTATTTTTACGCCTATTCAGAGGTTACTTTATCATTAATATAGCCTTATTGTCATAATAGTCATAACTTTTCTAGGGAGTGAGGCTATGGTGGGGACTAATAAAGGCAGTGAGACTGTCGATCGGAAAGGGGATAGACCGGTGAGTTAGTGTAGGATAGTATAAGATATGTATATACGCTAATTTTATGCCTGTAGATGTATCTTTCCAGTCGAAAATTAACTCAGTTTCTCGTCGCCGATTAGGGCCTTACTAAAGCGACTATGCTGCCAGCGTGCGAGGACTCCTTCGAAGCCCAGTGGGGATTGCCCTACAGTCATAAGCTACTTCCTTACGTGGAAAGGGAGCTGTTTTTACCGCTTGAACTTGTTGATTAGCACTGGTGGCTGCACGCAAATACTGTACGTTGATCCTAGCCCTCAGAATGACGATCCTAGCAGCTGACGCAAGCCGGCAGCCGCCTCAAGAGGCGATGCTTTCGATACGATTGGAACCCAATCCTCGAGTCGTTGAAAAACGCGGCAAAGTTCGCAATTTGCCGATTGCGATGCCAGACGACGAAAATCCTGCCTCCCTAACCGTCCCGACCGATCCGAAGCCCCCGACCGCACCGTCCGGCCGAATCCTCAGCGCTTGGGAAGCGGCTGACCCGAAATAGGCCCTGATGGCCTTAAAGAGGAAGGGTGGAAAAACACGGGCAAAAACAGGCGTAGGGAGCCAGAAGCGAGCTCGTTAGAGTCAGCCGATGGTTGCCCTTGCGATGGAATTGAGGGAGCTTAAGGCAGCTATGATAGCCTCACACGAGGCTGCTGCCACAGCATCGGCAGCGGCTTTGGCGGTAGCCTCGGCGGTAGCCTTGGCGGCAGCTGCTGCGGCAGCCCTAGCGCCGTCGTTACTGCCCTCAATCGCGCTGCCGTCAGCCCAGGTGCCGGGAGACTGGTGGTCAGGCGCTGCTCAGTACGGAGGAGAATCGTAGAGTGTCAATGTATATAATTTTAGTGGCCCGATTCCCTTCTTATCCCCTATGAACCCTGTTGTTCTAAGTAGCTGTCCGCCCGGCCCGTTACAGCCTTGGTCATAGCCGCCGTGGCTGCCTAACGGGTCATATCACTAGGCAGCTCAATTACGCGATTTCCGCTGTTTTTTTCAATATTGCTAATACCTAGCAAAAGCTCGGCTTAGTTGAATTACCCGGTAGAACCTCGGTTATACTTATAATGTGATGACTTTCTGGAAAAGCGGCTCTTTGACCTGCCTTTGTGTGCGTTTTTCAAGGTGGCCGAAAGCGTGTTTTTTGCTGTTGCGTTGGCTGACCGAATTACCCGGTAGATCCTCGGTCAAATCCGTTGCCTAGGCAATGACCCCTGGGGTCTGTTGCTGGGTAATGAGGTTCTGGGGGTCTGAATCTAGAGGAGGGTGTTCTCATATAATTTGGGTGGGACCGTACTCTTCCCATTACGGCTAGGGGGTGTTAGTTATTCAAATGGAGGTGTGTCTAATTCCGTAGTCATGTGTGATGCCTGAAAGTTAAGCTCACTACGTGCCAGTCCTATATCTGCATTCCGCGTGGAAAATCTATCCCAATCCGATTATCGGCTCTGGCGGGTTTGTGATATCCGATGGCAACCTCCAATCAGATTGTGATGGTTGCTGCGCTTAGCTCCGTTGAAACATCTGGCTTTAAGTTCTATTCAGAGCCAAAGTCACAAGAGCGTTATCCCGAGTGATGCCTTTGTGTCCGAGTTCACCTATAAGTAGTCGAGCATGCCCCAATATCATCAGAGTAACTAGCAACAACAATCACTCAACCAACAGTCATTCACTCCTACAAACAATTCAAACCCTTTACCCATACTTCACCCTTCAACTTCAACCATGGCCTTTTCTCAGAGCAGCCGCAACGTCCGCATCGAGAATGCCATCCTCAAGGCTGATTGTCTAAAGGAGGACAACACGACCTATGAACATTCGGAGATTCCTCTTGACAATATCCTTGGCAACATCAACGGTCATTTCCAGTGGGGAAAGGAGCTCTTCAGCCAGAGCGCGATGGATATCAACCTCCAGGGCGAAAATCTGCTTCGTGCTGAGCTTGAGGATGAACAAGGCAGCTGGAGGCAGGCTCAGGTCAACCTCGATGAACACATCCGAAACATCAATGGTGTACTCGAGCCTTACGACATTTAGATTGGTTACCTTGAGTAAGTCGTCCTTCGTTGAAAACTTTGCCTGGACTGTATTATATCTAACTGCCAATCCCCGATATAGGGAGTTTGGGAGGCTCGATGGTACACTTGTCGACTATCTTGGCTCTGAAGTCCACAAGAGTGTCAAATTCGACGATGGATATCGCAAGCTAGGAGGGGGTATGGAGAAGGTTTGAGAGTTTTGCTGTTCTCACATGTTTGATCTTGCCGTCGGTCTCTGGCATATTACGCATCAATGTCTCTAGACACTGAATCTCTTTGTATTTCCTGTACCTGCTTCCTCATATTCTTCTGGTTAGTTGGCCGGCAGCTTCACTAGTAGTACCAAAACTTCTGGTCAGGCCGCTGGCCTTGTGTGAATTTACAAAAACTGCTTGTTGACATGCAACTCCCTGGTGTGTGCGAGAGTGAATAACTGCTCCAAATCCCACCCAGCTATCAATTCCTCGGCGCATTTCCATAAAATATAGTCAAGGGTAATTCACTTGCCCAGGATCAACGGAAGAGTCAACAATAGCTATGGGGGATGTATTGAGAACAAGCTATCATGTTTGAAATACTGTCTGTCATGCCAAGGCAGTGAGTAACTCAAACCTGAAAAGCACTATCTGATTGGGCCACATTTCGGTGCCGCAGTTCGCCAGTCTCATCATGATCTTCATCCCACTGGGCAAGCGCGGACGTAGGGACCCTCACAAGATGGTGTGCCTTAGCCCCCTCGTTTCCAACATCAGTGAGCTCCGTTCTGATGGCATAATGTCCCCATTTGGGGAGTAAGAACATCCAGACCACGTAGTAAAGCACGCACACCAAAATTCTGAAGGCAATAGTTAGCTCAAAGTCACCGGAATTTCTAGAGAAGATGACATACATGGCGATTCCCACAACACAATATGTGGCATACCAGAAGCTGACGTCTCCAGCATATGCACCGCCTTTCGGGGGCCACCACGGCATGGCCAGAACAAAGACTTGGATAAGAATCCAGAAAATGACCGCAATATGCCACGCTTTGAATTCGGAATAACCGATACCAGAGCGGATGCGACGTCGACGAAGGATGTAGATACCAATAGCCAGAGTAAAGTTAAATATAGCCGAGGGATATGTCGACAAGCTCACGACTGTGAATCCATATGAGCTCATGAAGTTTTACGGGAAAGGATACTTAAAGTATTCCCAGATTGAATGGATGAGGGAGGTTTAACATACCAAAGGTGAAGGCATCACCAGCAGGTGGGGCAATGATCATGATGACCGTCAGGGCATAGTTCAGCAAGCAAGGGCCCAAGGGGGTCCCGAATGGCTTAGTAGACACCCAGATGTCGGTAAAGGGCAAAACGCCCTGTCTATAATCGGAGAATGTCAGTATATAGCAGCTCAGGAATTCTCAAGAGTTCATCTCACCGTCCGATCTCACGAATTGCTCGGGAGCTGCCAATCAAAACAGCCAAAAGATTGCCAAAGGCGCTCAGCAAGACCAAAAAGTTGAGAACATTAGCAGCAGCCCTGCTGTTCTTGAATAGCTTGGTGAAAAAGAGAGACGCGGCGATTTCCTTGGCTTCTGCAAACTCCGCCTTGGGAACGACCGCGAAATAGGCAATGTTGCAGAAGAAGTAAAGAATAAAGACAATGATGAGGGCGATGCTCGTGTTTTTCCTCAAAGTTGGAATGGGATTCTTGATCTCGTTGACGACGTTGAACGCATTGTTGTATCCCGCGTACGAGAAGACAATGCTGACAAGAGCGCTGGAAAGATCATTGCCGTTGGGGGTTTCGCCGCTGAAACCGTTCTTGAAGTTTGCCGTTGGATGAGGGATGTGATGGATGTTCCCACCAAGCGCCACGAGGCCTGCGATGCTGATACTGAACCGTCGTGTTAGTAAGCTGTCATTAAGTGTATGTAATGTAGATAGTCTCATACAATACCAGTGTGAGGACTTTGATACCTCCGATGACGTTAGAGGCCCACAAAGACCACTTGTTATTGGCCACTGCGAAGATGATGGCCAGCGTGTAAGCGGCAATGGCAACGCCCCTTGTTTCCCACTCAGAAGGTGTCTTGTCAGTCATAGCCCAGACGTAGTTAGATAGAACTAGCTCTTGTTAGCATTTTGAAGCTTTAATTTCAGTGGTGTCTTACCGATGGCATTGCTGCTTCCAAAGTTCAACAGAACAGACTGGACAGCAAAGGCAATTGGGAAGAAGTGCTTAGGCCTTGGATAGATCTGCTCCAGGTACACGACCTCCGATCCGCTCCTATTCGGGAAATAGCTCGCAAATTCGAGGTAGACTACGTATATGATAAGTACGCTAAATGGATCGACGAGTAGGAGTTACTTACCTCCCAATCCGGCAGCGGCCATAAAGAGTCCGATCACCCAGAAGATGAGAGCAAGGCCGACGGAGCCGGTTCTGTTCAGGATACTTGCAGCTGTAACATTAAGTCAATACCAGGTACGATGTGAGGAATCAAGTGGACTGGCACATACGCGTGGAGAAGATACCTGTCCCAATCATCATGTTGACATTGAGAAAGATGACAGTTATCCACCCGACATTGTAACCCAGTGGAGAAGACGACTCGACAGGCGCGCCTACTGCCTCCTGGTAGGATGGCTTGGAATCATTGCCTCCTTTGGCGCGGGTGTAGGCAAGATCACCATCGTGAATGACCTGTGGCTCGGAATCGCTGGAGTCGTGGTCTACCTGGAAGGCGGGACCAGACTTTTCAGAAGAAAAGACGTCCGAGAGACCCATGACTGTTTAGTCGCCGGCTTAACTTGTAAAAAAAAGCCAGATCGGTGATCCAAGTCAAGAAGCGTTGAAGAGTTGCTGCGAGACAATGCAGTGGATCAGACTCTGGACGAACCGATCGTTCGCATTATATATTGCAACGTCGCTATCGTGCACGAACCTCATAGTACAGCAAGGGGAACACATTGTTCGTTAATATGGGGTAGGATGGCATAATCAATCGGCCTCACTCGACTCGCCTTGATTGTTGGTCCACACCCCGATTCGAAGCACCACTCGGAATTCCCGCGAAGTCTGGAGTCGGCCCACCTCCGCATGTTGAGCGTAAACTCTCTGCAACAACGGTACGCCACCGATTTGGTATATCCACCGCGCGCGCGGGATGTGGGAGCGGGATGGCCATGTGGGATGCAAAATCACGGAGTGGGAGTGGGAGATCTGGACTGATGAGGACAGGTTTGATGCGCCATGGCAGCTGGGGTTGATTGATTAGGTTACTATGCCAAGCATCGTATACTTGCTACGACTCGTTTAGGTGCTGAATATTATGAGGGTATATATGGGTGCGAGCACGTTATCTTGTGCGGGGGTGAATATAGAATAACGACATCGCCGGGCTAGATAACGAAACAGTCGTATTCAGGGTAGTGCGACCACTAACGATAGATTTTTCGCTCCTCGAGTGCCCTGATTGGAAACACTTGTTTGATGCAGTCCTCGGAAACGGGGGATTCGGAGACAAGTGGGATAGTATGTCGACGAGCCAAGGTCCGCGATACTCGGAGTTTCAACCAGAAGAGAAGGCGCGTGGATCTCTATCATGAAAGAGTCTAGGGCGTCGGACAAGCCGAACTTAGACTCGCCAACTTCACTTGCCACTTGCCACTTGGCAGAGGGAAGCGGCATACTGTTGGCCAGGTCAGTGCTTGCGTACCACTTGAAGACTTCAAGAGAAGCTTGGCCGTTAATGGTTTCCGTCCGTGGACGTGTTCATCGGATGGTGTGTACTTCGGTACATGATTGTTCACTTGAATGGCCCGTGAGGTTGCTTCCTTGGAATAAGGGCCGACTGACCGTCCACAAACCTGCGAGATAGCGTGGGTGTCGCGATTCTGAGGACGAACCAGCTCAGCATTGCGACGAAAGCCACCATCCCGATCCATCCCACTTGGCGCCCAAGTCTTGAAAATAGGTCCACGGAATCGCCTTCATGGCACGGTAGGACATATGTCCGTAATGGTCTTGGTAGCGAGAGTGAACATGGTTGTGATTGATCTGGAGCTGTCTCCTCCATCTTTGCGTCTTAAGAGCATCGCAGGTGTCTTTCGTAGCGTCAATTGGACGTGGCATCGCACGAACGTGTTCCATCTCAATTGCACCTTGGTGCACAGATGCGTAGAACTTGGGCGAATCGCTCTGTTGGCACAAATCAGCGTATTCAGGTTGACAACATACCATGGCACAGGCCTTTGGGAAGCACACGTCTCGTCGCATTTTGCTGACGTGACGCGTACCAACGACAGGTTGTGTGAAGTATAAAAAAAACCTTCAAGCTGCTGGTGACCGAGTAACGATTGAATGATCTTAGTTGGAAGTGAGTTTCTCAACCAATTACGAGAAAAGAGGCGTGAGGAAAGCACGTGCGAGGTGGATGTAATATTTGAGCGAGGAATATGAGAATATGAAGCACGAGTGCACGACAAACGGCTGCATAAATGACATAAGGGGGACATGCAGACAGATTAGGCGTAGCGTGTGATATGTGTGATACCGCTGGTACAAATTCATTTATTGGGCGGCTCTAGTGCTGTGCTTAGATTGCGGCTAGTCGGGAAACAGCAGTTTGGGAGCATTAATTACAAGAAAAAGGGGCCACCCAATCAAACGAATCTAGAAACGCTTCTGGAACACTTGATCCGCAGAGAAGCCAGGAATAAGTGGGAACGACCCTGGATTTGTTTGTTGTTGTTTGCCGTCACCGCCGCAGTTCCACCCAAGGCCTCCGACCACGAGGTATGCGAACGTCTGTTGCTGTGGCGTTGCTTGTTGCCGAAAGCCGTGACGCATGCAGATTCCGTATTCTTCACCGTAAAATGTCCAAATATAAGCATAAGAGCCTCTTCGTGAATAAGTCTCCTCCTCCCTCCCCCTGTTCCGCGTATTCCAACGGTCGGAGTATCCGACATCTTCACCAAAGACCCTGTCGTGTTATGCAAATGGGGGCATAATTTCTCGTCTCCCCACCGCCAAAGCCACTGTAAAGGCGGTCACCTGACGGCGCATAAAGCCGTCAGCTTTGCAACCGTTTCCCGATTGAGGTTTATCTTCACGATAAGCTAATTAAGGGGTTCACGCTGGTCGCGCTAGCATCCTTCCTCTTCTTAACGCCAACTTTTCCTCTCGCGATCTGGCCTCAATCTTTGCTCATCGACAACTCCCGTACCTGGGCTGTCCTTCTGTCGCCAATGAATCCCGTGACAAATAGCTTCCGTAACACTGAGGCGAACGATGGCTTCTCAGATTCTAGCGCAAGCAGCGATGAAGGGGACCAGCCCGATGAAGGGAGTTCCACAGCCTTGTTTGCGTCCCTCGCCAGCGCTGGGGACGGCCCCAGATCTCACAGGCATGAGCCGAGGGGCCTGAGATCTAGTCTCCGAGGCAAGCCTGCCCTCGTGTCTGGACCATTCCGCCCGGAAAACCCTGCTGACCCGTCTGTTTGTGAACTAGAAACCCTCCAGAAGGCCCTCCGCGTGTCGCTGTTCATACCGGAACAGCTTCATCGACGCATATGGCCTCGTGTGCATGACCTTGAGACCCAGGCGCTGGCAGCGAGTCTGGACCTGGGCGACAATGGCCACTTTTCTTCCGGCCGCGTCGACGCGAGCTTCACCGGCCACGTTCGTGCCATGTTCTTTTCCGGATGGATTAACGCTCTCCTCATCTTCGTCCCAATAGGCATGGGAACCTACTTGACCGGAATGAACCCGCTCCTGACCTTCACGTGCAATGCCGTTGCCATCGTGCCACTGTCTGCCTTGTTGACCGACGCCACAGAACGCATCGCATCGGATGCTGGTGACACTATCGGAGCCCTTTTGAACATTACCCTCGGCAACCTCGTCGAGTTGATCATCTTGTAAGTCGCTGATCTCGCCTCTTATTCGTCGCGTATGTGGCTAACCTCTCTCAAGAATGTAAGTCCTGGCCTCAGCCACTCAGAGAACCATCATGAGTAACTCGAGAAGTATCGCCCTAGTCAACAACCACATTCGCATCGTCCAGGCTTCCATCCTTGGCTCGATCCTGGTCAACCTGCTGTTGATTCTGGGCTCTGCTTTCCTGGCAAGTAACCTCGCCAACCATTCACCGGTCACCAATTCTGCAGAAGCACAGCTGCTGGCTGGCCTTCTCTTCGTGTCCGTTTTCGTCATCTTGATGCCGGTGAGCTCACTTACTCTTGCTTCCCATTGTTCGTTGACTGAACCCGACAGACCGCTTTTGACTACACCTTCGACCCCAAAGGAAGCACAAGTGCCGCAACTCTCAGCATGAGCAGAGTGTCTGCCTTGATAGTCCTACTAATTTACATCCTCTACTTTGCTCATGAGATGAGATCAAGCTCAGACAAGGAAAAGCCCTTGCCGCTCCAGGTCCTGAGTGTCGACAACAACCACATGGCGGGCGCCGAACCCTTCCCCCACATGCGCAACCAGGATGCCGTGTTTCCCCCGCGATCAATACGATTCGCTGATCAGGCAACCGAGACTACTGCCAGGAGTACGACTCGAGAGGTCAATGGTACAGCCGAAAGGGAAATGGAGTTCCACGACGAATTTGCCGAATCGTCTCGTCGCAAGAGCGTGGATGTCAATATGCGCCCCGGATCCTCCCACCAGTACTTCCGCTCACGCAGGAATTCTCGATCTTACTCGCTCAGCTCAAGTCGGGGTTTCCACAGCAGAGAGTCTTCTCTCGGTGGGGGTGCAGTCGGTGTTGCAGCATCTGGTCGCACAACCTTGCAAACGATAATCGACAGTCCTATTCTCCCGGACCAGCTGGCACGCGATCGTTTGCGTCACGACGAGGCCTCTCACTCCGGTGAACGGATGGCTTCAGTCAGTGTCCTCATCTTCACCTCAGTCATCATGTCCATGTGTGCCGAGTTTCTCGTCAGCACCATCGACGACGTCACCCACGAAGGCGGCTTGTCGGAATCCGTGATTGGACTGATCATCCTCCCCGTGGTGGGAAACATTGCCGAGTATGTCACCGTGGTGACAGTGGCCGCCCGCAACAAATTAGATCTCGCCATTGCGGTAGCTGTCGGCTCCGCGATCCAAATCGCCCTCTGCGTCACACCCTTGACTGTTCTTGCGGGATGGGCGTTGCAGCGCAAGTTGGAACTGACATTCAACTTTTTCGAAACGACGACGTTGGTGGGAACAGTGCTCTTGGTCATTCTGCTTGTTCTTAACGACGGGAGCACCAGCCCGAGAACAAGCGGCTTGAAGGGAGCGTTAATGTGCGCATGTTATTGCATCATTGGGTGAGTGCTTCGATAACTACTGTTGTATCTGTCTTGTACTAACAAATCTGAAGCCTCGGTGCCTACCTCTCCCCATCAACCAAGGAGTGATGAACCCGCTGAACCGGGTACGACGATCATGTGGGAAAGAAAACTTGCTTCTCGGAAATCTCTCTCCAGCCAGTAATTTAGGCTGGATCAGCCGTTGAGAGAATCCAGGCGGTTGGCCTCCCATTTCTTGCAGGAAGGTTCCATGGGACCGTACAGCCTGTGACAAGAAATACGGATAATGAAGCCAAGAGCCGCCTTTTCTGGATAGTATTGCACCCGTTGACGGGTGTGTTATCCACTTCCCTGGCCTGCCAGTTTCGTTGTACTCTACACCTCACATTTTTGATATAGAGCTAGAGGATAGACGTGCCTTTTGGCATATATTGCATATAAATCACTTTTAATTCCCCCATCAATCATGAATATTGTGGTCCATGTACCATCTAGTCTTTCTGTTGCTGTATATGGTGGCTCAACTGAATAGGAGTGTGCCTCCTATGGGGAGTCCAACCCAACAGGCCGGCTGCTTTTGATCTGGAAGCTGGCCATTAACTTTCGGCCCTCGAAGCATACGAGCTGAGTTCCAACAAGGCTCCTCAGACGCTCCAATCAATCTCTCTTGAGTCCGATCATCCCGGTTCTTCTCAGTCCAAGAAGACCAATGACTGTGCATAATATCATAAAACCAAACATGGTCCAGAAGCTGGCTCTGTATCCCTTCATGAGTGCCGGAATCTCATCCATGCCCTTTTGCTCATTCGTGACCGAGGTGGACACAACTTGCAAAATAGCAAGACCAAGCGCACTGCCAAACTGCGCGGCAGTGTTAAATACAGCTCCAGCAAGTGCTTGCGTGTCCTCAGGAAACACGTCCGTAATGACGATGAGTCCGACGGTGAAGAGCGCATCACAACTGATAGGCATGAGCAGTTGAGCTACAAACGCGTTTCCCCAATACGACCAAGACGGTTGAATGACAGCCATAAGAAGCGGAGAGCCAGCGCAGAGCACCGACGTCAACGTGACAGTCCAGATGGCGGGGACTTTGTGGACAAAGAAACCCATGATTAGATTGACCAGAACGCCCACTAGAGTAGAGGGCAAGATGCGAATGGAGGTTTGAAGTGCAGGTAGTTGCTGGACTTCTTGAAAGCTACAGCGTGTTAGAAGACTTCACTGAACATGTGTTAGGAACTTACAATAAACTGCAGAATAGCTCCATTGGGTTGATGACAGCAGACGATAAGGCAATGGTAGCGCAGATGCCCGAGAAGGTCCCGTTCTTCCAGAGTGAGTTTGGCATCAAAGCTGGTCTACCCTTCTGGACCCGATGGTGCATCCATCCAATAAAGGCTAGTAGGATAACTGGGCTGAAAGACAATATGATGATACTGAGGGGTTCATTGACCCGGGTCACATCTGCACTTAAAATACTGGATGCACTTGTAAGCTTAGGTGTACGGTGATAGATGATGGCGACTTACGCGAAGAGGTAGCAGACGAGTGTCATGAATGCCGATGCGAGAAGAGCACCAACCCAATCAACCTTCGTTTGGAAGTCTCGCAAAATATCCTGAAGTCTCCGTTCGCGGCGGCTCTTAGGTAGAGCCCAGACACCAACAACCGAAAGGAACAGAGTGAGACCACCAGAGAAAAACCATCCTGCTCTCCAACCGATGGTATCCACGAAGATACCGCCCAAGACAAGCCCAAGCGAGAACCCAAGTGGCTGACTGAGACCCAAGCAAGAAAACGCCAGATTGCGGCCTCGTCCTTGGGGCAATACTTCTGTGATAATGGAGACTGAAGAGGCCAGATGGAGCGAAAGGCCTACTCCCTGAAGAGCTCGCAACGCAACGAGCTCAGTTCCTTTCCGAGCAGCTCCGGAACCGAGCATGAGGGCGCCGCTGGCAAAACATCCTACCAAGTCAACCCAACGGGGACCAAGAACATCGGCGACAGATCCGGCGATGAGCAAGGTAGATGCCGTCGCGAGCCCAGATACAGAAGCCGGCCAGAAGGCTAGCGAAGACGGGAGTTGGAGATCTTTCGTGATGGCAGGCAGGCCAACAATGACAAGACCGTTGATCAAGCTCGAAGTGAACGTCACACCTGCCAATTGGATCGTCACGACGACCTTCTGCAGGCGGGAAGCTCTAGCGGGGAACCGATCAGGCCCTTGAAAGTCAATGGGAGCATCGTTCAAGAGTGTAAGTGGTATGCTGCTGTCCGAAAGTTCGTTCCCGCCTGGCGGGGCCAAGACGGTCTGGGTAGTTGTCGTCATCTCAGAACTGGGTCAACGAGAATGTATTGATGTTGATATTCTCGAATTAGTGAGGATACAGAATGAGAAAATTTTACAGCCAACGGAGGCTAGAAGATATTCCTGTGGGAGGTTTTTATGTGTCATTCTGGGTCCCGGGCTTTGGAGTCCGCCCGATGCTCGGAGGGCAGGGTTCGTTCGGCGTCACGTCAGACGACGGTCGGAATAAGCACACCCCAGAAAAAGCAAATGGTGAATCTTCGTACATACATACTAGCCTCGTGGGGATGTGGCTGATTGAGGATAGACAGGAGAGACTACGTTATCGATTGTGTGCCCAGAGCGCATGAGGATTTCTAGGTGCATTAACAGCAGAAGCAGCAGCAGCAATAGTTATAGTGTTAGCCAATTCCAGGACCTCAATTTGGTAACTGGGTTGTAAGATGAGCCGTGATGTGGAAGATTTAAGTTGCGCGACGACTATCTCAAGCAGACTCCGTCTGTCTTGAAAACTCAAAGCGAGACAAAGCGAGAACCAGGCAGGAAGATGGTCTAGATTCGGTCTGATTCATCAAGAAGTAACAAGGTCTCGGTTGAATTTCACATCAACCCCTCAATCGTCCTCTGACATATATAAATTACATATGGCCTGATACAGCTATGATCATCCGGACATCCACAGGAGGACACTCCTCCTAAACATGACAGCAGACGAATTCGCTCTCTCAACAGCTCATCTAGTCGGTGAGCGGCCCCACAACCGGTCGGAGGCTTCTAACCCGGCCTCGGATTCCGAGATCGAGTTAAGCCGTTGGTAACCAACTGGAGCGAAGCCGGGCCTCATTTCTGATTTCTATTACGTACGCTGTCACTACCCGAATGGTAATATCGGGCGATTTTCTAAGTGTCCATTCGACCAGAATAGTTCCCGGGAGCAATAGCTTGCGGGTTTGTTTAGACAATACGTGGGTTGGCTTGCCCTCGCCTAATCATTGCAAATATTAAGCGGTGAGATAATTACATCTCACTAGATAATTCGTCATGAATGGTCTTTCACTCACTAGGCCTACTAATTGGATGGTCAGCCCCAAGCTTAGGGGCCTCCAATCTGGTTCTTCTTACGTTAGAAAATAGGGAGACAACTCTCCACGGCTTTAAGAATATGTTTACGAGAAGTTGTGAGGCTACTAAAGAGTGATATTTGAAGTTTCAGCGAAGATGAGCGCAATTAAGACAGAGTACATATGGCTGTAGGACTCGGCAGCGAGCCTGATTGACAAAATATCAAAAGGAAAGTTGGTGCTTTCCACTCCGAATACATTTGAATCATATTAGGATACAGCGATCAGACATAGTGTCCTTAAGGGTCGTCAAACAATGTGGAATTATTTGGTATCTAGGTCGGCCATCATGCGAAGGAATTGTGCGCCATTGCTACTTGTGCCGTGATTCTCAATCAAGCTGAAATCAATCGAAGACCTTCAATTAATTTCCTAGTCCCCAGGTCATTCAAGACTCGTCTGACTCTTTTAGTAGGCAACATCGGAAGGTCGAGTTCTGCACCTTTTCTTCTATAGCGCAGCCTATGTTGCCTGCACTGAATGAGCCACAGGTAAATAAATGGTTTGGGGAAGGCCCTAAGGATTGGAGGAATTTCGAATATTATTAATAAGTCCTATCGATGGTTCTTATATATAGGTTGGCGAGTATACAAAGCATTTCAGTGTTGCGAGATCTGCTATTAATACGCTCAATAATTTGTAAGCGTTCTTATCTCGCCTGAGTACTCCGTACTATCATTAAGGTAATCGAGAAGTCAGTGTGGTTCCATGCCACAATCCCTTGAGATCAGGCGACTTACACCCATGGCCAGAAACCAAGCACCTTCTATGAGCCCATTAACATTTAGGTATCACAGCCTAGGTGAATCCTTTAAGCGGCATCTAAGAGGTGTATTAGAGCCAGTTTAATCATCCAAGAAACGACCTGCGAAAAGCGGACACCGCATCAGGCGGCGACCTCTCGCTCTTATTCGCTTACATCTGGGAGGCTGTGGCATGATTCAACGGACGTGCAAGATTTGGGACTTTTCTTCTATTCAATGAAATGCGGAGGCTAATCACACCACCTGATGGCGGAGCCAGTATGGCCGGTCTGGTCGGTCACCCGGAGACTGTGCCAAGTTTATGGATAATATAGACTAATCCAATTATTAGATATGTGCACTCGTTGCGGATAATGATATGAATCGGAGCCAGTCATATTTTGAATGAAATCACCGCCAAGCAGTGTATAAGGGCCAGTACGTATGCTAATCGATGCTCGTATTCCGCACTGTGTGTCCGTGTGGCAACACGGTGCAATTTCCCGTGCCCAGACAAAGAGGCCTCACCGATTCGCCCCTTGGATGCAAGACTCCCAACAATAATCATTCTGCGGCAAAAATGGTGACGAAGACGTAATCCTTTCATCTTTTGGGGCCATGGAGAAACAAACAGAGTGGTCCGCCAGGCATCAGCCGTCGCCTCCATCGCCGCCGCCGCCGCCTTACACTCCCTATGAGGACACATCCAACATCTACATTTACAACAACGCATCATCCCCGGCTCCGCAGTCGCAGTCGCATCCACATTCACCACACCCTCAGCTGCAGTCGTACTCGCAGTCGCAGCCGTCTCCGGTCCGCCGCCCGTTGCGGCCCGTCCGATCGGCGACCAACCTCGCCGGCTCTCACCCCCGAGAACGCTCCGGGGAAGGATCCGGTTACTTCGACAGCGTTGGCAGTTTACAGGTCGACTCTGTCGTGGACGTGCCTGGGCCGGGATCTTCCCTCGGTCCCCAACCGTCCCCGGCACGACGTCCACTTCGGCCCGTCCGGTCGGCGACCAACCTGACCGGCGCTCATCCCCGGGAACGCTCCGGCTTTTCGGATGGCGCTGGTAATTTGCAGGTCGACTTCGTCGTCGACCCGCTGCCCAGACAGGGATCGTCCCTAAGTCCCCAGCCGGCGAACGAGATCAGGCGTGTCAAAAGTTCGTCCGCCTTATCCGCTGTCATCGCGCAGGACCAAAAGCCCAAAGATCAGTCCAAATGGAAGGCTGCTCTCGGTGAAGCCCAGTATTTCGCTGGCGGGCTTATCAGCCACCCTGCCGAGTCGAACAAGCACTTTACCATCATCCGTCATTCGCATGCCTTGGTCTGGTACCGTGGCCCGGCGACCTCGGTGCCCATCTCCATTCTCTCCGATGCCCCGCTGCCTCCAAATAGGACGGTATGGCTGCAGCAGAAAGGCTTTTCGGGAAACATGGGCATGTCGCTCAAGGCGCTCATGGGGACCACGGGAGGATGGATCAATGTGACGCCGGCCACCAAGGCTGCGCCCGAGCACATCCCGGAGAATGAGGAACGCAGCATTCAGCGCGACCTCAAGCGATTCTTCAAGAAGGTTTCAGGAAAGGCGCGAAAACATGAGCTGCGAGAAACGCACATCGTTCGCATTCCCGCCGCAGCTACCGACGGATACTTCCGCCTCGTGCTTAGTGATGGCGACGAAGGCAAGAAGGCCCTCTGCGGAAGCCCTGTTTTCCGCATCGCCAGCACCTCGACAGACGTCAGTGCCGTGCGTGGGTCGAGCCTCAGCACTCTGCCGTTGGAGTTTGGCGTCAAGGTCGCCACCACCATCGGCCAGCAAGTTGTGAAAAAGTACACGGGCGTGGCTGGGGCGGTGGCCCAGAGCGGCGCGAAGAGACTGATACCTAAGGAAACTATCCGCAAAGCCGCGACCAAGGCATATAAAACCTCTGGGATCGGCGAGAAAGTCAACGAAAGCTGGAAAAACGGAAAGGCAGGACGATATGACCCCATGACGATGGGCGAAATGCTCGACGGACCGCTTACCGTCGTTGGTCCCGAGACTGGCCCCGAGGCCCCGTTTCCGCTCAAGTTTTCTGGAAAGGTGGTTCGTGGAACCGGTATCTCGGTCAGAGACCTCGGTATACCAACAGCGAATCTGAGCGATGTCCCAGATGAGGTGAAGATGCGCATGACCGGGGTCTTTGTGGCTTGGGCGTGTATTCAGCCGAAGCCAGGGCTCGAAGACATTGCCGGCGATTGGTACGAAGCGCTCGTGACAATTGCACCACTACGAAATGCGGCTCCAGGCGTTGTTCGAAAGAATGGGGTTGCCGTACACATTATCAACGACTTCGAAGATGTCGCCTTCTTCGACGCCAAGATAAAAGTCATCCTGATGGGATATCTGCACCCATACACCCCTAACCATTCGGACGAAGATCTTGTCGAGGAGCATGGGCAGGACGTCATGACTTCTTTGGCAACTCTGGGGCGTCCAAACTGGGAGCCGCAGGAGGCAGTGGCTACCGTCCAGATCATGAGGAGCGAGAGGAGTTTCTCTGATCGCCTTAATGAGGCGACTGGCAAGGTTCAGAACGGCGTGGATAGGTTCCCCGTACATTGGGCTGGTGTGCGGTCCGAGTCCGGTGTCATGAGGGACCAAGTTTATGGAAATGGTGGGCTTTGGATTCCTCGTTGAAGAGCTTTTGGTGAAAAGTCGTTCCTTTGCCAAAAGACGATGAGTGCAGCCAAGGATCGTAGTCTTGAGGAGTATTGCTAGGGAACACAAACAAAATCTGCCGCGTGCACGAACTGTCGTGAGGGCACTACTAAGAAATACATCTATAATCTAATTAAATGAATTCCTACAACTATAATATAGCTCAATTATTGTAGCCAAAAATGCTCTCTAGACATTTTTTTTCCATCTACTGTTAAAATGTGTTTTATTACTCTAGCTCATGCCAGCTCCTAGTCTGAGGGCTGACAGCCGCCAGTGATGCAATGCATGCTAGAAACGAGGCTGTGTTTCCCACTCTTGAAATGGAACCACAGCGCACACCCTCTCCTCTTATCAACTCATCGACCTGTCCCAACAGGGGACTTTTACAAAGCAACCAACTCTATAGTCCAACACTAGACGTCGCGATGACCTCGGGTACATGGAGCCCCGTCTACGAGCAGCATGTCGCCGAAGACACAGTGGTTAACCTCCACCATCTCTGCGCTGCCTGCTCAAGGCTACATCGAGGGTCGACCCTGCTGCGCAACATGTCCCGCGGAAAGACGTTGCGGCTCCACGCTAAAGAGACCTTCAAGCTATGCTCAGTAGACGATATGAAAGCTGGCTATCTCGGCGGCTGCCATCTTTGCGCCTTGCTATGGACTCACGCTGGGGGTCACCGCCTCGACCCAGCCACCGGTCCAGTCGCAAAACACAACATCACTGTGTGTCTCGAGGTGAGGGAATTTGAGATGGAGTTTGCTCTGGAGTATCACGCAACAGGCCTTAGGAAGTGGTGGAACAAAGTGACACCGCATTTTATGTACGAGTTTGCCCTCTGATATGAGTCCGTATGACTGACAGTCTCAAGACCGGAACGTGAAATGATCTGTCTGAAAATCTCAAACATCTACGATATCAAAGCTCGACATTCCAAATTTCCCGAAAGGACTCAAGAGCTATACATATATTCATCTTCAGGTGAGTGAACGCCCGAGGAATCGCAAGTCGGTCCTCCCAGGCCAGCTGACCCCAAGTGCAGATCGACGACTAAACTCGGCGACCTTCCGACACGGAACCGAGCCTGTATCATCCAAGAGCAGTACGAAGTTCGCCCAGATCCAATCATGGTATCGCCAATGTTCCGAGAACCACCAGAAATGCATTGCGTACCCGAACATGGTCGCTCCAGGGACCGAGCTCCCTTCCCGCCTGCTGGATCTCGAAGGCGACAAGATCAAGCTTGAATGCAATGTCAAGAAGCTATCTCCACTACAATACACCACGCTGAGCCATATGTGGGGTCCCGATCCCAACGCTTGTCTGCAGTTGACCAAGTCTCGGCTTCGCGAATTCCAATCCGATATCCCCTCGTCGTTGTTGCCTACGAAATATCTTGAAGCGATCCGCATTGCGAAAGCTCTCGGCTTTCGATACATCTGGATTGACTCGCTTTGCATTATCCAAGATTCTGACGAGGATTGGAAAAAGGAAGCCTTGAAGATGGCCACGGTTTACGGTCGAACAGCTCTCAACATTTCGTATGTCTATCCACCATCAACCAAACCAAGCCAGCACCATCTCCGAGACCCGAGAGTCATCGTTCCATGTGAGTTATCCATGGAACATCTAAGAAATGGTAGCAAAAGTTGCTCTGCGAACTCAACTCCTCTCATCATCCAGCATAACCCAAACTTCCTCAACAAGTTCTGGTCTCCCAGCACCTACAAGCAGGTGTGGCCTCTCCTCTCCAGAGCGTGGGTTTTTCAAGAGCGATTACTCTGCCCTCGCAATATATACTATGGACAAGACCGACTGTTGTGGGAGTGCTGCCAAGGGCTCGAGGATGAGTTCTCAGGTCCCCTGGTGGACTCTCCGCGGTCCAAAAGCCGCTTCCACGCCGTCTTTGCCGGTATACAAGGCAGCTCGCTTGGTCGAGAGCATGACGAGAGTTTCAAGGGGCAATGGAGTCTCCTAGTGGAAGAGTATCGGCTCGCCAACTTGACATATGAGAAGGATCGTGTTATTGCCTTCTCTGGCATCATCAAGGCTGTCCAGTCAAAAACCAAGTTCACATACTTGGCAGGCATCTGGAAGGAATTTGCCGAGCTTGATCTTCTCTGGGTACTTAATCCACCGGCTCCTCTGCGGGAATTCTACACTCGAAGAGAGGAGTTGAGGCAACATGTTCCATCCTGGTCATGGCTCTCAGTACCTCCTCGTCTGCAATCAGCGTCTACGAGTAGCGACACGGTCGACTTCAGCCTCCGAAGCGAGATATACAACCGCTCTACGCAAACCGTCTACAAGGCTCAGATTGTTTCATTTCATCATCCTAAGCTTGCGTCCAGTCCTGATGCTCCACTACACGACTCCAAAGGTCTGAGTATAACGCTCAAGACGAGGAAGATACCGAGCATCCTCGAATGGGACGGACCCATTCTTCGACTTCTCCCACATGGACGCTATGCACTGGGCAGCTATAAGTACATTCATCCCAAGAATGCTATGAAGTACTTCCACGACGACGTGTCCCTACTGCCTGGCTCTCCAGTTACCAGCGGGGTGTGCATGATTTTGACAACGTTTGAAGCATGGGTGTCAACAGGAAAGAAAGACCATGGATACAGCATGTATGTGCCGTCTGGAGACGAGGTGAGCACTTCCTGGCAGTACGCCGGGCTGGCTGTGGTCCCAGCGGCAAAGGGTTTGACCGGTGAAGACGCTTGGCAACGCATTGGCATATTTCTATTTGCGGATATTGTAGATGGACTCGGAGTAGCTGAAATTCCATTCTCTTTAGATGATAGAGATGAAGAGGTTTGTCTTATATAGATGTAATCATAAGAAATGGAGTAATAATTGCTCAGCTAAATAAGCTGTTATTGCGATCTATACTTAGCCTGATGTCTTATAATAACGATGGAGAACGCTTTCATAGCCTGAGTATCTACGACTAGGGACATCTTCGGGCATTTTTTGCTTTAGAGATACACGGCCAATACTAAAGTCCTTCGTCGCAGTGACCCTTATATCCTGCCTGATATTAACCTCAAGGTCAATGCTCTGGACCAATGGTCCAATTAGACACCGAGACACAGCATCGTCAAAATCGTCTTGTATTGGGCACTTGGTTAACTGGCCTCCTTGCGAGCGTACATCATACTGTACAGTCTCAGGTCTTGCAAGGCGTCCTCGGCAGTCGTCTTGATAGGCTTGTCGTTAAGGATGAAGTCATACAATACCTTCAATTCTGCCGTGTACGCATCTTCGTACGATGACAGAATCTCCCGTTTCTGGTTTTCGCCGGCCTCGCTGAGTTCATCCACCTCCACCATGATTGGTAGGCCCTTGACATACGGACTCGCGTACTGCATTCAATCAGCGCCGCATGAACGGACATGTCACAGAGTATTCATACCTTGATTGACACCCTCTTCTTGGCACCATACACAGCCAGATGGGCATCGAACACAGGGACTTCGTCGATGCCACTCTCGTAAGTCACAGAGAAAGGGGTCCCGTCTTTGTTCTTGTACGCAAAGAGTGCACTGTAGAAAGGATCATTTGCCGTCACGCCGACGACTGCTTCCGGAAATCCCAATGTCTCACGCATGAGTGAAATGTCGTGAGACCCAAGACTTCCCAAGAACCTGCACATCTTCTTTCTCTCATCTGTGATTTCTAAGCCTGGAAACGCTTCTTTGTAGAGAACGTCTAGGCGAGCATCTCTCTCAGCTTCGGCAGTGGGCGGAAAGTCCACATTCTTGACAGAAAAGGTCCCGCTCTCGTTGACGAACTTCGCATTGGGGCCGCTGAAGTCGCGGACTCGGGCATACAAAATGCGAGGAATGGATGCCACCTCACGTTTGAATGCTTGGACGTAACTGGGGGCATAGCGGCGCATGTACCCAACGAAGATTCGCGGCGAAGATGAGACAGCCTTTTCGGCTGCGATAATGCGCTCCGCTGATGGTACCGAGAGCGTTATTGGCTTCTCGACCATGACGAACTTCCCAGCCTGGACAGCTGAGATGACAACCGACTCGTGGCTATCATCAGAGGTGAGAACAAAAACAACGTCTACAGACGGGTTGTTGATGACCTCTTCCGCGTTCGAGGCGACGGTCGGAAGGTTGAACTTGGCCGCGCAGTGTGCGGCGTTCTGCTTCGAGATGTCGAATATCGACTCGAGCTTGTATCGGTCAGACATAAGGAGGAGACATGGGCCGTGGCACACTTGGAAGACCTCCTGCAATGAGTGTTAGCAGCCGGAGAGAGATGCTGATTTACCGACTTACTCCGGCTCCAACAATGCCAACTCCAATACGCCGTGACAATGCCATTTTGTGTCAGATGCGTTATAAACGCGGGTAGAAGCGCTAGTGCAGAACCCGGACAAAGAGCCGTCTAGCTCCACGTTGAAGGTATGGCGATCGAAAGGGCGGTCTACACAGAAAAAACAGTGACAGGCCAACTATTCTATCTTTCTGATGAGGGTGTCGTGAAATCGTAAAGATTAACCATTTTGTTTCCCCGCAGCAAGCGGAGTCGTCGGCGGAGACGTCGGCGGAGATTGGCGACGTCAGAAGAGTTTCCGGTTAACCCCCGGATCCCTTTCCATAGGGTGATTACCTCTCTATCACATATGTAATTGGTAATACAAGTCGTAGATTAGTTCTCAAGATCACCTATATGACATTCAGAACCCGTCCCACCGGACTTTGACCTCAGTCTACACGAAAATCACTTTGAACTTCCCGAATTAGTTTGGGCCCAAGCTCAATCTCAGCGAGCGGTGTGTCGACTGGCTCAGCGATGGATCAGCCCGCCTCAATCCACTGATTTACCCCGTCTGAGTCTCTGTAGTGGTACTATGACTGTAGCTACATGTACTTGAATTTTTCCCTTGCAATGCAAGAAGTCGACTACGAGTTAGGTGCGCGAAATAACGCTGACTGCTAAGCCATGAATTCTGCTATCTGGCAATGCATTTTTTAGCGTGGCGACTCCACGTTGACAATACATTGGATAATCCGTGATATTGCTAGGACGCCTCAGTCTAGAATGCTTTCTCGTCAACCACATCGATGGATGATATATTACACAGATGAATAGCTGCAGAACCGTTTTTAGCATTTGCTTGAACACCACATAGTATTATCAAGCATTTCCAACTCAACCCTGCTTGTTTGCGTAAAGTATAAAAGGCATTTATGGTGTCCCTACGACTCTCATAACGCTTTGCGAAGACCTTCATGCTTGACTACCCATCCATCGTTCTTGGGAAACCCAGGGGCATCTCCCGTAGAGCCTTCCCATCCCTTCGCCATGTATGCAACTAAGGCCTATGATCAGTTCAAGGTCCCAATTCTAGGTGGCTTGGGTGGGACTTACCCGCCAGGAGAAAACCGGCGTTCCCCGGTATAAAAGGGGGCGGTGTGCCTCCATCACCACCTCGGATGGCAAACCCTACAAGTTCTCATTAGTATTGGTTCCACTTCAAGTCCTTTCACGATCTTGACTTACCTGCATCATCAAACTTCCAGTAGTCGTAGGCAGTTAAATGGTAGATGGCACGCTCAGGGTTCCCAACTCTGGCGGAGTTAATGGCCAGGATAGGCCGTCCCCATCCACGGATATTTTTGTCGGTCCACACTTCCCAGACTTTATCTGCAGTCCGGCGACTAACCTCCTTGTCCACGGCTGGTGTATCGGGTAGTATTCCCTGCAGCATGATGAGGCTCCGAGGGTCGCCGTTCAATGCTGGATCTTCCCACCACGAGGCGTTGAGTCCATCATACACGGCATAGAGACTATCAATCTGAGGTGGGCTTGCCAGATTCTCTGCAACCGTGGTCCAGTGTTTGGGAACTCGAAGACCAAGTTTCTTCTTCCACTCACGGGCAACGTCGAGCCCGTAACGCCAGTAAGCAATTTCGTAGGCGAGATTCAGAGTAACCTCAGGCTGTGTGTTCTCAGTCACACCGTAAGACCTGTACGCGAATTAGACTAATGTTCAGCTTTTCGCGCTTCGTTCCAGAGGACACTAACGGAGGACCAAGATCATAGTTGCCAGATGATTCATTGAACCATGCATATGATGCCATGTAATCGGCGCTGGCTTCCAAGATAGGATCCCATCGTCTCAGCGTTTCTCGGGTAGGCCGAGTCTTGTACGCCAACATGGCCATGTACATCGGGTGTGGTTGCTGCCACATGAGAAAGGCATTAATGAGCCCAGGCGAACTTCTCCCAGTAAGGGTTTCGGTCATTTTGGGCCAGCGGGCTCCCTCCCACCCCATCGCCGCGGCCCTTTCGAAGGAACTCGATAGAAGCTTTTCGTACAGAGCAGGAAAGATATCATGGAAGTGTTTCTCGCGACCCCACGAGACCCAGTGAGCATTATGCCAAACAACCATTTCCATGTGGAATTTACCTATGAAGAGTTAGGAGAAGCGATGATTAGGGGGTGTTGCGAGGGAGACTTTCCATACCACCCATTGTTCATCAACCCTGATTCCTGAGGGGACTCGCCATTGGCTGCACTGTTTACTCGCAAATGATATTGAGAGGTCACGATTCGCCGTTGTAGCTCTGTTGAGTTCGGGTTAGACGACTTGGTCAAATCAACAAAGCCGCCTTTCTCCCAGTAGTCATTCCATCCGATTGAGCCTCTCTTTCTTATCTCGGATGGAAGACGGGCAATCTGCTTCTCAGGAGAGAAGTGAGCTGTGAAGGAGATCGAGGAACCATCGTTCGGAGAAAGGACATATCGATGGGCGGTAATTGCCGTGGAATCGGAGGGCTCTAGTCTCTTCAGTTTGAGTGGCGCCTTGTTTGGCCATCGTAAGTTTACGTAGTACTTTGTGCCTAGGTCGTGATATATGTGTGCCGTGTTTTTCTTGGAGCCCGGAGTTATCTTGGTGGTATGGTTGCCAGGAAAGTCATACACACCTACAAAGACCTCGTACTTGTACTTCGTAGTATGAATTGGGGGATAAGGAAAGTCGAATTCGACGTCAAGCAAACCCGAGTCGATGAGTTCTGACTTGATCTCGAAAATGACGGTATCTGAACTGAGGTCGCCCTGAGTCACGACCTTGACTTTAGTGCCCTCGATCGTGAATGTTGATGTGATGATCCCGTTCCAAAGGTCGAGTTCCTGGTGCGTATTAGATAAATGATCTACAGACAAACTCTTGCCTTTATATCGCAGTCCAATGCGACCCAGGTTGATGCGGTTTGGGTTGGAGATCAGCCACTGAGAGACCGCTGGTAGGCTTGGGTCCGGAATGTCGTAAGACACGTTGCGACCATGTGTTTCTCTGGGAATACCGGTATACGCGTCTATTGATCTATTGAATGTCAAAACAATGTGATAAACAGTCTTTTTGAGCCCAACTTACCCTTCGCTCGGCAAAGTGTCATTATGCCATGCCCAACTAGACAAGGTGTTGAAAGGAAGGTAAGATTGCATGCCAGTAGTGTCCACACTAAAGGCGAAATTGCCGTTGCCGACCTGAAGCGGTGTAGTCTTATTGTCAATGAGGCTCGTTCGGATAATATTGTTCTCGTTTACGATGCGTTTTCTTGAGATTTTGATCAGACATTGCATTAGTAGCAGCTTAACGGGCACTGACCTGTCGATGGCACCAAACGCCAGAACCGGCAACAAGGCCCAACACAACCTTTTGAGGGCGGCCATGGTCTCACAGTCAAAGGTATGAACAAATTCCGGTACCTTGTGGTCTTGAAGTTTCACTACTGGCGATGTATAACTTTTATTTGGGAGCTTCTCCCCCGCAGTTCGAGGTTACCACGAAATCCGGGGTATGTGGTACCGAGCCTATAGTCATCGGTCATTAACAGCCCGAGAATAACCATTACATCCCATGATCTTCTGAAGATCTGATGTGAAGAAGTTCCACTACGCCAGTCTCCCTCGAAGGATCCAGGGCGGTATCACGGAATCTATATTCCCGCCAATCTCCGTGCTGCCCTCATTTCACTAGCCAGACCTTCAGGGTTGTTAGCCACCGAGGCGAAATGAGGTCTTCCGGAAACCGGGAATAGTCGTCTAACCGTCATGCACGTCTTGATCGGGCAACTGGCTTTAGGCTGATTTCAGAATGTTTGAGTTCGGAAACAATCGGCCACTCTAATAAACCATGATTAGGGTAAGACTAGGACTGAGTAAAAACTAGAGCATACAGCATTTCTAGTTTTGATGGATTCTTACTGGTGAAGAGAATATGTGGCCCAGTTAAACTTGTAGGCACTGAAGACACTGAACTTAATAACATACCAGCACAAGTGGCGTTGCCTTTAGAATGCAAGAAAGGTCACTGAGACTGAAGCTGCCGTTTGCGTCGTCGCCATTGGAACTGCCTTAGTCAAACGACGAAGATGCTATAACTACAATTGACGAAACAAAATAGTAGGCTTGGTCTGTCTGGAAAACATCGAAGCACCATACGTGTGTTATCAAAACGGTGGGCTGTCCTTATGCTCTGCTTTAGGATGGCCATGAGACAAGCCCCTGTTTTCCGTCCGTCTCAAGAATTAGTAGCATACAGCTCTGAATCACAATCTTCCAAGTACTTCTTTTCACAGCGAGGTAAGACATTGATTCTCATTGAAGTGGTTGTGGTTGAACGTCGACTTAGACATCGACTCCATCATGTGTCTTCTTAGGGATAGCCTTCTCGTCAACCATCCGTCTCTCCACCTTATCAGTCAAATGTTTCTTCGCATCCTTGGCAAACAAGCACCCGATGATGGCAATTGCTCCAAATCCTAGACTAGCAAGGTACACCGTCTTGAAAGCCTGCGCATACGCATTGGGCAAAGCGCCCGCCACGGCGGCCTGTACGGCATCAGAGAAACCGGAAAGGTCGCCCGCAGTAAGAGCCGCTAGAAGCTCGGAAGCCTGACTCTCAGGAAGTCCTGCCTTTTCAGCTGCGGGAAGAACATTATTAGGGATCGTATCCGTGAGCCGGTTGCTCAGGATTGAGGTGTAGACTGCCACTGCGATGGAACCGCCCGCGGAGCGGATGGACGCAAGCAGACCTGATGCCAGTCCAATATCCTGAGCTGCGCAGAATAACGGAGCTAAAGCCAGCGACGCAAGCTCAATAAATCCGACGAAAAAGGGGCCGAGAATGGTCAAAGCGACGCCAGTGTTCTTGTCAGCAGGAGTGAGGGATGCGAGCGAGGCGACAAAGCCGACCATAGCGAAGGTTGAGCCGATGAGCCAGTACCGCACATTTCCTCCCCACCTCACGATTACGCCGGCAACAATTTGTCCAAGAGCCGTCGACGATGCGACAGTACAAGACAACCATCCGGCATAACTAATATCTTTTGTAAAGAGGGCCTGGACCTGTTGTGGCCACAATAAGACGGCCGAATAATAGAACACTGGTCTTGATTAGCTTTCTGTGTCTTCGTTCGAGTGGTGCTGATGTACTCCGAGAGCAAAGTGACTTGTTTCGATCCACGCCAAGCCATGCGCTTCAAAGATTGGAAAACAAGGATAACTTACTGCTGGCGACGGTCGCGCAACAGACCAGAGACATGAACCCGCGGTTGGCAAAGAACTTGACGGGGATCGCAGGATACTTCAAGTTTGCGAATGCCTCATAAACGAAGAGGGCAATCAAAAGGAGAGCACCGATGAGGAGTGTCGAAATTGTTGCTGCGGATTTCCAGGGATACATCTTGCCTCCCCAGGAGACTCCCATCAGGAATAGAGTGAGACCGGCCGTCCAGAGGAAGATGCCCAAGTAATCGAGTTCCTTGAGCATCTGTCGCTTGGTCTTGCGCTCGTGGAGAAGATCGAAGGTCGGTGGGTGGTAGAAGAAGAAGAGAAGGATAATGGCCAGACCAACGTCGATGATGTTGATGTAAAAGCACCAACGCCAACCGAGCGAAGGGTTCTCGATGAACTTGCGGGCTGGGACGAATTAGCAGTTGCGGGATAGAACGGAGACTCTCCAGGTCATACCAATGACAGGACCAAAAGTAGCAATGGGGGCGTTTGTGAGGAAGACAAACGACAGCACCATGGGACGATACTTGTTCGGCACGAGCTCTCCAATAGCAACGTTGAAGCTGAGCTGCACTGTTTCTCCGAGGCCGTAAACAGCGCTACCGATGATAAGGGTGTTCACATTCTGGGCGAATGCACAGACGATGATTCCAATAAGCGCAACTACATTGCCACCAATGAAGAACCATCGACGGCCAAAGAGATCGGAAAGTCGACCGAGGATCGTATAGGTAAAGGATAGGGCCAGAGTGCGAGCGATGTTGACCCATGCGATGTAGTTACTCGGGCCGATGTCTGCGTTGATATAGGTCAAGACATTGGTTGGTAGGATGAGGAAGATGTAGGCACTGATGGCTGATAGACAGAAGCCCTAGATAATTCATCAGTCATAGGCTGGTTAATGGCGGGGAGGCAATACATACAGTGAGAGCTCCGATGAAGCGAATGGAGTAGAAATACCCAGCTGGAAGGTCATCACCAAGGGCAGCGGAGTTGATGGATGAGGCATCGGTATCATGTCGCGCGCGCTCCTTTTCGTCCTCGACGACGTCGTGGTGCTCTGCAGCACTCTCGATCTTGTTGACTTCCATTATCGAAGGGTGCAATGCACCAAAGGACTAGTACCTGCAGGGAGAAACAAGAAGATTAAAGTGAAGTGCAGTTTAGTGCAAGTGTTCCGAGTATGAAGCTCAAGTGTAACCCCTTCCTGCAATCCGGGGGATAATCGGCGCCTTATAGATGAGTGAAGTATGAGATGAAGATGCAGGTTCAGGAGTGATATCTTGGAAGAGTTCAAAGTGGCACTATCACTATTCGAACCAGGTCCTTCATCACCAAATGACCGGATGCTACTGGGCTGTGAGGCGCCAGCTCCAGTACCAGCCAGCCTATCAGCCAGCTGTCAATGCTTCGTGTCCCATTACCCCAGACTACCCCGGAAAATGGCAGCCATGATCCTGCGGGGAAGGCGGTTGTGCTGTGGGGGAGAAAGACTAGGTAGGGCCTAGATGCGGATGGCTCGGTCAAGCTTGCGTATTCAAGGGCCCTAGTAGGCGATGAATCATTAGGGGATATCATAACCAACCTAAGGGGAGTAGAGACCGGGGTTGACACACCATGTGTCAGTCTGTGTGTCTCTTCTTGATGATGAAAACGTGCAATTTGAATCAATCATACTCAGTCTTAGGTATGAGATAGGGGCATAGGTGTCAGGGTATCTAATCGTGTGTACCTGGCGTGGAGATGTGGTCGCTGAGGAGGCGTATACTGATTATTAGAAGTGAGTCATTGTTCGAGAGATTAGAGTGCTTGAAGTCAAAGTCCATGCGATTGAGGATTAGATGATCCAGAAGCATCTCCAATGAATGATTCATTCAATCTCTTTGGTATCAAGCCTTGCTCTTATCGTTGACAGACTACCAACGTACCCTGTTCTACTCCAAACGTCTGTCTTGAGACAACGCGTGGGGGGAAATAGCTGTGATCGACTAGAACGCGTGACACCGTAGGGAGAGAACTGGGTCAACTCCTGCATTGAGATTGTGTTGTATAAACTACATCCTATCTGGGTCATTGGCTCTCTAGATCTTTGAAGACGACGTCACAGCCGACTCCCTTTCCATACTGGCTCTCTCTTCTCCGCAAACGCCTTTAGCCCTTCAATTATGTTTTCCCCCTTCTGTAGCTCGGCAAACTCCTTCTCCAGCGTGCACTCAACAGCTCGCTCGACCGCCGCCGTCTCCCATCCTTGACGAATACCAGCTCGTGTGCAGATGATTGCATCCGGGCTGTTCTTTGCAATCATCTCCGCAAACTTGACCGCTTCCTGAACGACCTCCGCTTTGGGAACGACTTTGTTGACAATTCCCCATTGAAGCATCTCCTGTGCTGAGATGTTTCGTCCTGTGAGAGCAAATTCGGATGCCCTCTGTAAGCCGATGGTCCGGATCAGTCGAGGCAGCGCTCCGCCAATGGCTGCGATTCCACGGCGAACTTCAGGGAGACCGAAGTATGCGTCTTCGGCCGCGACAACGAGGTCGCAGTTGACGATGAATTCGCATCCCCCTCCCATCGCCAGGCCGTTCACTGCCGCAATGACGGGCTTCTTCCCTAGGCGCCGGCTGAGGGGCTTGAAGGCGGGAGCATTCCCCATCCGTTTGCTGGGATCCGCATCATCGGACATGGAGTTGCTCCATTCTTTCAAATCGGCGCCGGCCGAAAAGGCCCTGCCGGTTCCAGTGATGATTGCTACTGAAAGTCCGGGCTCGTCGTCGAACCATTTCCAGACCGAGTCCATTTCCCATTGCGCTGCTGTGGACATGGCATTGAGGTCTTTTGGCCTGTCCATGCGCACCAGGACGACTCGAGGAGCGGGAAATGTGAGCTTGAGAAATGCCGGAGTTGGCGGCGGCGGAGTCGTAGTGGGATATGAGTTTCCAGACATGTTTACTATGTCTTAAGAAGAAGGTGTTGAGGTGGTAGGTGGTTAAGTTGGCTGGATGGATTGGAGGCAGTTTGGGCGATTGGGTTGCCAGTGTGGTTGGCTTCCAGGGCGTATGGATAATACCTAGATTAAAATGCTCAGATTCCGACAAACATGAAATTAGAAATATGAGATTGACACAAAAACCAGGCCAACACTGGCGGCTATCCTAGCGACTATCCTGTGTCGAGTAGTTTGCCGCAACTCCCCCCGGCTGTAGAAACGGGGTTTTCTAAGTGCTATGGTCCCTCATTCTTCTCGGGCTTCGTCTCCCTCGGGCTTCACCAACATTCCTAACACTGTTCTCGATCTAACCCCATCTCGGTTGGAACAAGGCACCGGACGCCGAGGCTCCTCCCCACAGTCGACTAAGTCAACAAAGTGCGGGGAAGCTGGACAAGCGGCAGACACTAATGATTCATTGCAAGGGCCATGTGAATCCTGGAGCTGGCACTAACATTCAGGGAGAGGCGGACGGTCGGTAAGCTGTCTCCGGGGGCAGCTGTGCTATATGCCATGATGTCAGACCAAGACCATGCTGTTACCCGTTCGTCTTTCTTTTGGCCGATCGCAGCCGAGGTGTTATCGCAAGCAGAAACGAGGGTCTCACTTCCCTCCGTCGGATCTGCGAATTGGTCTCAAAAATGTGAGCTTGAATACTCATTCTCGACGGTCTCCTTGGCCAGTCAACCTTGCAGCTACTTTCCTCTCAACGCCTCCATCCATCGCCGAAATGTCTACGCCACGAACCAAGAACGCCGTCCCCTCATGGATCGAGAACCCCTACCCAAACGTCGAACACAGCATCATCAGCTTCCCGCGGAAACACGTCCTCCAAGTCACAATCAACCGGCCGGAGTATCGCAACTGCCTTCCCGTCGAAGCAACAATTGAGCTCGGCGCGCTCTGGAAGTGGTACGATGCGGAACCCGAGCTGCGATGCGCCGTCTTCACGGGCGCGGGCGAGAAGGCTTTCTGCGCGGGCATGGATTTGAAGCAGAGGCTTGACATAATCAAGACCAACGATGTCGCGCACGATTATCCCGCTGGAGGGTTCGGTGGCATGACGAATAGAACGGGAAAAAAGCCCATCGTAATCGCTTGCAATGGACACGCGCATGGTAAGGTAACATAGTCATCCGGAAGGCATATCAAACTAACGACATAGGTGGCGGCTTCGAAATCGTCCTCAACGCCGATGTCATTTTCGCTTCACCGAACGCGACATTCCGACTCCCCGAAGTGCTCCGTGGTGTTTCGGCCCTCGCGGGAGCCCTTCCAAGAGCGATGTTGCTCTTCGGAAACCACAGAACCATGGACCTCGTATTGACTGGCCGGGTACTCTCCGTCGAGGAGGCACTGCAATGGGGCCTTGTGAAAGAGATTGTGCCCCAGGACAAGCTGCTGGAGAGGACTCTGGATTATGCCTCCGAGATTGCCAGTCTGAGCCCGGATAGCGTCATCATCTCACGACTAGGAGCGCGAGAGGTGTGGGAAACCGGCGTGAGCAGAGCTACGATGAGGGGACAAGAACTGTACGCGGAAGCGATGCTGCGGAGCAAGAATGCATCCGAGGGTTTGGCTGCGTATCGAGAGAAGCGGGATCCCAAATGGTTCCCGTCGCACATCTAGAAGTCATAAATACTCACTTAATCCACCATTACACTACGCAGTTGCACCCTTTGTGCAAAGGTCTACGGGATCCGACCCGCCTTGGCTCTCAGGATCGTAAAAGACATTGCGCGGTATTGTCACTATCGTAGGAAAGTTTTAGGTGTGCCATGATTAACAAGACATGCCTTGCAAGTCGAGAAAGGCGTCGCATGGCCAGGCGCATATTTCGGTGACAATTAATGATGATCATGATGGGTAAACTTATGAATAAATATTTAGTTACAGCTTGCTGCCGCTCTGTGCCAACTGGGCATATCCGTTGGACAGTGCCACCCGCCCATCTCCTTTGACAATCGTCTCAAACAGAACATCGTCAACACCATCCTTGGACCCGACCACCCACATTCTCGTCTCTAGTTCATCGCCTGGATACACCACGCTCTTGAACCGCGCACCAAACTTCTTGAACCGACTGGGGTCAGAACCTCCGAGCTCCTTCAAGACACCATGGGCCGCAATGTTCCAGGTGCCGAGGCCGTGCAGGATACATCCATTGAAGCCAGCTCGCTTTCCGAAGGCCTCGTCCGCGTGCATAGGGTTGTAGTCGCCGCATAGCCGGTAAAGCAGGGCAACCTCTGGGGTCGTCTGGAATGTGTGGATTGCATCCGGGGCACGGTTGGGCGGCTTGGGGGAAGGCTTGGAGGGCCCGCGAGGACCATCGTAGCCACCTTGGCCGATGCCGAAAGCCATCGAGTTCATCTTTGCGTAAACGGTTCCCGTTTTTACATCCACGAGTTCCTGTTCAGCCTCGAGAATCATGGCGCCGCCTGAGGCAAGGTACGAGTCAGCGACGGCAGTGAATAGATTAATTAGTGTTGGTCCCCACCCTTGTCATAAACACCAATGACTTTGTTCTGGATCTCGAGGTCCAATCCCTCAGAGCTAGTAGGGATTGTCTTTAGAATCTCGATTCCTCTCTCTCCGTCTACTGATCTCTGCGCATCGAATCGCGGTGTCCCAGGAACATCGGCAGTGGTCATTCGCGAGATGAAGTCAAAGACATCCTGGTCTGTCTGCTTGAATGCCAGATTGATGGGAAACGTCGGAAACGTCGCAAACTTGGGATGAAGCTCATAGAGGAGATGGCGCTCATCCGCCTTAGCTCCAATGGCATTGGCCTGGAAATTGCAGGTTAATACTCGGTGCACACAGGCAACGTGAAGGCGACTTACAAAGAGAAGCACGTCCCTGCGGTTATAGCTGCATTTTAGAGGCGGGTATTTGTACCCAGCCGCCTTGCGAAAGTCGACATTGTCGTATCGCCCAGAGGCGTTGAGAACAGGTTTATCGCTCGAGGCCATTTTATCCAGGCTCAATTGAGGAAGAAAAGTGTGTTGTTGAGATCTGAACCGAAGCTGTTCAAGACGATGAGCTGGATACTTACTTTATTAGCGATCCCACGCCTTCGTTACCCCGCCGTTTGGATCGCCAGAACTGGTATTTGCCGAGGCTCGTTCAACTCCAGCCTCGGAGGTTGGCTCGGACGGCATCTCGATTCGGCCAGGTTTCACCGACGTGATGGCCGGCTTAGAGAGTACTTGGCACTTGTTTTATACAATCTGGTGGCTGGAGTTTGACGTCTCATGGCTCCATCATGTCTCACACATCAGAATGGAGTTTTTGGGAGGCATCGAGATGGTTGGCTATTCTAACATGGACCTATGACTAAATAATATTGCCATCACCTCTTACAACATCATCCGCGATGAGTTTGCCCGCTGCTCGGCATCTGCACGTCGCTGCTCTTCAGCTTCCACTAGGTTCGCCGGCAATTCAACCACCCTGACTCTCAAAAACTCCGAGATACTCTTCCCAAATCCATCCAGCACACTGCTACTGCTGACCCCGTCCTGCAAAATCCCCTTGATGACGAAGTGAACGGCGTTCATGTTCGGAAACTCGCATCGCTCGACTAAGTAGCGAGCGTCCCAGTCGTGTGCCAGGAGCTCAATCAGCTTCGGCACAGTCAAGAAAACCTGCGCAAAGGGAAATGCGATTGGATCCCGGACCCAGAAACCGACGTTTGCATTGCCGCCCTTGTCGCCGCTGCGGGCAAAGAAGAGGTCGCCAAGAGGACGCTGGATCAACGGCCCGGTCGTGGAGGGCGCCGCCACCGGCTTGGATACTGCAACAGATTGAGACTCTGAGATCGGTGGCCGCATGTCTTTGAAGTTTGGTGCCGGGACATCGTACTGCGCTCCCGAGACGAAGTGAACCGTCAAGTTGGGAAGCACTTCCTGCCGGATCAGAGCGGGAAAGTAGGATACAAACGGTTTCGGCTCCATGGTCCGCCAGTCCATTCCCAGGTGCAGACCACAGTAGCCCTGCATTCCGTTGTAGAAGATGGACCTTCTGAACTGAGTAAACGCCTCTTTCTTCGGGCTCTGTGCGAAGAATCTAAACTGGACGGTGCAGTCTTTCTGGCTCCGCGGGTTGATAGGTGCAGAGCCGTATTTCTCTACCGAGAATGTCGTAAAGTCGTCGAGGTTGATTTGTCCCAGAACTTGGTCCTTCATCAAGTTGAACTTGAAGTCTATGTCACCACCAGCGGCATATGCTGAGATCTCGGCCTGGAAGCCGCCCAAGACACTGATCGCAACCTTGGCGGTATCGGGCGGAGGGATTCCCACGACGCCTGACAGCCGAACTCGATCCTTGCCAACTTGTTCAAGAGAAGCACCGTCGATCCGTGCCACAACATCAGGATTAAGATATCTCGGCCCTTGGATCTCGTAGAGGAGCTGGCCTTTGCACGTATCCACCGTCACAGCCCCGTTGGTACCCTCCGGCTTAGTGATGATACATGTCCCGTCTGCTGCAATCTCTGCGATGGGATACCCGACGTGGTGCAGCTGAGAAATCTCTCGAGCACCGCAATAGTTGCCGCCTGTCACGTAGGCGCCGCATTCGATGAGATGGCCTGCCATGAGGCTTCCAGCGATCTGATCGTAGTCGGTGGCTTTCCAACCCCAGTACCAAGACGCGAGTGCCATGACCGGGGATGCGTCACAGCATCGACCGCAGATAACAATGTCGGCGCCATTTTCGAGCGCATTGACGATGCCTCTCTGTCCGGTATACACGTTTGCCGCGAGGATCTGTCTCCCCGCCGCCTCAAACTTCCGGCCCGCTTGGTCGAGGTGCTGCAGATTTCCGAATTTATTGTTCCGCACTTGTTCTGTGACGTCGTCGCCTTCGACCCAAGCAACCTTGATGTGCCGGATTCCCAAGCTGCGAAAGTACGAATCGACCTTCTCGGCCAGGCCTTTGGGGTTGAGGGCACCACCGTCGTGGACAACCTTGATGCCGTTGTTGGCCACGGCGCGGGCGCCGTCTCCGTTTTTCCAGGCCAATTGCTCGAGGAAGTTGGGTTCGTAGCCGAGATCAGGTCTTGATTGCAGTTCTATCGCTTTCCAGGCAATGTTGAACTCGGCGAGGTAGTCTGCGGTAATGGCGTCCACGGCGCCGCTCGAGGCGAGGCGGTATACCTGGTCGAGGCCATCGCCAATTGCACCGGATGCGTTGCCAATCCGAATTGGACGGCGACTTTCCGTCTCTTTCGCTAGCATTGTGAGTAGTGAGATTGGTTTGGTGGTGAATGGCGTCAATGAAGCTGTCTAGAGAATGCTTGACCAAAAGCGTTCAACACAGATGCCCATCTTGGTCTCCTTACATTCCGCGAACGACCTTCAGAATTCCGTCCCCGGTAAACAATACCATTGAGGAGTCGTATCACCGGCAAAACAACCTTACACCTCCTCTCTCCTCAGCTGTATCTCAACTCAACCCCGCGGTCGTGCAGCTCGCTGTCTCGGTTGAGCCGAACTAAGATGCGGAGGTGGATCAGCCCTAATGATTCATCGCGGAGTTGCGGGTCTTCCCCAGACGGAGCCGGCATCGACTAATGCAAAGTCTTGACCAGGGTTGCGGAAGACATCTCCCAGCTTACTCGGTAAATGAAGGTGAGGATTGCCATGGCTCCAAGAGGAGTCGGGTCCATAGCATCATCGTGAGGCTTCAGTTCGAGCTGTCACCCAGAATTGTCCAGGCATATGCATTTTAGTCACTCTACCAACATTAGCCATGACGATTTACAACCTTGATCGGAGGGTCAATATTCCCAAGGACCAAAACCTCACCCAACTCCTTCACTCTTCCGCGTACGATCTCCCAGAGTCGCACGTTATCTCTGCCGACAGTCTCACCAATCGCAGCATCACCCTGGGTGAATTAAGAGACCGAACGGGCAGAATCGCCAATGGTATCAAGCAGAAGCTCAACCCACTAGATCAAGCAAGATGGGCCATTATTCTCCCCAACAGCGTTGAGTTTCTGGAGCTCTTCCACTCCATCTTATGGACCGGAGGTGCTGTCTGTCCCATCAACTATGCGCTAAAAGCGACTGAAATTGGACACGGAATTGCTGTTTGTCGGCCTCAATTCATCGTTGCTTACGGCAAGATCCTTTCAGCCATCGACGAGGCAGTTCAAGTTGCTGCTGCAGAGTTGAAAAAGGAGGGTGTGGAATGGAAACCCCCAGCAGTTTTGACAGTCATTACCAAATCACCGAACCATCTCCATATACCAGACGACTTCTTGACATCAACGCGATTGGAAATTCCCCGCTGGTCTGATACCACAAAGCGGCTTGCATCCATTCATCTATCATCCGGCACGACAGGAAAGCCCAAGGGAGTTGAGCTCTCGCACTTCAACTTTGTGGCAAACGTGCATCAACTCATCTCTCACGACTCGTCTCAGTTTCATCCTGGATCCAAGACCGTAGCATTCACACCATGGGCCCATATTGCTATGACGACCATGCCCATGTTTCTAGGGCCCTACACCGGCATGTTCCACCACGCAATGCCCTCATACGATCTCGAGACCTTTGCGAAGCTGGTGGGATCCAACCAGGCCACTTCTTTCCAAGGAGTGCCCTCTGTGGTTTTATCGCTAGCCAAGTCCGATGTGGCAAAGCGATATGACTTCTCCCGCGCCGCGATCCTCAACGTCGGCGGAGCGCCGCTTAAAAAGGGAGACTTGGATACACTTATGTCGCGAGCTCCCTGGAAGATGATACAAGCCTACGGGATGACGGAGGCAGCGGGATATGTGGCTTACCAGCGACTGGATGAGTCTCTCCCGGAGGGTTCAACTGGACGTTTACTTCCAGGTATCGAGGCTCGATTAGTCAAAGAAGGGACGGGAAATGATGCGCCCTTAGGTGGTCCCGGAGAACTATGGCTGCGAGGGCCGAACATCACCAGCGGCTACGCCTTCAACGACGAAGCCAACCGAACTGGATTCCCTGAGGAGGGCTGGTACAACACTGGCGACGTCTGCACAATTGACAAAGAAGGACGTCTCGCAATCGTGGGACGCACCAAGGATCTCATCAAATACAAAGGCTTTCAGGTATCTCCCGGGGAGCTTGAATCGTACATCAACTCTCACCCGGACGTAGCTGAAGGCGGAGTTGGAGCTTTGTGGGATGAGAGCCAGTTGACCGAGGTACCCACAGCCTGGGTAGTACTCAAGCCTCATCTACTGGAAAAGAACGAGATTGACAGGAAAATTTCTCTCAAGAATGTCCAACACTGGATAGACGAGCAGGTCAGTGGGTATAAAAAGCTTCGCGGTGGTGTTTGGGAAGTGAGCAAGCTGCCGAGGAACGCGACGGGAAAGATCCTCCGAAAAGAAATGACGGAGATGAGGAAGGGACTCTGCTCCTTGGACAAGAGATTCGCAGCAAAGCTGTAGAGCATATTAGGATAAGGATTAAAGCAAAACGAAGACGAAGATAATAGCTTAAAGTGAAGTGCCCGTCACCGAGCTGTAGGGTGGCATCACGACAAATTAGTCTAAGACGTAGACAGCACGAAGAACAACCACAAGTCACATTCAAATCTCAGAGTAGTGTACACAACGCAATTTTGATGATCATAATGTTTGTCTCACTACAGATTCGTTGGGTTCCTCTCCGTCCTCGCACGACGGCCGGATAAAGTAATGCGAGCTGAGGGGTCGGCAACAGGCCCACCAAGCTATGATTCGCAAATTCTATATTAGGCCAGGTTGACGGTTAGCCCCGAGTTGATCTATTACACTGTCTTCTTCTGCTCTTCTTTTCGCCTGTTCTTACTATACAATGTCTGAGAGAATCTTAGTTGTCGCCCGATTGTCCACGGTTGAAGGCCGTCGCCATGAGGTCTGTCGTTGAACTCAAATGGCCCGTCTGGAGCTGACATCTGGTGCAGTTGCTGGAAAGACTACAAGCACTGGCAGACATTGCCTTGAAAAGCGAGCCTGGAACGCTCAAATACGCTGCACTCATCCCACGCGAAGATGACGGCAGGACTGTATATGCAGTCGAAGAGTAAGTCAGCCATACCCTCGAACGCATACGCTAAGCATTGTAGATACACTGATAAAGCATCTTTCGAGCAGCACATGTCGAGCGCGGGAGTGAAAGGAATAAACAAGTGGTTCGAAGATGAGAAGGTCCTAGACCCGGCTGATACGCCTGATGTTCACATTCTGGAGTACCTCCCTGAGTTTCGGTTCACCAGAGCAGAGGTTCTCAAGCACCCAGATCCCCATGTCATCTTCGCGGAGCTTGACTACATCCCCGGCGAGGTAGAAACATCTATTCCATATTGGCGGGCTGTGGTGGAAACCGGACGTGATGAGGAACCGGGTACGCTAGTATATGGGATTTTGAAGGATACTCAAAAGGAGAATCGGCTGTGCTCAATCGAGGCATATGAGAGCCCCGAGTATCTGAAGGATGTTCATGTGCCGAGTAAGGCCATCCAGAACAGCATCAGAAACACCAAGCACTTGAGGACGGGTTTGAAGCACCACTTTTTGCAGCAGAAGGGAGGATTTCTGTACAAGGAGTAGCAATTCAGGCGGATGTATCGTATGTAGATGATCATAAACTTCAAGACACATGCGCATATCACCGTTTAGCCAAACCTCTCCTCATAAAATTGGTTGAAATTCGTACCAGATCCTCCAACTACTTCCCATTAAACGCCAGCTTGATACCGAGATAGTGACTCAGGCGCGGCACGAATGCTGAACTCTCCCCCACATCACGAGCCCGGTACCACAAACTCGGTATTCTTCTTGATCCCAGGAAGACAAGTCCCACCGACCGGAAGAGGGGCACAGTGAGCCGGTGGGGTTAGCGGGTACTGAATCATTAGTGCCGTCTCCGAGGTGGCGAGAACCTGTGAGCATCTCAACTCCGTGATGCCTCGCTTTTGTTTGGTTGCTGGCAGATGAGGGGTTCTTGGACAATGCGGTCTTTGCTGACAGAGAGACCTAATCTCCGAGGCACAGATGGGTGAAGTGATCCGGCTGTGGCATATATGTACGCTAGGCTTCCCATGATGCTGCTCTGGGTAGGCTTCATTCTCATCGACTGTCTGTACTAAGAAATCGGTTACTGCTCTGTTAATAATGGCTCCTTCAGCTATCTCCGACTTGGCCACAAATGGCAGCAATGGACAGCCGAGACTTGGAGTTCCCTCTTCAAGACCTATCCGGATCGCAGGGTGTTCCGGAGGTGAGTACTCAAGCCATGCCAGCACCGGAATAAACGCTGATGTTCTTAGGTGTCTACGACCGAAAGCGAGCCATGGAAGACATGGCGAAGAACGAAGAAGTCGACGTCATCATCGGCGACTGGATGAGCGAGTGCAACATGACCCTCCGCGGATCAGACAAGCGGGACAAGCTTGCACAGCGCAAGATGGCCACTGGGTCCGACTTGGTCGCCAAGGGATACGAGCCATACTTCCTCGAGGAGGTTGACCCGGCCATCCCCTGGCTTGCCAAGAAGGGCACCAAGCTGGCCGTCAATGCCGGCGCTTCAGACGTTCATGGCCTGGCAGAGGCTGTCAAGGAGCTGATCAAGAAACATGGCGTGGACCTCAAAGTCGGCGTCGTGGACGGTGACGACGTGACAGACGCCGTGCTGGATCTCTACAAGAAAGGTATACACTCTCATCTTCCCTTGTAGCCTTAAATATCCTAACCACAGCATCCAGGCGAACCCTTCCTCAACCTCCCGGCCAACACGTCCATCCAAGAATGGGGCTACGACCCCGTCTGCGCACAATGCTACCTCGGCGGCACTGGCATCGCCGAGTGTTTCCGCGGAGGCGCCGACATCGTTCTCTGCGGCCGCGTCGCCGACGCATCGCCGGCCGTTGGCGCGGCCATGTACTGGTACGGCTGGAACCGCGAGGAGCACGTCACGGAGCTGGCGGGCGCGCTGATGGTCGGGCACATCATCGAGTGCTCGACGTACGCGACCGGCGGATACTACTCGGGCTTCAAGGACCTGGGCGACAAGGACTTGGACATGGGATATCCCATTGCCGCGATCGAGGAGAGCGGCGAGAGCGTCATCACTATGGAGCAGGGCAAGGACGGCCTTGTCAACACGGCGACAATTGCCAGCCAGCTCCTGTATGAGATTCAGGGGCCTCTGTACTATAACTCGGACGTCACTGCTTCCATCGAAGACGTCAAGCTTGAGCAGGTCGGTAAGAACGCAGTCCGCGTCTCGGGAATCAAGGGACTTCCCGCTCCGCCCACGACTAAAGGTACGTCAGCCACTATGTTCGTTTACAAAGCCTGCAGCTAACCACTTCAAACAGTTGGAATCACCGCAAAGGGCGGCTGGCAGGCCGAGTTCTACTTCTACCTAACGGGCATCGACATCCCCGAAAAGGCCGCCATGATCGAGCGCCAGACCAAGGCTCGCATGGGCAAATACCTCGACAAGTTCACCTGTCTGAAGTTCATGATCGCCGGCGCCGTCCCCTCGAACCCCGAGTCGCAGGAGGAGGCAACGGTCCTGATGCGCATCTTCGCCCAGACCCGCGACGACGAGCTCCTCTCGGGCAACAGCTTTGTCGACTCGGACCGCGGCTCGTTTGCTCGTTTCTGTATTGAGAATCTGCTGCAGTCGTATCCTGGTGGCACCATGGCGCCTGATATGCGAACGGCCGTGGGCAGACCGTTCTTCGAGTACTGGGTTGCTTTGATGCCGCAGTCCTTTGTGGAGGAGACCGCTCACCTGCCCGACGGCACCATCAAGAAGATCCCTCCGCCGACCAAGACCCAGGAGTATCCTCGCGAACAGCCTTCATATTCCGAGACGTCCAACCCCGTTGATCTCTCCTCATTCGGGCCAACAACCCGCGGGCCTCTGGGATGGATTGTCCTGGGCCGCTCCGGCGATAAGTCCTCCAACGCGAACCTAGGTCTGTTTGTTCGCCACGACGATGAATGGGACTGGCTGCGAAGCATCCTCTCCACTGAAAAGCTGCGAGAGCTTCTGGGCAAGGACGATGTCGGTCGCCAGATTGATAGATGCGAGATGGCCAATATTCGGGCAGTGCATTTCTTGTTGAAGGATCACCTTGACCGGGGCTTCAACTCAACATCCAGCTTTGACAGTCTGGGCAAGAACTTGTGCGAGTACATCAGAAGTAGACATGTGGATATTCCTAACCGGTTCCTCGAAAGAGGCAAGGTATAAGGACGAAGATAAGATGTTCTTATACAGAAGAAGTTATTATAGTAGTTTGTATTTTTGAGAAGCATTCTTTCGCAGTTAGCAAGATACATGTGTTTTACATTAAGCTATGCTCAAGCAAGAGCATTTGTGAATACAAACTTCGTTTGCCATGATCACAGCCGATTGCCCTCCCTTGGGAACTCCCTTATCACATTATGTAAAGTACATCTTCTTCAGTGACGAATGAGAGTGACTTGTTGACGAATAGGTCGATTCCGGCCTGCTCCGCGATAGTCGCGTTCGTGTCAGCGCGATTCAATTGAATGTGCCTTGTTATCTAATTAGGCACATTTAATCACGTTGACCCTCTTCCGTAGGATGGTGCCTCGTTAGAATCGTCCAGTCAATCGTTTCGTCGGCTCACTTGATGGACGGGGATTCTGCAGCGGGGACTAGTCTAACTCAGATAGACTCATGTTCGCCGAGTAATCATATGTGAGTTGCGTCAATGAGTAGGTCGGTCGAGACCAAAGGGTTACGGCCAGAAGTTCAAGGATTCCGCACATCTATAGGAGTGGCGACAATAGGAGCTTTTGAGATAGTTAAAATAGGACCATTCCCAGCACAATTAAAACCCACCGTGTGGTACCAAGTTAGAGATGCGCAATGTCTGCATATGAACACAAAGAGGCCATTGGCCCATGATCAAGTCACAGAAATAATCCACTTGGCAATAGTGAGCTTCGTTACTACCTCTTTACGCTTCTAATTTCCTTGTAGGAGAGCCTCAAGCTCTGCTGCCTCCTTCGGCACGCTTGTCAAATTTTCGTTACCCGTGGGAGTGATGAGAATGTTGTCCTCGATGCTGCAAAATGTCAGTCGCTGTCTAGCTCAGTCTGGACAGGTAGTGCCACTTACCGAACACCGCCGACATCCCAGTACTTATCTAATACGGCGGAGTCGATGAACTTGCTTTGTTCAGGGTCCTCTAGGTAAGGGGCGATGATGAAGTTGCAGAAGTAGATCTGGTTATGTCAATCTTCTTACTCGGTATGTCTTTCTCACTCGGATGACTCACTCCTGGCTCGACGGTAATCACACTTCCGCTGGGGAGCTTGCCGCGGACTCGGAGGTAGCGGAACATTTTATCTTCGTCGCTGTAGTTGGGGTTGCCGCCAGTGTCGTGAGTATCCATGCCGAGGTAGTGGCCCAACCCGTGAGGAAAGAAGGCGACACTGGTGCGAGCCTTCAGAATCTCATCCTTATCGCCCTTGAGGATGCCAATGGAGAGCAGACCATCAATGGCAATCTTATGGGCAAGCAGGTGCACATCATCCCAGAGAACACCCTCCTTCAGAATTTCCGTGCAATCGTTTTGCATCTTGAGGACAATGTCGTAGATTTCTCGAGATTCCTTACTGAACTTGCCAGATAAGGGGAAGGTTCTCGTCTGGAAACTGTCAGTTTGGCACTCCCAAGGGCAGCAGTGAGAGCGGGCACGCTCACAATATCAGACGCATAGTTGTTCCACTCGCCTCCTGCATCAAGCAAGAGGTTGAGCTTTCCTTCCAGGGGCTCGTCATTCTTGACGTAATGTAGGGTCGCTGCCGCTCGTCCACTGGCAAAGATGGGGCTGTAGGCCATCTCCTTCGCGCCATTGGCAACACATTTCTGCAAGAAAATAGCCTCCAGCTCTCTCTCGTTCTTGGCCTTGGTGGTGTTTTCCACTACTGCCCTGTGGCCGATCTCTGAGACTTGGTTAGCCTTGCGGATCAGGGCAACCTCGAACTCGTCTTTGACCACACGCGCAACCTCAATGACGCCCTTCAGTGCAGAGAAGTTCTTGACATCAAATTCGAGGAATGTGATGTGGTCGGAAACCTGGTTCGCAATCGCAAAGACGGTGGACTTGGGGCTGGCCGTTCCAAGGTTGGCCAGCGTGGGGTTGACTTCGGTGGTGAGTCTGACCTCGTCGACGTCGTATCGCTGAAGAGCTTCATCGATGCTAACGGGAAGACCGGACCAGATGACGCTATCGGGGTCAATGGGAGGGATGAAGAGGATGGACTTTGAGGATTGGATGTCGTAGACGAAGTGGCAGTCGGCGAGGTTGCAGCCGGTGAGGTAGTAGAAGAATCGGCGCTGGCTGTGGGAGTGCCATGTGTCAGTTAGAAGTCAAGAAACACGAATTCAGAGCAGGAAACAGGAGTGCAGCGTACCGGAAGGGTTCTGCCTCGTCATTGTCCTCGAGGAGCTTGATCATGCGACCCTCGAGGTAGAGGACGCCGGTGGGATTGGGGACCTTTTCGCGGAGGAGGTCGACGACGCGCTTGGCATGCGACTTGGCGGGATATTTGCCCTTGAGGACGGCCTCGAAGTCTTCGGCGACCATGTTGGAGGGTCTCGGGGAGGAAGGTGGAGAGAATCGGGTGGTGTTGACGGCGGTGGTGAAGCGTCTGCTGAAGAGTTGAGGCGGACGAGAGGACGGTTGGATGATGGAGGAGAGAAGTCGAACGGAGGAGGAGGAGAAGGAGGATGGAGTTGTTGTCGTCGACGTCGTTGGACAAAGAAGAGGCAGACGGCGAGTTGCAAGACGCAACCCCGCCATGCGCGTGAGCTTGATAAGAGAAGCCATGAGAGGGCGATGACTGACGGACTGCGGGGCAGCGCGCAACGAAAGAGGAAGCTCCCTAATTAGCAGGCGAGCTCCAGCTATTAACTTAGGGCCCACTGTGGCCGGTTGCCAGCGGCTTCCGTAGGCCTTCTGTAAACTCCACCGTCAACTGTGAACATGGGTATCCATGGAATCACGACATCCTCAACTTGGGGATGTTGAAAAATATGGAAAACATCCGATTGGTGCAGATGGAAGGAGACGAATGCTTCAATGCAGTCAGTCCACAGCCCGAATGCCCTGGGATGCAGTCATGAGGAGAAAAATAAGTTGATGACCAAGATTAATCCTCTACGTGGATACCAGGCGACAATCCTTTCTTCTGCCTATTCCTGTTCCCCGTCCATTGCCAACGAACTTCGATGGTCACTCCGTTACGTACTGCACCGCCAGAGATAAGTGGCATTGATATTGATTGCGTCCTTGTAGTCTAGTGCCTGACTACGAAGTACTTATATCACTTCGACTGTTAAACCCTCTGTGGGCTCACCCAACCACTCATTCCGCAAGGAACTCAAAGATACTGTTGTACGTAAAGGTATGCGAGTATCCATAGTTCAACCCATGGCCCGCACCAGGCACAACAGTGGTATTGAAGCGAGAGGCGTTGGGGAAAAACGCCTCCGTGACATGGAGGAGCGTCGGCAAGCTCGAATCCACGATATCCGTCGCATAGCAGTCGTTTCCACAGAAGGGGAGATCGCGCTCTGTTATCGTCAGCATCATTTTCCGTGCTATATCAAGCTGCAAACTTACCGCCAGTGAGGACCAACACGGGGCCGGTGAATCCGTTCTTCGTACCAGTGGGTGCCCCCACGGTGAGCAGCTCCGCCGGCGCGGCCGCATCGCCCGTCTTGTACGCAAGATCCAGCACCTTGGGGTCGAAGTCGCCCTCGGCGAAGAAGCCGATGTGCACGCCCACCGTGGAGTCGGGAAAGATATAGCCCGCCGGGTACTTGGCGGCCAGCGGCGAGTCCTTGACGGGGACGAAGTTGTTTCCGAAGATGAACCACGGGATGAAGTTGGGCACCTGGCTGAACCCCGTCAGGACGATGGCGTCCGTCAGCTCGGGGTACAGGTTCGCCAGCCCGTAGGTCAGCACGGAGCCGAAGGAGTGGCCGATGTGCACGACGCGGCTGAAATTGCCGCTGACGCCCTTGATCTTTCCGCTGGTTGCGAGGATGGTTAGCTCGCGGAGGGCTTCGATCTCCAGGGCGGCTTGGATTTCGTCGATGGGGTGGCCCTTCGACGAGGCACCACCGCCCAGTCGGTCCCAGGTAAGCGTCGAGTAGCCGTGGTCATCAACCGCCTTGGCGACATAGCTATAGTTGTAGTTGTTGTGCGGAAAGTCCCAGTACCGGCGGTCGAATCCAACGCCATGGGTAATGATCTGGAGTTCACGCCCCGGCCCGTGGTCCGGTTCGCAGTAGGTTGCCGCCAGGTGATAGTTGCCAGAAATCTCCTTGGTCTAGAACTCATCAGCCATCAAGCCGCCGCCGCTAAGCAACAATCAACTTACTCCTGTCTGGATGAGACTGGCAAAGTTTCGTCCTTGCTGGGCTAGGTTTACGAAGAGATTGGTGACCTCGATCTTGGTCAACGGGACCTCAACGTCAAAGACAGCGTTCTCCGCCGTCAACGACACGGGAACCGTGATATCTTTGCACTTTCGCGCAGAGCAAGCAGCCAGAAGGCTGAGAAAGGTCGTAAACTTCAACATGGTTGCGGATTCGTAGTAGGGAATGCGGCGTCGGTGGTGGTGTAAGTCTTCAAGCCACAACACCAAAGAACGGGCCCGGCATCTTATACTCGGCGATACTCTGCGTTTGTGAGGAACAATGAAAGTCGTCGTATTTGTGTCTCACATCAGCCCTGCTTAGACGGTCTCGCTGCTCCGCCGAAGAGTCGTACACCCTGTCTCCGACAAAGCCGCGAACCGACCACTTCGCCGGTCTTGAGAGATGCGTGGAAGATTGCTGCACGGCCATCATATCCCCGATCAACGGGGGTGGGCGCGGTGATGAGCCACGCACGCTACTGCCTGACACCCCAGATGCGGGATGTTAGCTGCACCTTTGATCACTCCATCTGCCGCAAAGGACTGGTCGAACTCTGAGACAATTATAATATTCTCCGCAAGCCGACGTTAATTCCCACAGCCAACGGAGAAAAAGGCAGCTCGACTCTAGCGCCCGCGTGGTTAGTCTAATTGAGATCTGCTCCCGGGAGAAACAGTTCCGCGTCTTAGTTGGACGTGCCCATCTAAAGATCCTCCCGCTTTGTGGCTTTCGGGACTAATCCACGCTGTCGTTCGGGAACAGAGTATTTGCCAGGAGACTTGCTTTACTGCGTACCTTATCCAATGGCGATGAGGAATCTGACTCGGTCCCTGGCTAATGCCGCTCGTTTATGCTGTCATGTTGTTCTCGGAAGGTTCGGCGAGGATTAGCAGCTCGTTGTATTAAAGAATGACAATTACTTTGCATTGCGGGGTTCCTCTGCATACGCACGAATACGCACGAATACGCACGAATACGCCGTTTGTCTTGGTTTTCTGTTGAAAGAGTCGTTCCAATTCCAAATTATGGTACTGACGTGAGATTACGATGCTTGACCTTAACCCTTGTCGGGCATCATCCTTTCTGACGACCTCTGGAGTCCGTACTTCTGTCTTGTTTTCGGAAGACTCGGCGAGAGTTGGGAGCTCGTCTTGTTGAAAGGTGATAATTACTTCATCCTGAAGACATCTAACCAGGGTGCGTGCATATGTCGGGTCATCCCTTACATCGCCTGCACCCGCACAATAGCTTTCTTGGCTCAGTCAAGACAACGAATTCTCTTATTCCAAATAATCGTTCATTCCAAATACCCTTGATTCCACATATTTACTGATTCCAGGTCAGTCTTGATTCCAAACGATGCTACCGAAGCGGTGGGACGGCATTCCAAGTAACGGACATGGCCAACCTACATCTACAGCTCATCCGTAGCATCAAGCTCCATCTGCAACTGCGTCGCCATCCCCACCGCCACAAACCCCCCCATGGCATGCGCCTGCACGACCGCCCTCTTCATCGTCGCCGCGTCGCCCGCCGCAAAGCACCCCTTGACGCTCGTCTCGTTGAACGGCTCGTCGACCTTGACGTCGCCCGCCGGCGTGCGCTCCAGCCCCAGCTCGTCAACGAAGGCCGCCTTCTGCACCGCCGCCGGGTGGTTCGCGATGAAGCCCTCCGTCTTGCTCGTCCCGTCCACAAAGTGGATCGTCACCGACGGCCCGCTGGCCTCCAGCTGGAACCGCGCGATCTTGCGGTCGTCGTAGAGGATCTTGCTGCTCTGGAGCTTGCCCTGCAGCGCCGCGTGCAGGTCGGCGTTGGCGTTGGTGTAGACGGTGACGCTCTTGGAGAGGCGCTTGGCCATCGGGCTGATGTGGAGGAGCATTTCGGGCGTGGTCAGGAAGCCGCCCGCAAGGACGCCCGCCGACTCGGTGCCGCGCTCTTCGAAGCCGTGGCAGAAGAGGCAGTGGAATCTAGAGCGAGGTCAGGTCAGCCAGCATTCCGGCATGCGGAAGCAGGGCACTTACATGCCGCGTCCCCAGCACTCCTCGTAGCCCTCGGGCTGATCCTCGAAGACATCCCTAACGCCCGTCCCCAAGCCAAGCTTCCGGCCCTGGTAGACGGCGCCGGTGCTATCAACAGCCTCAAAAACGCCACTGTCCAGCTTCCGGACCGAGTCGATGGTCGCCGTCTTGAACTCAATCGTCTCGTAGCGCTTCAACAGGTCGGCCTTGGCCTTGGCACGGTACTCGGCCGGATCGACGTGGTCAAACCCGAGGACATTGTGCATGTGCGTTGCTCGCGCGTTGCGATAGGATCCCGAGTCGAGCACGATGGCCGTGTACAGCTGCCGGGCGAGGCCGGTGGCCATGGCCAGGCCGGCAGGGCCGCCGCCGATGATGAGCGCGTCGTAGAGTTTTGTCGACATGGTGATTTGAAGAAGAGATGTAGAAGACACGGCTGGTTTGATATCGAATGTGATTTTGTGACAATGACTCCATGTGTAACATTGTCGGTTTTTATATCACAGCCAGAGATGCTGGAAATGTCCGGCCGGAGACTTTGATCCACCTGCCCGGGTTCGGGGTGGGGCACTCGGAGACATTTGCGATTTGCGGTCTTACATCAGCTTCTAACTTGTTCCTACATTCGTCAGCCAAGATTGCCTACATTGTCTAGCTTTGTTAATAATAGCCGTCGAAGGATTATTCAAGATGGTTTGATCGTACAAGTTAGGTTTCAACATCACAAATAGATCATGTTTGAGGCGGATAATTATGCTCGATATTGAGATATCCTAAACACGCTGGTCTGGCCAGCTAAGAGTACAAGAATGACAACGCTCTTTACAAGACTATGCAAGCAGTTTCATCAATGGACGTTTCTGTACATGATAATACAGTAAGGTGGAAAGGCCCCTTCCGTCCGCGATGCTCAAGCAGCCGCAGCCTCGAGCTCCGTAGGCGGCGTGGGCCAAATCCACCATCCATCCCATCCACTTCCACCCTTTCACCCCGTCGCACTCGCGACGCCCAGGAAGGCTAGGTTATGTGAGGACCAGTCCGCGGCGGGGCTCTCCCGCCGATGCGCTGCTCAGGATCCCGACGGGGCACGGGGTGATCGCTGATGCGGACCTGCTACGAGTCGTCACCTAGCACGACCCAGGCGTCCGAGGCCGGGGCGGCTGCACTGTCTCGGACCTCCCGTTGCGAGGGGAGGTCGTCGAGGTCGCTGTCGGAGAAATAATCGTAGTCAGAAAGAAGATCGGAAACCAAATCGGGGGGCTGTGACGTTTCGACGTCGATGTCGGACTGCGAGCCGTCCAGCTCGTAGATGACCCGCAGAGGCGCAAAGATGCGCGACGTGCTGGTCGACTGAGGGAGGGAGCCGTCGTCGGAAGGCTCAGTGGGAGTGGACGAGAGAAACTGGGCAATGGTCTGGTCGCCGCCGAGGTCGGTGAAGGAGAGGTTCAGGTGCAGATGCTGTTGCAGGTCTTCGTAGTCGCGCGCCTTACTCCTCCGTGCCCGCTTGGCAGGACGGATAGTGTAGACGGGCTCCTGGTGCTGGATGCTGTTGAGGTCGAAGGCCTCGCCGCGGTCCTGCTCGTCATCGTAGAGCAGACCCATGCGGTAGAGCTCGGCAACATCGGCATCGTCGCTCAGAGGCTGACTACGGCGAAGGCGCGCATTGCGCTTCGCTGTAGCCGCATCGCGGAAGGCATCCTCGCGCTCGAGAGAAGGCGTCCTCGTGAGGCGGAAGCGATCACTGGGCAGCGGAACAGCGCTGTGAGCGAGGTCCCAGCCCTCGGACTCATCGCTGGACCATCGGGTGCGAGTGCGCGGCGTGCGGTACCGCAGAGGTGTGACGCCCTCGGCGCGAAGGTCTTTCTCCAAGCGGACTCGTCGGGTTACGGGGTTGGAGTCGCCGCAGCGAGCACACTTGGTAGCATCGGAGGAGCGGTTGGAGCAGACGAGGCCGAGGTCCTTGCAGAGGTAACGGCCGGGACCGTGGGCGTATCGCTTTGCGGCGGCGCGGACGATGTAGTTGCGCGAGCGATGGGCGTCGGGTCTGTTGACACTGGAGCCCTGGGGGAAGTGTCGATGCTGGGAGAGGGAGGCTGAAGGGTCGCCAGAGCCGGCTGGGAGAGTATCGATATCCATGATGAAGTGAAGGGGGTGTTTTTTATGGTAAGAGATGGAGTGGGGAGGAGGGGAGTAAAGACGAGGTGCAAGTCGTCAATGGTGTGCCTTATTGCCAAAGGGCGTCAGCGATGGCGCAACTGAGATCTGGCTGGTGTAAGACGGGGGGCCCTGCGTGCGTGCTTTGACACTAGAAGGGCGTCGGGACTGCGTCTGTGTCAGGAGTCAGAAGATGGGAGAGGCATCTGGAACGGTCGCCGGGGAGGGCAGGGCATTAGATAGTTATATCACGACATGGAACGGGGGCGAGGGTGATTGGACGAGATGTCGAGGGAGTCATCTGGGCCATCTAAGAGTCAACAGTACACGGCCAACGGGTTGGTTGCCCGGGTAAGACGTGAGTCACGGTCACTTCCACCCACCCATCCATCCCGGCCACAGCCATTGAGACGGCGTTTCGATAGAGGGCGACTCAGGCGAGTGGCGCAGCCAGTGCGATAGACCTCCCACCTTCACGGTCGGTTGGTCGGTTTCGACGACGGAGACGTGAGACATCGCTCCCAGGCCACGCGCGGCGCTGATACGGCGATAAGCCTGCGCATGATTGCAGCGCAAAAGTCCGGGGGAGCGGCGGCGACAAAGACTCCTCCTCCCTGCAAGCCACCCGGTTGGGAGCGAAGCAGGCTGCAGGCACATCATCGGCCATGTGACGCCGCATGGCCGCCCATTGGTCGCGGCGGTTGGGGGTTCGGCTTCAGATGGGCGTCCACGCGCCGCCAAACTTTGAATGACGATAAGCCAAAAGTGGGTGTCGTCATTTGCATCCATCATTATCCGGGCAGAGAGAGAGAGAGAGAGAGAGGCCTGGGGAAATGGCCTGGCGTTGGTTGTCTGCGCCCTGGAGCCTGCGGCGTCGTGCCGTGCGTGCCTGGGCGCTTCTTCCGATCTAATCGTCAGCCCGCGCACCGGAGGAGTCATCGCCGGGCAGTGCAGGAGTCACTTTTGTCCTGTTAGTCCAAGGCTTTTTGTATTGAAAGTTCTTTTTGGCGTCTGTCCTAGACTCTGCTCTTTGTTCCCGTCGTTTATGACCTGAGGCCGCCGGGCTGACGCATGGATCATGTCTCTCGTGGGGATGTTATGTGCCTTGCTTGCGTTCCCATGATCCATCCAAGGATCATGGTGTGGCCCATCCTCCAAGGCCTGGATACAATTTCCACATCTGGAGAACTCCCCTTATCGATCATCCATCAAACCGGTGACGTCTGTTGCGAAACTTGGTGCCGATCTCGATGATACCGATACCGATGCAGGCTGATACCGGCCCCGTGCTCCATCTAGACGTCCCGATAAGCCCCGGCACGGTCTCGGCAACGCGGACAACCTTCGAGAGGGCCTCATTCTTTGTTAGGCTACAGCAAGTCATTCATGCAACCCCCCAAGGGATCCTGTCCATCCATCTCGTCACACGCGTCACACAGTTGTGTTCATGCTCGCCTTCAAGGGTGCACGGGGATCCAAACTTGGCCAACCAGTCAGCCACGCGAGCCCGTCCCAACTGCTGTGCCGTGTTTCGACAGCATCCATCATTGTCCACCATACATCATCATAGTCAATTCGTCATGTTCATGCTCGTTCCAATCCCATAGGCCATTCCGTTCCCTTTCCTTTCATCCATGTCCAATTCCAAACACTATTCCAGGAGTCCCACGAGCTCTTCCCCACACCTGCTCTTTCTCGCCTCTTGTCCATTCATCCTCCATCCTCGTATCCCCTTCATTCCAACTTCACCTGCATCCCCTCCAGGTAAGTCTTGACATCCGTCATGGAAATCCCCCGCTGGAAATTCACCGTCTTCTCCTTGTCCCACGCCACGCCCCGGCCCTGCGCAAACGTATCCCTGTACTTGACCATGCTGTTGGCGTCCTCGTCCATCTGCCGTCGCAGCTCGTCGGCGTCCCACAGCTCCCGCCGGAACTTGGTCTGGAAGTGCCCGTCTAGCAGGTCCGCAAGCGCCGCGTAGGAGATGGTGTCCCCGGCCGTGTAGGCCACCCGGCTGTGGATGTCCTGCGCGTCCAGCACCACGTCCGCCGTCACCCGCCCGATGTCCTCGGGCGTCGTCACCGTGATCCGGTTGTCCCAGCTGCCCAGCGCCCTCACCGTCCGCTCCGTAAAGTCCACGACGCCAAAGTCCGCCAGGAACAGGAAGCTCATGAACAGGCCCGTCGACATAATCACCCAGTCCAGCTCCGGATGCGCCCGCAGGCCTCGCCGCACCTCCAGCTGCTCGTCAAAGAGGTCCTGCGAGCTGCCCTCGCCAATCAAGTCGTAGTCCATTCCGAACTGCCAGGGGAAGAACCGCTTCACCTTGGCCTCGAGCACCACGTCCAGTAGCTTCAGCTGGGTGCCCGGCGGCAGCCCCATGCCGTTGCACGACACGACGGTGTCGAACGGGGCAAAGACGGCGGCGAGCTCCGAGACCGACGCGCCCACGACGTCGGCAGCCTCGAAGTCCACGCCCAGGGCGCGGATGCGCTGCGTCAGCTTCTTCTTGTCTGGGGCAGCCGAGTCCAGCGTGGCCTGTCTCAGCAGGACGGAGATGCGTGTGTTATTGCGGCGAGGGTGTCGCGCCAGAGCCTCCAGCATGCTGAGGCCCAGCTCGCCGGCGCCGAGAACGAGCACGTTGTCCGACATGTTCAACGATGGGTTGTGCAGTCTGTCCAACGCTTGGAGATTGGCAAAGGAGAGTTTGAGGGGCGGTTGATCTGACATTTCTCGTCTTCCAAACATCCGCAATATAAATAGCCAAATAATAGACTAAGCCTACCACTTCCCCATGGCCGTCGTCCCATGCGCGGGAAGGGCTGGGTCGTGTGGGGATGCTGCCGTGTCGATCCGACGTGTTGGGGATCCGCTGATGTCACGGCGAGTGGCGCTCAACCGCAGGCCACCATTCACCACTCACCGCACGACATACCCTAGACCATTATGGATATCGCCCGTTGATGTAAGTGATACACTAGGTATTAAGCATCTTATATCCACAAACGCCGCAGTTGTATGGGTCTTGATGAGAAATCCCTGGTCAACTCCTCGGGTTTTTAATTGGGATTTGTAATGTTGCTTTGATCTTCGGAAAGTAAACGCTTTTTTGCTTGGCCCCCACTACGTTAAAATCCTTACTGGAATCCCTCTCAACAACTCGCCCGTCAACACAACCAATCAACCTGTCGAGTTCGCAACTACCAAGGCGAAAAATAATTTTGTTGCATTAATAAAGAGTTTTTTTCTTGATTTTTTTTCGTCCTGTATTATCGCCCACCTAGAGGAGGAGCCACTGTCGCCTTGTTTGCGAACCCCAACGTCCTCGCTTGAATGTCAAACACGACAAACTGCGCCTTGAGCAGAATATCACCAAGAATAGCAAAACCGATACCGTCTGATGTCTGAAGTCCGCCGTAGCAAGAGCCCCCACCAATCGGGCCGTAATTCATGTAGAAGCCCGGCACCTTTCCGCGATATGGCCCGAGACCGAAGTAAAAGTCCGGAAGCTTCGACGCGCAGGGAAATGTCATGACGCCCCAGTCCGGGTCCAGTCCGGCGCCCTTGACTCTAGCGTAGTAATAGTCGACGATATTCTGGGGGGCCAGCAGGAGTGTGGTTCCCGTGTCTACGATGGCCGGCCAGTCGTATCTCTGGTACAAGTTTTTGCCAACCTTGAACCCGTTGAGCGTGATCTGCCAGAACGGGCTGTTGCCCCAGATGGGCTGGAAATACACAGATCCCTTGTACTCGGTCTTGTCGATGTAGCCAAAGTTGTACGTTCCCGGCAGCCCCTTCTTCAAGTTGGCCGTCATGATTGGCTGGGCGAGGGTGCTCTGGATGTTCTCAAGATAAGTCTGCTGTCTGCTCGGGCGGACGCTGTTGATGCTGCTGAAAGCCATGCCCATAATACCGGACGAAAAGGTATCCTCGGCAATGGCGGCCGAGACGTCAACCGCGGACTGTACCGTTTGCAGATTGACAGCCGTGCCACCTACTTGCACCTTGTCCTGATAGACGATGCCGCTGGCGCCAGAGCCATCTCCATACTGCAAGCTCCAGTTGAGGCCTTGGAGCAGTTTGCAAGTGGTGGACTTGCCCGGGACATATAGGATGTGGCCCACTGCATCAGGCTGGTAGGTGTCCATAGAGAAAGTCCATCTGCGGTTGGTCAGCTGGGTTCACCGACGGAGGTCTAATGTTCTCACAGATCAGCCGAGCCTGTGTCGAGGTTCAAGTACGTCAACTGGGGAGGGGTGCCTATCTGGACCGGCACCACGTACTGGGAGTCGTAGTATTCCGTTGGATACGACGCGACGGAGCCGACCTTCTTATCTAGTTACTGTCAGAGACGAAATGGTCCAGTTGAGACATGGGAAAACACTCACTTGTCTTGATCTTCTTGCTGCTCGGGCTGACTCTGCCCTTCAAGGCCTTGGCGACTGGTGGTGGTGGGGTTTTCTGGTACTTGCCAAATGCCCGTGCCATTTCCACCGTGACCCCGAGGCCATGATAATCTTCATTTTGCACTTCCTTGATATGAAACTTCTTTCCTGGGGCGTTGGACCGTGGATAGTGGGACGGCGGGGCGTCGTCCTCCCAGTATCCCTCCACGAGCTGGTGTGTAGACGGCTCGTCGTTGTAGCTCGGAAAGGCAGATACCCTCCCAAGCTGAACGACAGCAAACGAAAGTACTGAAAACTTCATGATGAAATAGATTTGCTGTGCCCCTGAGCAGGAAAGCGAAGGGGACGGCTCTAATTAACATTAACAGCGGGATACGAAAAATAGGCTCGTCAACTAAGCATTTCTCGCGAGTCGTGGCCAGAGCTTGACCCGAACCTCACGATGCTAGATTGCATCCGTCCGGCGGCGGCGGGAACGCGAACCCATTCTAAGAAGGGGATCTACAGATTTATGGGGGGGCCGAGACCAGCTGGAATGAAGCCAGTGGGGAAAGCCTGAGAAGCGAGGAATGCTCGACGAATATACAGCATAGTGCCAGATATAGTGTAAGATAGTGTAGCGTAGTCGCAGCAAGACTTGAGCGTTCGCATTCCTGCCCGCGGGATCCAACATGGACTGGACACGGGACTACTTGAATAGCGCTTCTGGACTGCGACTCGGCCGGCACATGACGGAGACGTGCAGCTGGCAAACAGGGACGTCGACCCGGGCTACTGGGAGCCGGCATCACGGGGAAGCGCTCTGAGTTTGTCGCGGATTGTTCCGGACAACGCGGCGCCCATGTTCTCGGTCGAACTCTTTGGCCCGATATGGACGTCTTGGCACCGACCCCAGAAATGCTCGCGCCGGAGCTACCCTCCTTATCTCGGTTGATGAACCGCTCTTGATCTAGAGTCTGCCGGGAGGCTTGGAAGCCGTGCAGTGCCACATCTTGGACGATGAACCAAGAATGAGCCAAGCATGAGAGCTTCCGTACGTCATTGGTATAAGAGCAGCCCCACAAGGAAAGGAGCCATCGCGGGGGAATATGACTCCGTGGTGGAAAATGAGTCGAAAAACACCATCGTGAGGCGTTGCAGGTTGTGACTCTGTAAGTGTGTCGAGTGTGAGTGAGAGCATCAGTCAGCGTGGAGTACGTAATTAATTCTATTGACTGCACCAAGAATTGCCCCTCGTTCCGTGACTCACTAACACAGAAGAAACCCCGCTAAAAAGAGAAGTTCCTCGCACAACTCACTCACAACCGGGCTCGCCGATAAGATAACCACCACCAAACCCCGCGATAACTCTCAAGGTGGGATAAAAAAATTCCACACCACCACGGCTCTGAACGAGTCTGCACCACAACACATCGCAATTCCAGCCTCGCACGCCGCCGCAATCATGGATGTAGCCGCAGACGCCGCGGCTCCCCATCAGCCGCCCTACACTTACACCGCAAACCAGGGCTACGAGCAAACCGCAGATATTCCCGCCGAGCTGCGCACGCAACGCGATGATGCTGCCCCCCCGCAGCCCGAAGACCAGAACGACGACAACGACAACGACCTCGACGACATCTTCGACGACGATGCCGACTTCGACGACGAGGAGTGGGCCGCCGAGTCTGGAGACCTGACGAAGTCCTACAACCGCCAGCGACAACTCCACGCCGACGACGGCGCCGCCCTCCCGCGCTCCAACCAGCAGAAGCCCACGGCCAACACCTTCGCCAGCGTCGACGACCAAATATCCGCCCTGTCCAAGCACGCCGCCAAGATCCGCCTCGACTCGGTCAAGCAGGACGCCGGCGACAGCCAGAAGGACAAGGCCGACCGCGCCACCAGCGACCAGGTGCTGGACCAGCGCACGCGCATGATCCTGCTGCAGATGATCAACCGCGGCTTCGTCAGCGAGGTCCACGGCGCTATCAGCACCGGCAAGGAGGCCAACGTCTACGGCGCCATGCTGCACGACGACGCCGCCGGCACGACTACCCACCGCGCCATCAAGGTGTACAAGACGGCCATCCTGAGCTTCAAGGACCGCGAGCGCTACATCACCGGCGAGCATCGCTTCAAGGGCGGCTTCGACAAGGGCAACAACCGCAAGATGGTCAAGCTGTGGGCCGAGAAGGAGTTCCGAAACCTGCGCCGCATCTACAACGCCGACATCCCCTGTCCCGAGCCCATCAGCCTGAAGCTGCACGTCCTGGTCATGGGCTTCCTGGGCGACCGCAAGGGATGGGCCTACCCCCGCCTGCGCGACGCCGTCCTGTCCGGCGACGACGTCGACCAGCAGTGGTACAAGCTCTATGTTCAGTGCCTGGGCCTCATGCGACGCATCTACCAGGTCTGTCGGCTCGTCCACGCTGATCTGAGCGAGTACAACATCCTCTACCACGACGGAAAGCTCTACATCATCGATGTGTCCCAGAGCGTCGAGCCCGACCACCCCCGATCACTCGAGTTCCTGCGAATGGACATCAAGAACGTCGGAGACTTTTTCCGACGGAAGGGCGTGGACACGCTTGCCGACCGCGCCATCTTCAACTTCATCACCTCCCCCGAGGGAGCCGTCGAGGAGCCCGAGATGACCAAGGTCCTCGAGCACCTCTACGAGACGCGCGCATCAACAGCCGACGAGGACCAGGCCCAGGTCGAAGTCGACAACGAGGTCTTCCGCAACCAGTACATTCCCCAGACGCTCGAGCAGGTATACGACATCGAAAAGGATGCGCAAAAGGTTGGCAAGGGTGAGGGCAATGACCTGGTCTACAGCAACCTGTTGCCCGACCAATTGGTGAAGCCCAAGGATGCTGAAAAGAAGGACGACGAAGAGAGCACGTCTGAATCATCAGATGGCGAGGGCGCTTCGCTTGACAGTGACGACTCAGGAGACGAGAGCAGGTTCGAAAAGGGCACTCCCCGAGGACGCCGCTTCGAAGACAAAGACGAGAAGAAGGTAAATCGTCTACCCAGTCCATTACATCTATAACCTACTAACACCCCCCAGCAACACAAACAAGCCGTCAAGGAAGCCAAGCGCGAGAAGCGCAAGGACAAGATGCCCAAACACCTGAAGAAGAAACTCGTCACCACCACATCCCGCCGGAAGAAGTAGACTAGCCTGCCCCCCAACCCCGGAAAAAGCAACACGTCTTGGTCTGTTCTGGCAACGCGCCTTGAAGGACCGAGGACCTGCAATCGGATGATGAGCCATGATTTGTCGCTCAGGCGTTCGGAGCAGGGATGGTTTAGCACTGGACACCTGGTGTGTAACCTCCCTCGTTCTGACGCCGGCTGCGATCTGAACGCCCCCTTGGGCGTTAGGACGATCAAAGAGAGCGCTGACGATTGCGAGATGTGGGAATGCTACAGTTGCGCTGTGAAATCGTCAAGCGACGATATCCATCTGGCGCTGGCTGGGCGGTGTCGCCGACGTCGAGACTTCAAAGTCCAGGCACATCACTTGTAGACAGCCATCGTGGAACCACACAATCTCAGAATACCAAGACCGAACGTCTTTTCATGAGTCGTTCTGTAATCCCTCGCTCCTTCGCGCCATGACATGCCGTGTCATTTCAGGTTCCATTCTATAGTGTTCCCGCAGTGATATCAAGTCCTCCATTCCCAGAAAACCCCCCACGCCCGCTCAGGTCATTTGCCGAGGTCCAATCCGACGTTGAGCATTAAAAAAAGTTAGAAGTAGAACTGCTGCTGTGGCTGTCCGGGGGGTGGCTGGGCCAGGAAGTCAAAGTTCAACGAATCCATCCCCGTGTTCCACGGATCAGGCGATTCTGACAAGTCAGCCGCGCCGTCGAAGACTTGCGGGTGGGAGCACATACCACCCCATATGGACTCGTATAGATCCATTGGCGCCATGTACTGCGTGGGATCGACGGTAATGGCGCCCATGTTGTCGAGTTGCAGGTTGTTGGTGTGCATTTGCTGGCCGTATGGAATACTGGGTGAGTGGGTTAGCATCAGACGACGGCAGGGCGCGAATGTGAGGCCACTTACCCGGCGAAATCTTGAATGGAGGCACCTCCGTTTTGCATCTCTGCCATGGCTAAAGCAGCGTCCTCTCGCGGGTCAGATCCTTGCGGCACGCTGCGGAACTGCGGGTTGCTTTGAGCAATAAGCTGACCTCCTGGGCCGAATGGCATCATTGGGGTTCTCGTCCCGCTGCCGCTGGCAGACGATTCTCCTTCCATCTTCAAGTTGGAACCGACCACGGAGCCGTGGTCGTAAATGTTCTTTAGGGCGGTTAGGGCTCTCCACAGCGGCCCAGATAGTTCAATGTCCTTGTCGGTTGTCATGACGTGAGGCTCGGGGGTGCTGGCATCCTTGGCGGCTGTGGCGGAGAGGGCGGCGATCAAGTCACCTTGGAGCTGCCGAACTTCCGGATCGGTCTTGCTCTCCGATAGTATGCCCAGTAACAGGGCGGATGATAGGCCGTGATACGTAAATGCCCAACTTCTGGTCGGGATGGCTGACAACTGGTGCATCGCCAGGAACATTCGGACCGTCTCGGTCAGGTTGTTCTTGCATCGATCGGCCAACGTCTTTTTCTGTTCCGGGTCCAGCTCGCAATCCCTCCGCAGGGCTGGGCGACAGGCGACAGATATAACGAAGGAGGTATGGAGACGAATTGCATAGTGTTGAAGTCTGTCGAGTGCCGTTTTGCAACTGTCTTTGAATTGCAGTTGTTGGCATGCGCGCGTGCGAAGGAGTTCGACTGCCTCACAGTTGTCTACGATTTGAGCGTATGTAGTAGTGGCAACTACATCGGGTAGCAACCGGCGCGAGATGATGTCCATGAGGTGATACATCGTCTCCAAGTACGAATAGTTGCCATTCGGGGACGTCGAGCTGACAGGGATTGGGCAGCAGGGGAAGTTGGTCATGGGGCATCTAGTAAAATCGGTGAGCAGACGAACCAAGGCCGATTAGCGAGGGGATGCTACCTATCAAAAGAGAGCGAAGTTAGAGTATCATGCCAGACACAGCTCCACCACAGTCTTCGTCGAATCATCTCCTTTGACTGGGTGTTGGGCGGAGTGCTGTCGCGACTTTCGCTGGGAGTCGGCCTATGCAAGCCAAGCGATTGGGCGAGGCGACACGTGAGGCCCATCAAGGCCCATGAGGCTTCGGCCTTCATGTCATTGAGGAGGACGAAGCTGGTAAGAAGGAGCGCTTGGATTGAGTCGAAGGAGGGTCTAGGAGTATGAGCCGAGGCAATTGAACGGAGACACGCATAGGAGCATGAACAGAACGTACCGGAGGAGGAAATTTCCAAGGCGAAGGAAGTGAAAAGAGATTTGTATGTATCTTTGGGACTCTCGCGTGCGGATGTGGTATGGCGACTCATGGTACTGGGAGCCTACCGCCAAGACGGCGAACAGAATGGCAAGCCATGAGGCAGTGACGGGCTTTGTTGAGCGCACGCCATTAGTTGCATTGCGAGAGCGATCTTCAAGATAGACCATCAGTTTGGACTCAAGATCGTCCACGTCCATGACGAATCCCCAAAAGGGCTGCGGTATTTCTTTGTAGGCGTGGAAGAGCCTGGAGTGTGTCAATGAGTGCGGCTACGGGCAGGGATGCATTTGGAGGCGCGATGCTCACTTCATTACTTCTCTGTCGGACGGCAGCTCGTTGGAAATATCATGGGTCATTCTTTGGAGGTGGTGGGCCGACATCAGCGGGAAGGGAGCCGATGTGTCCAGGCCCAGAATGGACCGCATATCTTGGCGGATGTCAACGTTGTCATGCTTGGTCATTGGCGACGACTGTTCCCTGAGCAAGGCCGGAATGCTGTTCTGTCCGAGGTAGCGGTCTCCCGCGCCCTCTTGCTCATCGATGCTGGCTGTGGTGTTTTGTTAGTGGTGGTGTGACCCGAGGGGGCCGGAGACGAAGCTCAGCGTACCGATGGTCCGAGGCCAACTGTCCTGGCGCTCGACTTTGTGGACTTCCTCGCGGACCTCTGAGAATGAGTGCGTCCTCTTTCGATTTGACTGACTGGCCTCTGAAGCCGTGGAGGTGTTCTTGGCCGTGGAGGAGCGGTTGGGCTTATAGGAGCATAGCCGAGGATGTTCGCGCTTGACACAATTTTCACAGGGCTGCTTGTTGTCGCACTTTACCTTGCGCTGGCGACACGGCCAACAGGCGGTACCTGGCGGGAGAGGTCAGAGGAGGAGGAGAAGGATGAGGAGGAGGGTAGTGGTGATGGGTGTGTGACGAGGTGTAGAGAGAGGAGAGACGGCTTCGAGACATCGACGGCAGAGAATGAGGAGAAGGTGAGATAAGGACGACATACCATAGCGCACCTTGCGGTGAGAATGAATGATGCGGCTTGCCTCCTCGGGCGTCAGTTCATCTATGGCGACCCGGCCCTCAGGACTGGGGTTCTCGTTCTCGTCCATGATGCAAGGAGAGCAAAGCGGGTGCGCGGCTCCAGATGGCAGCCACACAACGATGGACGACGCGACAGTCCAGACAGGAGCGGGCGCGGATGCTTTGGCTGCAAGTGCAAGACGAGGGATCACAATGCCGAACTCCGAGCAGCTCCATGCGGCGGCGAGGGGAAAAGACGGGCGGAGGACGGTGATGCGGGGCCGCTCGGCTTTCGCAGCCTTTCACAGCCTTTTGCGCTTCGCTTGAGGGCAGCCTTGGGGCCTTGGGGAGCTAGCGATCAGCGACTGGGTCGGGGTCGGGGCTGGATTAACCCTGTGCCGAGGATTGCCCAAAGCAGGGGGCAGGCTCGGAATTGGCAGTTTCGGGCAGGTGCACTGGAGCAGCTCCCATTGAGACTCGAGGCACGTTGGCAAGCGCCCATTGCCGTTGCCGTTGCCGGCCCGTTGGCGACGATTCATTTTTTAAGCTTTCTATGCTGCATATCAAGCGCCGGGCGGCAGCTGTAGCGCAACTGCTAGCAGGTGGCAGCCATGGAGATGCACTGAATCACTGGATTCTCGACGCCCCAAAGCCCTGCGATGCGATGTCTCACGTGGACCAGGTTGTTGCTTGTGTTCCCAAAAGCAATGAGAATGAGTGATTCACTGCTGGAGCACGCACAGCGCAGTGCATCTGCATTCACTGTAGCACGTTAATTACCTTACCTTAGGTATCTTGCTCAACCTTGCCTCCTCATCTGATCCTGCGAGGACATCGTCGCTTTCGCTTCCACCCACCTCATGTCACTGTCGCACTAGACAGGCTTTCGGTCTTTCGGCTGCTTCTTGCTATCCACCTTGGACCTAGTCTCTTGCAAGGGGCATTGGGGGCATTGCAGCTTCAGGCTTTCAGCTCGGCTTTCAGCTCAGCTTCCCCGCCATCTGCTTCCTATTCACTCACTCTCTCTCTCAACCTGTTCGCTTGCCATCCCATCACCACCACAATTCCCCTTCGCCTGCCTCCCTTCATCATGCCGCCCAATCTCCAAGGCGAGCAGGCCAAGCAGGAACTCCATCGAACCATCAGGGCGCTAAACTCCGACTATCACCTGCACCTCCATGTCCCGGACCCAACCCTCTCACCAAGCAAGCGTCGCCAGCAGCGTCGCACTGGCAGCGAGCAAGAGCGGGCTGACGCGATATATAGTCGTGCGCAATTCCTGCAGTTCAAGCATCCCGGGCACCTCTCCACTAGCATCGGCCGCTTCCGCGAACAAGCCGATCAATTACTCCGCGACTGGACCTCCACCAAGCGCGACGCCAGCAACGCCAACGCCAACGCCAGCAATGCCGACGCCGCTCCGACGACTTCCTTTGACTCCAGGTCCTTTGACCCACTTCGTGCCCGTCCGACCCCCGAGCAACGGGCCGTTCTCCAGACGCTTCTCCTCGATCTGCTCCGTGGTGATGTTTCCACCCGGACTAAGCGGCCTTCCCCGGAGTTTTGCAATCCTGGCCCAAAACGCCATCAGAACGATATCGATAATATCGATGATATCCCAGTTCGAACTAGTTCCTCGAACCACAACACATCCTTTGGGCAATCTGGGACTGCTTCCTTGAGCCGCTCTGCCAGCTCATCCCGACTCTCATTCGCATCAACTGTTTTCTCCACGGCGGTCAATGACAGTTCCTGCAGCCAACTCACCTTTGAGTCTAACTCTTACCACTCTCACAAGCCTCCCAAATACCTCAATTCTACACTCGATGAATCTTTCCACTATGATACCCAGCCAGAGCCAACTACCCCATACTCCAGCATTCCAGAAATGGCGGAAATGTGCACTCCAGCGATTGAACGAGCAGCTCCGCCAACAACCCTGACTGATCGACTCTCCCACATTTGGCGTAAGTTCATCAAGCCTTCACCTTACCACAGTTCTAATACCGCCAAAAACAGCAAAGTTCCCACGCTATGGCTTAAACCAGGCCCCATTTATCATCATTTGGGAGATCACAAGAGCTGCCATCCACTGCGACGTTGACCTAGCTGGGTGGGACCTGGACTATAGCAATAGCTGGCATGACCAGGCCAAATTCAGGGGGAAGTTGGCCTCACACCCGCTGTTCATTGGGAAAGGTCTCCCTCCTGCATGTGATGCTAGCTCCTGGGCAGCTGGACTGGATACCTTCAGCGCACACGATAAGACTGTGACACTGTCAGCAGAGCTGGTATACAGTCCTCACGAAACAGGCCCATTTTTCCATCTCAAGCTTCAGCCCCCCAGATTGGAGCTTGGCCATCGCTTGAGTCGTCGCTTTGGTGCTGATCGGTTCATGGAGGTAATACTGCCATCACCAACTTCAGAGAAGGATGTGCCCCCACTTGCTAGGCAGGACAACGGCCCCGAGAAGATCATCAAGTGGTTAGCTGGCGACCCTCATTACTTTGTGGGACGAACCTGGGTGCCTTTCTTCACACGCGATGCCAGAAAGACAGTCAAAGATCCTCGACCCACCCACCCCAACAAGGCTACTCGCAATATCCTCCAGGAACGGGTTTACTTCTTCGCTCTCGATGGTAATACCTTTCGATTGCCTGAAGCAAAAGCCCAGTTCCCGCCGCCTCAAGAAGCATCAGCCCTCTCCTCTCGGACGAAGATGACGCGTTATGATCTCCTGAATTGGGCAGTGAGTATCAGGAACAATGCTCACCAGCCTGTGCCAAAATTGTTTTCCCGCCTCGCTCTCAGTAAGTCGACCATATCCCGATACCCATTAGACCGCTAACAACATCCAAGGCCTCAGTAGGACATGCCCGACGGTTGTCTTGGAGCATAACCAGATTATCAATCGCGAGAAGGACCTCGGAAGCAAGCAAGTGATGAATGATGGCATTGGTAGGATGTCCCGGAGCTTTGCGCGCAAGGTTGCGATTCACCTTGGTCTCTCGGAAATACCATGCTGCTATCAGGCTCGAATTGGAAGCGCCAAAGGGATGTGGATCATCGATGTTGAGGATGACGGGTTTGACGACAACGACTGGGTTGAAACGTACCCATCACAACGAAAATGGAAATGCGATTTCCAAGACATCCACCATCGCACCTTTGAAGTCCGCAACTGGTCAAGGGAATTGAGGGCAGCATCACTCAATCAGCAATTCATACCAGTTCTGGAGGCACAATCTCGAATTCCTGGTGCCATGCGAAACGCCATTGCAAGACATTTGGTTGGTGGTTTGCGTGAGGAAATCGATGGTCAGATTGCCGCCATGAAGCATCCCATGGATCTTCGCGCCTGGGTCAGGCGGTCCGGGAGTTCGGTTACTGGCCTCTCCCAGGCACATGTTCCATTCGTTGGCGGGCTACCAGATCGAGAAGACGACACCATTCCCTTTCTACTTGATGCTGGGTTTGATACGAACAAGAGCGAGTATCTCAAAGAGCTGACCTGGGCTATGCGAAAGAGGCAGATGGACCAGCTCAAGGCCAAGATGAACATCAAGATCCCTCGGTCAACCTACGCCTACATGGTTGTCGACTTTACTGGGGTTTTAGAGGAGGGCGAAGTCCAACTTGCATTCTCATCCAAGTTCGAAGCTGGTACCGAGTCGGAGACACTCTTGGATGGTATTGAGATTCTTGTCGCCAGAGCTCCTGCCCACTTCGTCAGCGACATCCAGAAGGTCAAGGCTGTCTTCAAACCAAGCCTGAAATGGTTGAAAGATGTGATTGTTTTCTCGTCCAAGGGAGACTCTCCCCTCGCTGACTTGTTGTCTGGAGGCGATTATGATGGCGATCAGGCGTGGGTGTGCTGGGACCCTGAGATCGTCCAGAACTTCAACAATTCACCTGCGCCTACTCAACCAGACCTAGTCGGTATGGGGTATCTGCAAAGGTTCAATCCCACTTTCCAGTCGGTCATCAGTACTAGTGATGGGATCGATAGTGCTTGCGCTGAATTCCTCCACTCTGCCATGTCCTTCAGCATGCAACCGTCTCTGCTCGGCATTTGCACCTCTTTCAAGGAGAAGCTCTGTTATTTTGAGAACAGTGTTAGCAGCGAACGTGCAGTGGCCCTGAGCACTCTAGTAGGACTCCTTGTCGACCAGAGCAAGCAAGGCCTTCTCTTTAGTGACGCTGACTTTCGTCGACTGAAGAGTAAGATGGAGATGAAGTCCAAGGAGCCCGAATACAAAAAGGAGCGGGGCTCAATCAAACGAAACGGGTTTGTTCATATATTGGACTTTCTAAGGTTCGACGTTGCTAATGTCATCGTCGAGAAGTCTCTTACGGACTTCTATAAGACCATCAACAAAAACGAGGTGATTAAGTGGGACAAGGACTTGACTCGTCTGTCTGATGAGTTTGAAGAACAAAGAAAGTCGCGAACGTACGGAACGCTCATGGCAGACCTCAAAGCCAAGATCGAGGGCGTGGAGGAGAAATGGAAGACGAGCATGATAAAATTGGATAGCAACAGCAGCGACTTCAACGTCAAGGTCAAGGAGATTCATGACGAATGGGTGTCGATCCAGCCGCCGGATGAGCTATTGGCTTCTAGAACGATTCGAGGGCTTCTTGACGTCTGGAATGGAGACCCAGCAACCAGCAAATGGGCACTCCTGAAGGCATCTTACACCTTCAAGCTCTGCCATCAGAGATGTTACAAGATGGTATGGCGGATTGCGGGACAGCAACTTGCTTGGATGAAGGCGATGGCTTCTCGCGGCAGTGCAGATGTCAGTGCAGTGGCAGTCACAGCGCAGATGTGGAACGTCCTCAGACCAGACACGCGGCGTATCACTGCGCTTGCGGCCCGTCGCGACGACAACGAAAGCCTTGCGGCAATTGAGGAAATCTCGGAGTTTGATGATAATGGCACTCTGCTTGACGATTCCTAGACGATGCGATGTTTTTAGATAGAGAGATTTTAAGACGATTTGGCGAGGATTCTGGTCTTGATGATAGACGATCATCTTGGGAGACTTGGTTGGTTTGGAATGGACTCTTCCGACTCGATGGAATGGATACGACGCCTTTTGCGCGGTTTTAGATGGAAAGTCAAGGATACCCTGGTGTGTTAGATATTGAAAGGTTGGGTGACGAAGCTTCTGGAACAGAAGTCATGGGTCGATACCCGTGTTTGATAGACTCCTGGCGGTAATGTGGTCTGGGGGACTCTTTGAGGAAAGGCGACTCTTTTCAGGTCGCATGTAGGCTATGGGTTACGGATGGTCTCATATCTCACATCAAACAGAAGCAAGTGTCACCACGGACACTTCGGCTTGTACCTTCTATCGCCCGTTCCTTTGCACGAGACACGCAGATAAGGATATGCGCCATTGGAGTCATTAGGGGGTTTCGGGTGGTGCAAGTGGCTTTCGACCGTATACGATGGTTCTGCGCCGGTTAGCAAGAGGCCCGGCTGACTTGAGCGATAGGATACTGACGTTTGACACCAGCCAAAGTTGGACTTCTTCCTCATCTCGCTGCGGAACTCGGCGACGAGCACCAGAACCTCGTCCCGCTGCCAGCCCAGGATCTGGGTCATGAGGAAGACGGCGAAGCCCTCGATGCTCTCGTCCAGGGCCAGCTGGAACAGCAGCCCGGCCTGCTGCAACCGCGGATCCTTGGGCCAGCCGTGCATGGGGGCCTTGACCTTCTCCTCGACGATGTCAACGAAGCCGGCGGCCTCCATGGCGTCGCGCATGGTGTGGCCGCAGGCGATGGCGAAGGACCGGCCCATCTTGTCGCCGCCGGCGTAGAACAGGTCGGCCCAGCGGTTGAAGATGTGGTCGGCGGGCAGGACGACGTGGTCCGACTGGATGCGCACGTCCATCTCCAGGTTCTGCAACCAGCCGCCGGGCCGGAGATGGACGAAGGCCTTGGCGTACAGCGCGTGCCAGTCGGGAATGCTGCCGTACAGCGCGCGCAGGTGCACGAAGTCGAAGTGGTCGGACGGCCAGGTCCAGTCCTGCAGGCAGTCGTCGATGACGAACTGGACGTTGGGCGGCACCCACGGCGGCTGGATGGGGCTGAGGTCGGTGCCGATGATCTCCGTCTGCGGCAGCTGGTCGCCGAGGTCGATGGCCCAGATGCCGGTGCCGGTGCCGACGTCGAGCACGCGGCCGGGGCTGGGGCCGATGGGCGCCAGGAACAGCCGGTCGTCGAGCGTCATCAGCAGCGCGTTGTGGATGATGTCCAGACCCTCGTTCTGCTGGTCGTCGTTGGGCGCCCAGTACTCGGTCGTCTTGATGTTCTCGTACGTGCGCCCGTGCAGCCGCCGGTAGTCGAGGATGCTCCCCGAGATGGACGTGGTGGAGGACGCGACGCTGCTGGCGCCCACGGCCGAGTCGGCGTCCGAGTGGTCGGCATCATCGTCGTCGGCGGCCGGTTCGATGTCGGGATCGGCCTCGATGCGCGACGAGGAGCCCGGGTGGTCCGGAGACTTCGGAGGGGACTTGGGCGACGACTTGGGGGATTTCCCCGGCGAGGTGTGGTCGGCCATGATGGAGGATGCAACTTATCACTTGCAGTTCCTCGCAGCAGGGAACCGGGATGGACGAATACGCTGGAATAGAGCGCAGTGAGGGGGCGGGGCCCTTTTAACCATGGTCCATCAGGCCCTGCCAGAACGAAACGACGTCTCGTTTCCTCCCCTGTCCGTCGACGAGAAAACGAACTCGTCACATATTGCTTTGGCCAAGTTACACAAGTGACGGGCTATGGCAAGCCAGTGATACAAGCTGCGAAGCGGGGGAACCGGGGTAAGTTGGTGATGGCCTCTCCGTCTAAGACATTCTCTCTCTCAGCCGTGCAGTCTAGTTCAAGGCTCGGAGGGCACCACATCGCCATGGCCTCTGAAGATCCCCAGCGAATCACCCTCAGAAACCGTTCGTGATTGCGGGGAGAACCCGAGAGCGGGCCGTTCCGCATCGCGCACTAAACTTGAGCTAGCCGGTTGCCCTGCGTCGGTCTAGTCCTCGGTCAGTGTTGAAAGACTTGGAGGACCAATATTTGCACTTTTCTTATTCAGCTAGCTAACGAGTCTCAGCTTTGGCCAGACACGAGACCAGAATCGATCGCCGCGTTTGTGGAGTTCCCGGCCGTGACCCCGTCATTGTTTCGCAGCCATGCCACTAACACGGCAGACACCAGGTGAATATACACCCCCTTTGTTCAATGCTGCCATTGTCGAATGATGTGCTGCTGAGACCTCGGATCACCTTCGGCCCACCTTTTTGTTCTTTCAGCTTCTGCGTCGTCATGGAGGTGACGTTGGTCCCCAGGTCATCTCTCCTCCCCATGCCCCAGTTCAAACTACGCGGATGATGCAGGTTTCGAGGCCATGGAAGAGGCCCGTCGACTCGACTGAAACATTTGGTGGTGCTGGGGCGGGCGTAAACTCCCGGTGAGTCGCACACATGCCGCCAGCTGTGATACCCTTCGTACCACAAACCACTCCTGCCGAGTGTGACCTCGACTCGGACTATTCAGTACGTCACACCAGACACGCATGAGGGGAGTATTGGAAGAATCCATGAAAGTTAATTACGAAATGTGTCAAAGATGAACTCTCAGAATAGAGGTTTGCTACCCAACCCGTCCAACGCCAGTTACGCCTGTCCCGTCGTTTTGCCCAAGGTATCAACGCCATGCATGAGAATGTATTACGCACAAGAGACCAAAGGGGTATCTTTAGTCGATCCGCCTCTCTTCCGGCTCGATCCGCTCGTACTTGGCCGCACAGTGGTCCCAGGCGTGCAGGTGGTACCGTCGTCGCCAGAACCAGCGTCCTAGGGTCGAGAGGGTTGCCACGGCGCCGACGATCATGCCCAGGACGATGAACCTGGTCATGGGCGAGTCGACGGCAGGCCAGATGGAGGTGACGTGGGCGGGCATCAAACACGGCTGGCCGGACGCCATGTCGATGACAAAGGTCGAGCCCAGGATGGTGCCCTCGGCGGTGAGGGCGGCGGCGGCCATGTAGCGGTGGCTGGTCGTGTTCCCGAGGAAGACCTCGGTCTCGAAGCCGGTGCGGTTGGCGACGGCGACGACGTTCTCGGGGCCGTCGAGCAGGTTGGCGTATTCGGAGGCGAGCTGGGCGATGTTAGCGGGCACGAAACTGACGGGTGAAACAGGGATAGGAGAACCTACCACTACCCACGAGGCAATATCCGTGGCGCCATTCCACGACAGCCAGACGGTGGCATTCTCAGTGGTGCGGAAGGGCGCGTCGATGGCGGCACTGGGCAGCCATCGCGGACGGCCGGTCCAGTCGTGCTTGCTGACGCGGTAGGCGAACATGTCGTTCTGGAAGCCGGTGCCCAGCGGGCCGCGCTGGACGTCCATGACGACGGTGCCGTCGGGCGTGTACTCGACGAAGCCCGGGTTGTAGCCCCAGCCGAGCAGCACGTTGCCGCTGTCGAGCGAGCGGAAGCCGCCCATGGCGCCCGAGTCGACCTGCGCCGGATGGTAGTACTCGTGGACGACGCGGGCCGTCATGGCCTCGGCATCGATGGCCAGATGCAGCCCGCGCGTGCGGCAGCCGTCCTCCTTGCACGGCCCCGTGTACTCACCGTGGTTGTCGAACATGGTGATGCGACTCTGGTTCTTGTAGAAGCGCGCGTCGTGCTGCCAGCCGAAGTTGGTGGCCTGGCCGGCGCTGAGGTCCAGGAACTGGTTGCGGCGGCCGCCCAGCACCCACAGCGGGTGGCCGTCCTTGCCCGAGATCAGCGCCAGCATCGACAGGTGGCGGCTGGAGATGAGGTAGTCGCCGGCGTCCGTCTTCTCCACCGAGTTGATGTGGAAGAAGTCGAAGCCCGAGTTGTCGCTGACGCCGAAGCCGCTGCCGTACCGCGCGTACGTGTCGGCCACGTCGAAGTGCGGCGTGGCCGACCAGGCGAAGACGACCTCCTTGGTCACCAGGTCGATCTCCTGGAAGCCGTTCTCCATCAGCAAGCCGTCGGCCGGCCCGCCCAGCGCGGTGCAGTCCCAGGGGATGCTCCAGTACGTGGTGAAGATGGCGGTGCCGCCGGGCGTGACCTGCATCTCGTGCATGTCGGCCAGCGTGTCGTCGATGCCCTGGGCCGTGACGTTGTAGAGCAGGTCGTAGTGCTCGTTGTACACGAGGCCGTAGCCGTTAGCGTGGCCGCGGTTGTGGACGCCCTCCCAGAAGACCATGTGGCGGGAGCCGTTGATGGTCTGCACGTGCGACGTGTAGGTGTTGTCGTAGCGCTGGTCGGCGTAGACGAGGCTGAGGTCGCGGGCGTCGAGGATCATGGGGCCGGCCCGCATGGCGCCGTAGACGGAGCCGATGAAGATGTAGCCGGCGTCGTCGGCCGCCGAACGGTTGTAGGAGTTGACGTGCAGCACGGGCGCGACGATGTCCGACGACCGGAACGTCTGGCTGGGGAAGCCGCTGCTGGCGTTGGAGAGGGCCGTGAAGGCGTCGAGGTTGTTGTAGAGGGTGACGTCGGCGAGTGAGGAGCCGGCGAGGGCTAGCACAGCCAAGGCCGTGCGACTCCAGCTTGACGCCATGAGGCGGAGGGGGGAACAAAGATGCCGATAAGAAATACTACTATAGGTTGTATAAGACGGGAAGTAGCAGGTCGTTAGTGGTGGCGGGAGAAGTAACTCGTAGTCGGATAAGTAGGAGGGGCGATATCAGGACAGCCCGGGCGGGAGCAATGGAGGTCGGCCAGTATAAGACGGACAAATTGAATACAAGATGCAAGAAAAGGACGAGAGTAGTATGCGAGAGCGGGCAGGACCGAACAGAAGAAGATGGCGGTGATCGAAGGCGAACTATTCGAGTGAAAGGACGATGATGAAGGTCCCGTGGAATTAGAAACAAAACAAAGCAAAGCAAAGCAAAGCAAGGAAAAGAGAGAATGGAGAGGACGGAGACAAGCAGAAAAGATTGAATGGTATTTGTGGTCGAGTCAAGACCAGGTTTGCACCGAGATCCAGGATCGAGGGCCAACCATCCTGATATACCTAAATATGTACAACTGTCCAGGTCCCGGGTTTCGACAAGCCTGTGTAAGTCGAACGGGAGGAGGGTGCGTGTAGAACTACATACGTACGTCGATGATCCAGAAGGAGGACGCACGCTTCCTCGTCCACTCATCGCACGCTCCGTCGCTCCAAAGGGGAACAGGGGGGGGGGGACGAACAAGGGGCCCGATTGGGTCTGGTGGAATCGCCGCTCTTCCCCTTGTTTCCTGGAAGGTGACGTAAGTCGGAGGATTTGTGCTGTGCAGAGTTGAGGTTTGGGTGAAGTTTTCTTTGCGGCGAGTTTGGATTCTGTAGGTCTGTAACTATAACTGACGGCTTGAAGTGGAACAACGCTTGTGGTGGTTTGATGGCCATCTGTATTCATCGTCCAGTTTGTCCATAGCATATCGTCGAAAGATGCTGATGGAGGAGATTAAGTGCGGCACTACCTCTGCAAGCCTAATCACTTATTAGGGTCAGCAGTAATCTTTGACGAGACAGCCCGTGCAAACCACCTCAGTCTAGGTCGGTGACTATCCAACTCACGTCCTCCTCTTCTTCCTCAACAACATCACAACATCAAAAACCCATAAATGAACTGCCTGCAGTCACGCCAAGGCAGTCTCGTGAACCCATCGACAGACAATCCAGTGCCACCACCGGGTAATACTCGACGACGGAGCCCTCGCTGAAACAACGGTGCAACATCCTCACCACACGCCCACTCAACATCATCGTCTCCACGAAACAGCTCTCCCTACCAGGTATTCTAGCACTAGTTAAAAGCAGCGCCGCACCGGGGGCCCGTTCTCCGCTCCCAAATTGGGACCCCGTTGACGCAAGCCCTGCGCAGGGTTCGGGCGGTCGCCCGGTCCTGTTCCCAATAAAGTGGGCGAAGCAGAGAATGGGAAGCGTCGGACAGCGTTCGGGGCGCCGCGCGGTTGGGCGGGTTTTGCGTACTCGGGGGGTTGACTAAGCAGGCTCAAGGCGCCCCCCTCTCCCGTTGGAGAGGGGGCGACGCAACCTATAACTGCGTCACTGCTGTAACCACCTTCCAAGACTTCGGCGTATCATAACGCACTTAATTATGAAGCAATAAATAAATAGAAAATAGTATCTAATAGAGGAAGCTTTGAATTACTGATCGTGAGGTCTTGTTACATTTTTATCCAAAGGGTAAAATGTTGTGGCTGATAGAAAATGCACCCTAGTCCCACTGCCGTAGCTTTGGGATAGTAATGTCCTGCCCACCTATCCTAATAGTAGGCTCAACCTCTTCATCATCTGAGTAAGTATTACGCACCCGATCGTAGCCAAATCCTCCGTACCCTTCTGCCTGTATTTGCTCTTGACTCTTTGTCTCATTTCTCTGCTTGTTTGAGATGCATTGCATATTTGAAAGAGTGCGTGCTGTAGTCCCGACCTATGCGGTGACGATGATCTCAACATCATCACTATCATAGTCTGTATTACCAGGCAATGGCGGTAATTCCAATGAGTCGGCTACTGAAAGGAAGTCTTCCACTATCGCATTGGAGTCTTCAGCCTCGTTAGCCTCGTTGTCATCTGTGTCATAAGAGACAGCTGTCGAAGCCGCAGCAATCGTGCGTTGGGACGCCTTCCACTCTATGACCTCTGGGATGTCATCATGGATCCCTAGAGGGGATGTCTGTAGATAGAAGTGACGTTGGGCATCAGTTGCTGTGATCCACCGGTCCCTTGCGATCTTCCTTGCCTCGATCTCTTCTGGTATCATCTGGCTGTGGCGCCATTCTTCCTCGGCAGCCGCTTGGGCTACTGCGGCCGCTTCCTTTGCCCTTGCTGCGGCTCTCCCGTAAAGACGAGGTTTTCCGGCCCTAGCTGTGGCTTCGATGGCTGCAGCTTCCTTCCTAAGCTCCCGGAATTGAGCCTCTCCCTCGCGTGCCTGCTTCCTGGCTTCCTTTTCCCAGTCTTCGTGGGCTCGGCGATTGACCTTCTGCTGGAGCTGCTGGAAGGTATAGGCTCCATCGTCAACCTTGATCTGGCGGCGGGTCATCGTACGGCGGCTTTGATGACGAATGCGGTCTTGCTGAAGATTGAGGATATCTTTATGGGCTGTCTGCGTCACAATTGCGAGATCAAGGCAGCCTGCTACATGCTCGACTTTCTCTCTCGTTGGACTGCTTAAAACGTCGAGCTTTTTCCGTATAGTTGCGTAGTCTCTCTTTGCTTTCCTTGGGGTAATGTGGCCTTGCTGTATAAGCTTCGGAAAAAGCGGCTCTTCGAGATCCTTAGCAGCCCGACGAAGCGGCTCTAAGATAAGTCCTGGATTAATTGGCATCAATCCAGTCTTTTCGAACCCAACGTAGATGTAGCATGCCTTGAAAGCATTGGTGTAGAGGGTATTCCATTGATTGAGGAAGTCATAGCGTGAGATTTGTGTCCCCCCGGCTATGATGAAGTCGTTGAGAGCCCGGCGTTGTGCATCCTTAAGATGATGATAGACACCAACATCAAGAGGCTGAAGGAAGTGGCTGGTATGAGAAGGAAGGCAGAAAGGGATGATGTCAAACATATCACAATACCATAGGATTTCTGGGTCTTCATGAGCAGAAAAGCTGTCCATCGTGAGCATCCTGTATACCGGCTTTGTCTTGCGTGTCATAAAAGACGCCGTGTAAGCCACCTTTTGATCCCACTTTTCCCGGGTTAAATCAGCAGAGTAACCAAACCAGGTCTCAATAGTGAAGCCCTTGAAGTCATCACTACTATCAAAAGAGTGACGATTAAAGTGCTGCATCCACTGAAGAGCCCGGTGGCCGTTGTTAAAGCCGGTCTCTGTCTGCGTTAAGACCACATCCGAGAAAATGTCGGCTTTTGCGTATTCCTCGAGAAGGACCTTCCCTGTGAGGATAAGGAAGGAAGGAATAGCTCGGCCCCCAGCGCTGATAGCATCAATTGAGGTTAATGACTCTTTGTTCCCAGGCTGGAAGGCGACAGGCCGGGTGTTCTTCTTCATCCGGGTCGAAAAGATCCTCGCACCGCTCTCAACCCAGCCCAGCTGCAAGGGCGTCTCGTCAAAATTCCACAGGTTAGCCGGTGTGATACCAAGCGCCTTGAGAATAGCTTGATATTCCTCGAACCAAGCTTCTAGTCCCTTGAGGTCAAGCTCCGCCCCGGCTCGAGAGATTTCCTTCATCTTAGGCGCCTTGCACTGCAGCTCAGGATGTCTCTTCTTGAAGCGCCGGGTCCAAGTCGTCGAGACTGGGGTCACAGGACCTTGGATTCGGTATTTCCGTATAAAGTTGGCATAGTTGCGGATACAGGCCTCTGTGACCGCAAAGGCGCTCCTTTCGACGCTCCGAATGTACGTAACAAGGGCCTTTTCCTCAGCAGCAGTCAGGGCAGATGGCGTACCTCCTTTGGAAGCTGTTGGAAGAGGCTTTCCAGCATTCAAAAAGGAGATATACTTCTTCGTAAGAGCCTCGCCGGCGTGGTGTACAGCGGCAACCTCCCTAATCGTGAGTTTGCGCGGGCTTGTTGGATTCCCCCGCGTTGTACGTGTCATGCAATCCCCCGAAAGATAGGCACGGGCAGCAGCAGCGGCAGCCTGACTGGATTTGGCTGAAAATGGAGGCATAGTGATTTCGGATACAGGAGATTAGGTATGCTTAATTTAGGATCAATTGAGGCAAAATTGGAGAAGTTGTTGATGATTGAAGTCTTGGAAGGTGGTTACAGCAGTGACGCAGTTACAGGTTGCGTCGCCCCCTCTCCAACGGGAGAGGGGGGCGCCTTGAGCCTGCTTAGTCAACCCCCCGAGTACGTACTATGTACGTGGTTTTCTTTTCTCAGCAAACGGGTGATGGAGATGTATGTTAGTTACTGCATTCCCGTCGTGGGACGATGACATATCCTCGGACAGCGGATTCATGGCTTTCCCCCCGTTCGTAGAGCCCGTGCTCCCGGGAAGATTTCGTCGTCTTGGCAGTGTCGTTTCCATCTTGCTTCGTCCCGTTTGACAAGCTCGCCCTATGGTCTCGGCCTTGGCTGCATCATGGTGGGTTGCACAAGACGAAGAAAACGAGAACGAACAACAAAGGAAGCCTATATCATCAGACGGCTGCAACCAAAGTCCTTTTTTTTGGCCTTGTTATTTACCCCAACGTCCTTATTCAACCCCCCTTGACACCGCGCTGTACAGAATTAATGGGATGCTACACACTGGGGGTGTAATCAACGACGACCACCGAGTCCTCACACTGCCGCCGTGCCAAGAAATGCCATCCAGGGCTTGTTGGTGTTTGATCGTAGCCCAGCCTCGATTTGCCTCGTGGGGTTTCGTTGCTCCACACCAATACGCGCGTTCTCACACGACAAAAGCCGGGAGGAGGGGGGAGGGCCGCGCGATGTCCCGAACGACGAGAAGCGGGACGTGGGGGACGACGAAGACAGATTTGGTTTTTCTTTTGGAGGCCTTCGGTATGCGTCTGAGAGGGAAAAACGGGTTAGATTACGTGGCGGGTTGTGGCACCTCTGATCTGATGCTGATGATGATGATCCCCATGTCCCGCGCGTGGTGTCTCGTCGGGCTCTCTCCACACTCGAAACGACCCGTGGGAATGGAAAATATGGGAATAGGGGAGCCGCCCGACTCCCGTAAGTATCGGGTTTCCGGTGTCTGGATATAAGTGACTTTACTTCGTCTGCTGTTATTGATTGCCTCGGAAGATGACTCTAAGCCACTTTCATGTCTTCTTCTCTCTTGAAGATCCTGCAATGCCACCGTGATACCGGCTGCCGTTTGTCTCCGTTGCGATATCCCAGCGACAGTCCGTCCCCGACATCCGGGACTGAGATTAAGTCTGTATTATATAAAATGGTAAGCCCATCTATTTTCCGTTACCGCCGCCTCCCCTTCCCCTGACCTGCATGCGATAGTCCTCCAGCCCACCGACTCTCGCAATGTCGGAACCCAAGGAAATACCGACGGCCTGGAGGGATTCGATCCAGATGGATGGGATACAGGGGTCGTAGCGTGCAGCAGCCCCTGTTGGACGCGACGCTACGCCCTGTGTCTTACGACTTCCGCTCCCAAGTCCCCTGAAGCGACTCCCGCGCGTTCCGGGTCTCGGGATTGCGGGCTGCCGACGGCCGAGAGGTGTCAGCCGATTGAGTTTCATCGGGCTGGGCTGGTTTTCTCTCTTCTCTTCCCCAGACCGACAAGTATCTATACTCGTATCATCTACGATCCCCATCGAACGATTAACGCGAATTTGAGTTTGTGGCTATCGGGGAGAAAGGTAAGCTTGAGTTTTGTGTTTCATCCTTGCTAATTGTCCTCAACTTCAAGACTCGCAAAACCTGACATCAGGGCTCAGGCATACAATTTCAGCAACTTCATCATACTACCTACCATATGAAGACCCAGTCTGTACTTCTCACTTCATATCTAACTACTAGCATGGCACATTGTTACATTTTGGCATTCATCCAAAGTCTACGAAGGGGTTGATGAAAACTTTTCTCACACGGCACACCAGCCTGTTGACATCGCACTCTAGGGTTGGTCAGAATCCTTACCGCCGCCCCCAAATACATCCACCATTTGGCTCAATGATGGGATAGAGAGACCAAAGCCAGGCAGAATGTTCCTATCATCGACGAACCAAGGAGTCCGACTTGAGGAGCATCATATTCACTCACGTTCAAGATGCACATCGCCATGAGCCTCCTTGACATCGACGGTCAATATCTCGCAACGAAACGATCCCCTGTTACTGACAACAGATGCGATTACGCCCTCTCAAATGAAACAGTCAAGCTCTCAATTTGCCTTCAGTCGCCCAATGGGAATATAGTCGATAACCACTGTTGATGGTTCCAAGCTACTTTCAACCCTCCAGCACACGTATTCAATCACAACTTCACTCATGGCAAGACACAACCAAGTTCCTCAAGTATGTTACAATTGAAGCGCCCCCACAGGGGGCTACCCAGAATAAATATATCTACAGTCGACGAAGAAATCTACTGCGCACCCTTCAACAATCGCGGGCCACCACCATCAAAGGGGTTGGCCCCGAACTTCTCCGCGCCACGCTCTAGTTGGTGCAGGCGGGAGCAGCGGCCGTGACGGTCACGTACTGGGTGTGGGGCTTGGCCGACACGGTGATGTACGAGGTGACGGCGCTGTACTTGCCGGAGCCGGAGCCGGAACCGGAACCACTGGAGCCAGTAGCCTGGGCGACGGGGGTGACAGAGGCGGCCTTGGTCACGCTGACGGCGGCCTGGGTGATGCTGGCCTCGGTGTCCTCGCCATCATCGTACTCATCATCATCGGCAGGGCACTCCTCCTCATCGTCGGCGGCACCATCGTCGGTCTCGTCGTCAGCGGGGCACTCCTCGTCATCGCCGGCGGACTCGTCCTCGCCGTCATCGTACTCCTCGTCGTCGTCGGCAGGGCACTCCTCATCATCAGCGGCAGGGGTGGTGGCAGCAGGGGCCTCGGCACTGGTCACGGCAGCGGACTCAGTGACGGCGGCAACGGCAGTGGTGACGACAGAGGCAGCCTCGGAAGAAGCGGCCTTGGAAGAAACAGCGACGACAGTGGAGGCAGCGGCAGCCGACGAAGCGGCAACGGGGGTGGAGGAGACGGCGGGCTCAGAGCCGCCGGAGGAACCGCCGCCGACGGTGAAGTCGACGCAGGACTCGTAGGTCTGGTCGATATCGGGAGCGTCCCAGAACCACTGCAGAACGCAGTCACCGGCGGTGGTGCAGTCGCTGCCGAGGTCGTCGGGGATGGTGACGCTGAAGGCCGAGTTGTTGGCGGCAACACCGGCGTTGGAGGCGTAGTTGGAGAACTCGATCAGGGGCTCGCCGATGACGGAGTTGGTGCTGGTCTTGACGACGGACACGTTGGCGTAGCCGGTGTGGGGAGCCGCGATGTTGACGGTGAAGGGGACCGTCTCGCCCAGGGCGAAGCTCTGGACGTTGGCCGAGTTGTCGTCGAACTGGAAGCCCTTGCAGAGCCACAGGTTGCACGACGCGGCGTCGAAGTCGGTGCCGACGACCTGGAAGATGCCCTGGACGTTGCCGTTGATGTCCGACGACTGCTGGTTGAAGGGCTGCTCACCACAGGCGGCCTTGAAGGCGGTGCCGGGCTCACGGGCAGGGGGGTCCTGGACGAAGCCGTGGGCGGCGACGAGGGGGAGGAGAGCGGCGAGGGCGGCGAAGTGCTGCATTTTGAAGGATTTGAGGGGGATATAAGTCGGGTTGAGGTCTTGGGTAGTAAGGTGGGTTGAGGAGGAGCTGGAAGGAGTCTCTTGGACCAGATGCTGGGGAGTTCAAGGTGTGGTTTGGTTGGGAATGAAGGCTCAAGGAGCACGAAGTCAAAAAAGGGTTCTGGTTGAATTGGGGCCGTCAAGGCTTGAAAGAAAGGCAAGTGGAATGAAAGTGATGTACAAGTGTACAAGAAAAGAATGGCGTATCTGGTCCTTCGAGGTCCGTGAATAGAAGAGGCTGAGAGAGGAGGGAGAAAGAAAAGAGTTGGAGGAGGAGGGCGTCGCGGGAGTTGATATACGGCTTTGGGACGGACGAGACTTTCTCGAAGTGGCCTAGGACCAGCTCTCCCTGTCTCACGATGCCCTTGCGACCAGAGTCAAGCGGTGGGCCCTTGGAGTGAGTGAGTGATCAGTCGAATCCCGGGTTGGATGCTGGGATGGTGGACAAGCGCCGGCCGGAGATGGACGGAGCCCCCCCCCGCCGGGCCAGGGTGCCGGAGCGGCGATGCGTGAGAGTCCGCCAATTGCCATTGCGGCGGGACTGGAGGGAGTCTGGGTTTGTCAACGCCAAACAGTGGAGGTGCATTGGGTTGTAGAGAGATTCGTCATTCGTTGTGTTCTTCAGTTATTGCACTGTCGACTATCGTGGTTTGCATCTCAGCACTGAACACCAACCAACGAGATATCCATCCTCAGCAGAGACAAAGAGAAAACAACAGGACCGCCAGCCAAGACCTGTCACCTTGCCGCTCCCGCCTGCATGGCCTCGCCCACCCGGCCTCGTTTATGATCGTCTCGTGCTCGTTTATGCCGCCTCGTTTATCCCGTCGTCCCAACCCCAAGCAAGCGATCCCAAAAACCGCCGCCAAGAGCCGAGCTCACCGGATTCTGGAACCTCGAAACCGAACAAGGGAACAAAAACAAAAAGAAAAAAGGACCGCCTTCTGTCTGGCACCCCCTAAAGCCACCCCGGCCCCCCGAAGCGGGTCTGCCGTCGGCCCCCCGTGTTTGGGCCAGCGCAAGGGGCGCGCCGGCCATTGGTGGATTATCGCCCTGTCATGTTTGAGCCTCAAGTTGCGACGGGCGGGCGAGTCTCGCGAGAGATTGCGAGGGAGACGAGATTCTCCGGCAAGCGAGCGAGGGGAGGGGAATTGATCAATACCGGTAGGGCTCGTGGAAATGCAGCAATAATTACACGGCATCTGCATGTTGCCATTGATCACTGTGAGATAGCCCAAAAGAGTCAATTCTCTTATTAAACCACCGTGTATTATTCATAAATAAGTGTCCAAGACTCTCACCGTGACACATGAGGTGATCCTCACCTACCATCCTCCCCCTGTCCAACCCTCCCTCAACCGCCACAACCCCATGTCATCATGTCCCGGTCGCTCATCTCGGCCGGGTTCCTGTCCACCGCTTCTCGGCTACGACAAGCCCAGGGCGTTAAGCTTGGGCAAGCAAGCGCCGGCTCAGTTCAGACGTCAACCAGGTGGCGCACCGTTTCAGGCTGCGCAACCCCATTTTCCTGCGGCCTCTGCTTAGACGCTGTGCTGCTCGGCGCAATCCGAGTGGTTGATACCCAGCTCTAATTACATCCCAGCGGCTCAATTAATCTCTTGGCGGGACTGGACATCTAGCCGACATGGACGGGGACCTTGAGATCCATTGTTGAAGCGACGGAGTTGAGATCCCTCCGCCAGTGACTCGAGGGGCATTTGCAGTTCTCGCCCGTCAGTATCCATCCATCTCTATAGCATCTTGGCTAATGCTCATGCAACACAAAACAGACCTCACAAACCACGTCACGTTCAAACACTCAGCACATCGAAACAACATCTATTCAAAACAATCTCAGGGGCTTCCCCGAGAAAACCTCTGAGGGGTATATCTGCGTCTGGCGTGTTGAAACGCGCAAGCCCAGGCCCCGCGCCTGCCATCTTTCTTCTTCAACGCCGTTGAGTCGCTACATTATCGTGATCTGATCGTGTCAAGAAACAAATGCCAAGGCCAACCACCAGTAAGGGTGAAGCAATCTAGATGGACCCGAAAATCATCCGTAAATCATCAAATATCGTCTCCAGAACCCATCGCTCAAAGGAAGCTGCTCATTAGATCGGCTCGTCACGAGGCTCGATGAGAACCTCGTTGACGGCAACATGCGCTGGCTGGCACACGGCATAGACAATCGACGAAGCCACGTCCTCGGCATCAAGCACCTTCGCGCCCGACGGCTCGCCATATTTCTTGAGCGCCTCCGCGTCGGTCGACATGCCCAAAAGGTCCGTCGCGACATTGCCTGGCTGGATCGCCGTGACGCGTAGGCCCGAGCCCGCCGTCTCGACACGCAAGGCCTGCAACGTCGCCTCGACGAAGAACTTGCTGGCCGAGTACACTCCCAGACCGGGGAATACCTTGCGTCCCGCATCAGAGGAGATGGCCACAACGTGGCCACCGCCTCGAGCCAGCATGCCAGGAACCGTCGAGGACAGGCAGTGGAGAAGACCCTTGCAGTTGACATCGACCGTCCGCTCCCACTCGTCGGTCTGGTTGTTGGCCATCATGGTAAAGTACATGACACCTGCACAGCTAACAAGAATGTCGACCGGTCCAAGCTGCTCGCTGGTCGTCTTCATGAGCGACTCCACTTGCGCCTTGACCGTCACATCCGTCTTGTGGATCAGCACCTTGCCTCCGTGCACCGCGACCTTCTTCTGGATGCTTTCGAGGGCATCCGTACGTCGAGCAGCGATCACAACGTCAGCACCCTCTTTAGCCAGACCAGCAGCGACAGCAGCGCCGATACCAGATGAAGCACCTGTGACAACAGCGACCTTGCCAGCCAGTTTGCCCTTGCGGACCTTGGGCACGACCCCGTTGACCTGCGTTCGCCGAGGGGGCCTGGGCAGCCAACCTCGGGCATAGAAGTGTCGAGTGTAGATTTCGAGAAGGCCGCCGTCGATCTTTCTTCGCTTGACGCCATACTTGTCGAGCGTTGGCTGAGTCTTTCCGTCCTTGAGAACGATGACAGACTTGAGGACCTCAACATTGGGCATACCACCGCGAAGAATGTCGAGAGTAAAAGGCGCATCGCCTCCCTTCTTGCCGCCGCGCTTCTCATGCCAGAGTGCAACCCATTCGTCCCACGGAAGCGGCTTGGTGGGGTAGCCAAGGTCGCTCAGTGATGCAAATAGGTCCTTTGATGGGATAGGAGCAGGGTCACCCAAGTGGTACAGAGACTGGTCGGTGTCATCCGTATGGTTGGCAAGAGTAACGATGGCATCGCTGACAAAGTCCACAGGGGCCATCTCCAAGAACCATCCTTCAACCTCGGGAGCGTAGCCAAGCTGGAGGGACTCAACCACCAAGGCGTTCATTAGATCGTATGTATTCGTCGACCCAGAAACACTGTGACCCGTGATGGTACCCGGGCGATACACTCGAACAGGGATTCCACGACTCCCGGCCTCGTAGACGAGCTTCTCGGCAACCCATTTGGTCTGGCCATATCCATCGAGCAGCTCAGTCGGGACTTTTTCAATGTCAATCACTACATCCTCAGACCAACCCTCAGTGGAGGGCGGCAGGACACCGTTGGTGGACACGTGGTGGACAGTGGCACCGCTACGGGACGCCAGACGCAATACTTCCCTAGTGCCTCCCACGTTGGCGTTTCGGAGAGCAGCGTAGGGGTAAACCAGGTTGACAGTTGCAGCCGCATGCACAATCACCTGGACCCGAGTCGCCAGCTCGTCAAAAGATTCGGGAGAGAGACCGAGACGCTTTCTCGCGATGTTACCAGGGAGAATCTCCATCCGCTCTAGGATGTAGTCATCCCAAAGACCCAGATCAATCAAGTTCTTGCGGATTCGAGCCATACCCGCAGGGGCGCAGTCCTCCACCGGCTCGGGGAAGCGGACAAGGCAGATGATATGAGCAGAGGTGGTCTCCACCAAAGTCTTGAGGAGGAAAGCACCCAGGTATCCAGTGGCACCCGTCAACAAGATTGTCTCGGCGTCCTTGAGCGGACGCATCGGGGTACCATTGGACTGAATGTCCTCGGGGAGAACACAGTCAGCGCGGAGAACAGCTGGAAGATCAGCTTGAACTGCTGCTGTGTGGCCGTCTCGTGCCGCCTTCACGGCTTCGACGTGTCCTTCCAGAGTAGGATTTCCAGCCAGAGGGGCCAGCGGAACGGGGAATCCAAACGTCTTCGACAGTCGGCTTGCCAAGTCTGCGAGAGCCAAAGAGTGGCCGCCCAGGTCGAAAAAGTCATGCTTGGTGGTGATGGCTGTCGGGGGCATGTTGAGAGAAGCCGCCCACATCATGATGACGGTATCCATCTTGATCTTGATGTTCTGCTCCTTCTTGGGTGTGCCCTTGGGAGACTTGGGTGCGGGCGGCGCTGGCAAAGCTTTCAAGTCTGTCTTGCCAGACACGCCATGGGAGGGGAGCGCATCTAGTTCGACCCAGATGGCAGGAATCATGTAATGCGCTAGGTGCGCAGAGAGGGCACGTCGAGATACCGGACTGTATCCATACTCATCAATGATGGGGATGGTTCGGTCCTTGTGGTCGCCCTGGTCGCGGACGAAGTAAGCAACGAGTTGCCTCTGAAGACCTTCGCCATGAGCAATGACTGCACAGTCACGGACAGTGAGATACTTGACGATGGCGCTCTCAACAGCACCAGGCTGAACAGTGTAGCCACGGGTCTTGATCATACCACCGACTCTGCCAGTGATCTCCAAGAGGCCCGAAGGGAGAATGCGCGCAAGGTCGCCGGTTCTGTACATTCGCGCGCCTTCTTTCCTCTCGTACGGATCCATCTGGAAAGCCTTGGCAGTGGTCTCTGGGAGGTTGAGATAACCTCTGGCTAAGAGATTACCACCGACATAAAGCTCGCCGCTGATACCGGGACCAACTCGGTTACCACCCTCATCCAAGATGTAGGTGTGGTCAGGGTCAGTCGGTGGTCCCACAGGGCACACGCTATCGTCATAGTTGATGAAGCTCTTGATGTCACCAGCGGCAACCTCATGAGTCTCGCTTGCGCTGTAAACGTTGAGCAGGCGAGCATTGGGAAGCGCGGCGATGGAGCGGCGGGCAAGGTCCGTGGTGACGACCTCTCCGTTCAGCCATAGGGAGCGAAGATCAGGCAGGCGGTCGCCGAGTTTGGGGTGTCGAGAAAGGACAGTCGCCAGGAGGGTGGGTGTCATGAGAGTGTCGGTGATGTGCTTTGATGCAAGCAGATCAACAAGAGCAGTGGGGTCGTAGCTGGCCCGGTCCGGGACGGCGACCACAGTTGCTCCACGCAGCAGAGGGCGGAGAATCTCCCAGACGAAGAAGACGTTGCAGGCCACTCGATCGCCTGGCTTGAGATCGCTGACGCTGAATCTCAAAGCATATGAACGCACGGCAGCTCTGTGGGGGTTCATGATACCCTTGGGCTGTCCAGTGGTACCAGAGGAATATGAGACAAAGGCCAGCCTCTCGACATCGTCCTCGGACGGAATTGGACGCCTTGTGTCCAGCTCAGGGATTGATTCTCTCTTGGCGACTTTGTCGGGGTGGTCAATGATGATGACCGGTACGTCAGACTTGATTTGGGCGGCGTGGGCCATCTGGGTCACGATGACAGTGGGCTTCGCATCGTCCACGACATCGCGCAACAAGCCGGGGGGATATGCCAGCTCGAGGACGAGGAATGCACCTCCGGCACGCAGTGCGGCGACGGAAGCAATCACATAGTCGGCACTCCGCCCCATGAGGACGCCGACGAGGTCATCGCGACCAACGCCATAATCACGGAGGCGGTCTGCCAACGCCCACGTCTCGCTGTCAAGTTCGGCATAAGTGAGGGTTCTGGTCTCATCCTCAAGAGCGACGGCATCAGGGGTCGCCGCAGCCTGCTGCTCAAACAGAGCCACCAGGTCCTTGTTGATATCGAGGACTGTCATCTTTTCAGGTGTGCTCTGTCACTAGCAACAGCGTGGCAAGACGGCGGGTAGTCGGTAGTTATACGAGCGAGAGAGACGGTGAGTGGGTCACGCGACCAATCTGCACGCCGTTACTCCAGAGATGTCGGCGACGGATCCCGGGCAAATCCCAACAAGTGCGGGTAGACGGAGACCGGACGGGGGTAGTGGCGGCTCTGAAAGCGGCTCTGAGAAGACGGCTTTCGGTAAGGTTAAGCGACAAACGCAAGGTAAGGGGAGTTGGTGATGGAGTTTTCTGTGTAAAAGTGGCACTGGTCTTGTTTTCATATAAAGTAGACACTATGTCTTGGATGAATGCACGTCTCAAACGGCTCCCCTCGTTCGAAACAGGAACAAAAAGACGGCTCGCGGGGTCGATGACGCGATGGAGTGGGAATTGAGGCTGTCTCCACAAACAGGGACGGGACACGGGGAGGACGACGTCGAGTTCTTGGTTTGGATCTTCCCCCAGATGTGGCCACCGCATTTCAAGGCAACGGCAAACAAGACCCAAGAGGCTGCTGAGAGCCCCGATTTATTTCCTCGCTTGTGCAATGTGCATCCATCAGGGCAAAGTTGAGTTGCCCGAGCCCCCACGTCGGGAATTAGAACTCGGTGATTGGGTTGGACGACACCCGCCACCAGAACCATACCGCCAGATCTAGCCCCGAATGAGGCATGGCGCGAGTATCCTGATCCGGGGCCCAACACTCTGTATCCCGGCGTGAGGGCGAACTGGTTGCGCCAATGTTTGCGTCTGGAGGACCATCGTGGCTTCGCGGCAGGCGTGGGGGGGGGCAATCGCGGTGCGCGTTCTCCAGATCGCCCTGATGACGCTGTAGAGCTTTTCAGACCGTCGTTGGAGTCTTGATGACGATGGGTTCCATTGAGCTTGGAGGCGTTTCCCAACCAAACTGCTGGGCCACTTTCACGTGCTTGGAGGGCTTCCGCTTTGGTCCGCTAGACCTAATGGGGCACTAGCGAAGTCGACCTGCTGCACATCGGAACATGCCGATGCTTCAAGAGCCCACTTCGCCGAGCGACAGGGGGAGTGGTCTAGAGTACAGGGTAGCTGATGCCACGACAACCACGTTAACAACCACAGAGGCAAGACTATGTCTCCATGCGCAACGTGTTTAAGATGGTTACGGTATTTAGTCATGCGCTACTATTGATTCGTCAATTCAAGTGCTCTCTTATGTCAAGAACCAAGGATCCTCACTCATTCATGGCCATGTGTTGTCCTCAGCCGGGTTTGATATGCATGTTCGGTCCAGGTCGCCGCGGGATGTCGATTGCGTGATCGAGTCTTGAACGATTCGGGACAACCTTTAGCAATCCGTGCCTTAAAAGTACATAACTCTCGGAAGTCGCGAGACATTAAAATTGCGCCAAAACAGTAGTTCTTGGTCTCAAGGAGCCATCTCAAGGAGCACCTGCTGTTAACCCCCCATCCTAAACAGTGTTCTCAAAACCTCAGGATCATTTCTACAAAGCTCGAGCCGGTAGAAGTCCTTAAAGTCATTCACCCTCCGACGGCCCGAGGTATATCGAGGTCGCGTGAGCTAATCCTGCGCGTGTGGCCGCATTCATCGCCCTGCAGATGCCTCTTCCCGACTTATCACCTGAATGACCAGGCTGTTACGTGGAGCGAGGGTGGGATTTCAACATGTAAGTGTTGCAAGGTTTCGGACCATCGAGATTGGGTGCGTAATACGTGGGGGAAGCGGCAATTCGAGCCCTTCAAGGCCTAGAGCATCAACATCCGGCTCCATTCAGACGTAGACACGTCGCGATGATGGACGTCGGCTCGAGAGGCTTGATGCTAGACCTGGATAAGCTGCGAGAGACCATGCCACTCAGGTTATTGATGACGAATAGTCAAGTGCTAGTTTGCATTTTGGATTCGGCAGTTCTTCACGGACCACCATGTTCAAAGCCATCACTCAAATGACCACTCACATCTACAACTTAAAAATAGGCTCAAACACTTTCCGATGACGGGGTATCATTAGTATCAATATGCTACATAAATTCCAACATAACTTTTGTGTCCAATCAGACTCGTCTATGAGTTTACACGACCCTTCACAATGTCGGCCTCGGCCAGCGGAACCACCTTGGTTCGACAGATGAGCTTGTGTCCGACGTAGAGAACTATGAACAGAATAAGACTGATATAACTCGAGAAGAAGTCGCTCGTATTCCAGTCGATGAACACAGTGAAGCCGTTGGTAAGGGTGATGAGGGCGTTGAAGAATAGGCCGTAGTAGGACAGGTATGGCTGGAAGGGCGCAATGAACGGGAGCTCTTGGCGGTCAATGCCGTTGGCCTTGAGGATCTTCTGGAAGCGTAGGTGGCAGACACTGATGAGGCCCCAGGTGACAAAGCTGGCGGTGGCGCTGATGTTGAGTAGCCAGTCGAAGACGACAGTACCACTGGAGGAGATGTTGAGGAATGCCAGGAGACCTAGCAAAGAGGACAGGCCGACGCCGTAGTAAGGCGTTCCGATCCGGTTGGTACGCTTCAGGAACTGAGGGGCGAGGTTTTCGTCAGCCAGGCCGACGATGATGCGGCTGCTGGAGTAGATGTTCGAGTTGGCGGCCGTAAGCACAGCTGTGAGAAGCACGGCATTGAGGATATGGGGCAGAACAGGCACCCCGGCGCGCACCGCCACGATGACGAAGGGAGAAGCCGAGGCATCGGTCTTGTCGCTGTTGAGGGCGTCGAGGTCGAAGGGGATGTTGAGGCCAACGAAGAAGACTGTGCTGATGAAGAGGATAAAGACACCCCAGAACGTCCAGCGAATGGCGGAGGGAATGGCCTTGGCAGGGTTGGCCGTTTCGCCGGCACCGACACCGACGAGCTCGGCGCCCTGGTAGCTGAAGCCGGCAGTGACAAGGACGGCCCAGAAACCCACAAACTTGCCCTTGTCGCCCTCGACCATGTACTCGGCAAAGGGCCCGGGGCTCTTCCAGTTGCTGAAGCCGATGTAGCCCTGATCACCGGCACCGGCGTTGATGCAGATGGAGAAGATGATGAATCCGATAATGGTGACGACCTTGATGCTGGAGAACCACATCTCGACTTCGCCAAACCAGCGGATGGGGAGGAAGTTGAGGGCAGTGAAGATAACCCAGAAGACGGCGATCCAGATGGCGATGCTGAGGGACTCATTCCAGTATTGAATGATGAGGCCGGCAGCGGTAAGCTCGAGGGCGAAGGTAATGGACCAGTTGAACCAATAGATCCAACCCATTGCGAACCCGAGAGTCGGGTCGACAAACCGGGTGGCGTACGCAGTGAAAGACCCGGCAACGGGGATGTAGGCGGCCATCTCACCCAAGCTGGTCATGACGGAGTAGACGACGGTGCCCATGAAGATGAAGGCGATGAGCAGCGAGACGGGACCGGCCTTGGAGAGCGCCGAACCGATGCCCAAGAAGAGCCCCGTTCCAATGGTTGCGCCTACGGCGATGAACTGGAGATGGCGGGCATGGAGGCCGCGGTCGAGGCCCGAGTCGCCCGTCTCGATGTCCTCCCGAGGACCCTCCGGGAGCTTTTCATTGCTGGTCCGGGGGGTCTTTTCGTCGTGGGATGAGTCGACGAGCATGTTCAACGGCCAGGGAGGGTAAGCACGGGGAAGAAGACGGAGAGGGCCGGGGAAAGACCGGCGGTCGCAGAGGATCGAGGGGGAGAGCGACGATTATTGGCGAAGGCGTTTGATATATGGGAGACAGCAACCGAGAAACGGGCCAGCACCAGAGAAGCCACAACAGACGAGCAGGAGAACAAGGGCGACGGAGCAGGGCAGAGCAGAGGATGACACAGAACTGGACGAGCAAAGAGGAGACAGGTAGGGCTAAGTGGGATGGAAAAGCGAGTCGTTATGTAACAAGACCGAGGCGTGAGGGTCTTGACGACAGGGCTCCATCATGGGCCCATACGCAAAATTTCTCCCCGAGCAACGGGCAGGCTGATCCCATGCTGTCGCGCCGTGCCATCTCCGCCAGAATTCCCGTTGAACCATCCCACCGCGCTGCCGGAGGCCCAGAAGCCGTTGCTCGAGGCGGCTTAGTGAGGGCGACGGACGTGGTGGAGAATGAAGAGCGCGGACGCATCGCGAGATTTTCTCTTTAGAACTGGGCCCGGGTGGGCCAGAGGGCCAATCGGCTTGAGCGCTCTGGCTCTTTTCGGGGGTGGCAACCACTGAATTTTTTCTTGCTCGAGAAGCTATTTGCTGCGAACCAGCTTCCATTTTTGTCTGTCTTGGGTATTCCATGTGTTCCATGCATGGCGTGCATATTCAACGGCGGGATCTGACGTGGGATCATTCGGCCGATATATTCTTTCTTCGCCTTATTTTCTTCTATCCCAGTAGACGCGCCACTCGGCACAGGTTGCGCTCTCAACTGCATCAGCGACCTGTTATCCATCCATCTTATTCCGTCTGTCTATTCTCTATTCTCTATTCTCTATTCTCTGATCTTTCATCACGAATATCTCTCCACCTGTTGCAGCCCAAGACCACCTTAAATCTAAGATGACTCAAGGCCAAACAAACACTTCGAATCCTTCCCACAACCCAAGTCGGACTGACCGGCTTCGGCGCCTCCCACCATCCCTGCTAGCATCGATCTGGACCCGCCGGTTCCCGTCCGTCCTTCTAGAAGCCTTTGAGACCTGTTTTCCATTATGTACCATTTACCACGTCCCCCTCCCTCGCTCGCCCTATCCACGCCGATGTCGTCGTCGCATATTAACATCACGGGGCCCCAGGCCAATCTCAAGGTCTGATCTGCGCTGCCTTGTCCCTGCAAGCTCCTATCGCTTTGCCTGTCGTTGGCTGGTCAAGGATTAAAATCTCTCGCCGGTGAGGGGGTTTTAGGAATTGTCCATTCTCGGACGCCGTATTGTAAAATGGAATGACTCGATGGTAGAGCTATTTGGCCAAGGCGACGCAGCATCACTTACATACAAAGCAGTGCCTTGATAATTGATACTCGTCAGGAGCATACGATGGCGGGGTCGTTGGGGATCTCATCTCCATGCTCTACGTCAAGCACCTGTTCCCCATGGTTCGACTAAATTTCGCCTCATTCCGGAAAGGGACACCCGCGAGCCCAGTATTAACGATTATTGGGGCAAAATAGTAACGTGACTAATGTCTTCAGGTCAAATAAAATCCTTCTCACTTTTTAGTTGTTCTGTAATGTAATGTGTGGTACTACTGGGTGGTTATGATAGCTCGAGGTACTGGCCATAGCTCATGCCCTAATCCAGGTGAGTAATCTCCCTAGCACCCGCGCATACCAAGTTGATTCCGCAGCCTTAAAACCCGACGGACCGGGTATTGGGGACCTGAACTTGGTTATTATAAGCCCCTGATGGGTTTCTTTCTGCGAGTTGACCGGTTGGTGCCAGGCCTTCTTCTGCCGCCTAGGGTGGCGAGTCTCTCCTCTTTAGAGCATGGCCGTTTGCGATCCCATCGTATATCTAAAAGTTCGATATCGAGGCTTGCAATGGCAAGGTGTATAGTAGAATGGTTATGATGAGTTACTCGTATCGAGGGACGGGCCTCCCCTCAATATTCTTCCGTTTCTTTGGGCTTTATTATCGTTATTAGTTGAATACTCTTAGCCATAGTGCAACTCTTCATTGGGGGCCCAGAGACGAACTCGTCGATCATGGCTTTGGATGATGGAGTTAGTAACGGGAGTTTTCTGGGGAAAATAGTTGGGGCGATTGCTGGGCGATTGCGTAGATCTTGAGCAAGCGTTTGGATAAGATAATGCCGCTTCAAACTGCCGTGTTTCCTGCTCTTGATGTTGTCATCTGGTTACACACCGGCCATGTAATGGCAAAGTTGAGAAAGCCGCAACGAGATGAACAATCGGGAGCTTTAAAACCGGTTATTAATTGACAAACTTGTGATGTAAGTTGCGATGCTGAACTGACGTAATGGTGCTAAGGCTGGGCGAGGTTGACGTGGGTACAATGCACTTCGAAATTGAGATGTTGCTTACCACTAGTTCAGGTACGTTGATGCGTTGAAATGGAATGACCCAGGCCACAATAACAACAAATCGCTTCCATAATGTAAATCCTGTCATGGTATAAGTCCAGTCACACTAATAAAGAGACTTAAATCATGGAAATGTCCAAAGGGAACAAATAGGCCCGATGAAGGAACGAAAACGCCCTTCATCGGCTCGTCAGGGATGATCGTCACGATCAAAGCCACCCGAAAATTAGGACGCTAGGGCCGGAGGGAGGCGCTTGGCGTTCCCCTAACCTCGGACTCCGCACTACGTTGTATCGTCTTTGCGAAAGATAATTGCAACCTACGGATGTGCTTTTGGGTCTGATTCCGATTATTCTTCTGCGTTTACTAAATAATGCTGAGGTTGGAATTGAATATAGCTACTGGGTGAGCCCGCTTTTCCATCCATTGTACAATTTTCTGATTGGCAATGATGTCCATCACCCGGCATACGATTTGGAGCAGCGACCAAGTTTTCATGATTCATCAGACTGGATATATCTTTCAGTCTATGAGCTGGGCAACGAGGACACGGATCTAATTAGCATGCTAAAAATAAAAAGCTCAGCAATGAAGACCCTGACTGTCGATTGGAATGATGCTAGCGGCGGCTCAAAGAGGGATAAATCTGAGAACGAGCTCAAGTTCCGCTCAACAGGGCAGATTGCTCGTCGCACCCGCTCTCGGCTCTCAAGTGCCGGCTCGTCGAATCAGCAGCGTGCCCAGACTCGCACGGCGCACGTGCCGCCGATCGAGTGGGCCGATGGTCCCCTGTAACTCTAATCTCAGCGAGGCCTGAACAGCTGAGTTTGTGCTGTCTCTCAGTGATCGATCGCTGGGCGCCGCGCTTCAATGACCTCATGAACCGGACGGCGTTGTCTTGGACTTCTTGGTTCATCTCCCACCCGGTCCCCGCTTGGCTGGCGTGTGGAAAGTTCCAAGTTTGCGCGCGGCATTCAGTTTTGTTTTTCTCTTCTTCTTTCGTCGTCGCCTGTTTCCTAACCAAAACGATCGCATCGCATCAGCATCGGCATCAACATCAACATCAACACGGACATCAACAACTGGACCATCGAGATAACCGACCGACCATCAATCGACTCCCGGCGCCATGGGGGAAGCCGACAATTACTACAACCCGAACCAGCGGGGCAACGATCCTGCATACAACAACAACAACAACAACAACAACAATGGCGGCTATCAACAGCAGCAGCCCGGCTACAACAACGGCAACTATCAACAACCGCCCATGAACTATCAGCAGCAGCCACCGCCGCCGCCCCAGCAATACCAGCAGTCGTACCCCCCGCCCAACGGCAACGGCTACGCGCTGCCGCAGTCCGAGGGCGAGAAGAACTCCTACAACGAGGTTTTCAAGATCGTCAAGCCCAAGTACAACGATCTCTGGGCTGGGATCTTGGTAAGAACCCACGTGGAACTCTTATGTAGGTAGGCATTGCGCAAACTAACAACTGGTGATCCCGCAGCTCATCCTCTTCTTCCTCGGATACGTCGCCGTCTCGGCCCTCGCCATCCAGGGCTACTCTAGCAGCAACCAGACCGGCAACGGCATCTACGACAACGGCAATGACTTCTCCCTCGACTCCAACACCATCATCCTGTTCGCCTTCTGCCTCGGCGCCGCTCTGATCCTCTCGTACGCCTACGTCTGGCTCGCGCGCCTCTTCCCCAAGCAGTTCATCTGGGCCACGGGCATCCTCAACATCATCTGGTCCATCGGCACCGCCATCTTCTATCTGTACAAGAAGTACTGGTCCGCCGGCATCGTCTTCCTCATCTTCGGCCTGTTCCTGGCCTTCTGCTTCTACACCTGGATCTCGCGCATCCCCTTCTCGGCCCTGATGCTCAAGACCACCATTGACGTCAGCAAGAAGTACGGCCACGTCTACCTGGTGAGCTTCATCGGCGGCTTGACCGCCACGGCCTTTGCCGCGTGGTACTCCATCACCCTCGTCGCCATCTACGTCAAGTACCAGCCCGCCGACAACAACGCCTCGTGCTCTGGCGGCGGGTGCAGCCAGGCCAAGGTCATTGGCCTGATCGCCTTCGTCACCTTTGCCATGTACTGGATCTCCGAGTGGCTGAAGAACACCATCCACACCATCATCGCAGGCGTCTACGGCTCGTGGTACTTCTGCGTCCACAACTTCCCCAAGGATGCCACCCGCGCCGCCACCAAGCGCTCCCTCACCTACAGCTTTGGATCCATTGCCCTGGGCAGTTTGTTGGTTGCCATTGTGCAGTTCCTCCGTCAGCTCTGCTCCGTCGCGCGCCAACAGGAGGCATCTGATGGGAGCTTTGTCGGAATGGCCATCTTTTGCTGCTTGGGCTGTCTGCTAAGCATCTTGGAGTGGGCCGTCGAGTTCCTCAACCGCTATGCCTTCTGCCATATTGCGCTGTATGGCAAGGCGTACTTCCCCGCTGCGAAGGATACATGGAAGATGATCAAGGACCGCGGCATCGATGCGCTCGTCAACGTATGTTTTCCTCTTCTTTTCTCTCTCCTGTTGCTAACCCTGACCAGGAATGTCTCATCGGCCCCGTTCTCTCCTTCGGCGCCATGTTCATCGGCTACGTCTGCGCCCTCCTCGCATACCTCTACCTGCTCTTCACCGACCCGGCCTACAACAGCGACGGCGCCTACACTGCCGTCGTCATGGCCTTTGCCTTCCTCATCGGCTTTCAGATCGCCAACGTCTTCACCACGCCCCTGTCCAGCGGCATCGACACCATCTTCGTCGCGTCCGGCTGGGACCCGCAGGTCCTGGCGAGCGACCACCCCGAGATCTACGCCGAGATGGTCCGGGTTTACCCCAAGGTGCAACAGGTCATTCGAGACCGCTGAGCTTAGGACGATGGATACGTACGCTGCTGATGGATGATTTTTCCTTTGGAAATGGCTGTGATACCATGATGGCACGATCGGTGGTGAGGATGTGGGAATGATGGGGGAACGAAAGACCCAACGGCCTGGAGATTTGGGAGGTGCTCTTGTTCTTGTTTGTCTGTCCCGGCGACGGCATTTTGGCCGGTCCGCAAGCAAAAGCTTCATGACGATAATTTATTAATCAACTACTTCAATGCCCGCTAAACTCTCCAGTCACTCCCAGCTGTTCCATATCCCAACTTTTCCCCCGGTCTTCGATCCTGTCTTCCACCGTATCCATCCCGTATATATCGTTCCGTGTCAGTCCACTCACGGCAGCGCCGTTACGTAGAGCGGATAGCTAATTCTCCCCTCGACCTGGATCGACTCGCTGCGGGCGATGCGCACAACAATGCCCTTTTCGTCGTTGGTCATGCGCTTGAGCTCGATGAGGAACATGGCGAGCAGGACGATGATGCCCGCGAGGAGGAGGTTCGTGATGAAGGCGAGGACGCGGTCTGCGGTAGATGAACCTGTCATTTTTTTTTTCGTTCTTTTTCGCAGAGAGTTGTAGTGAGGTTGGAGTTGTGATGCTTCGTTTGTAGGGTCGATGTGTAAGTGATGTTGGTCGGTGTGTTACTCAAGAACAGAGCAAAGTAGCTTCACACGATCTCGTCTCGTCTGATCCCTCCGTACAACTTTTCAAAAACAACCCAACCCCAACCCAAAATCGTCCTCTCGCTCGCTTTTATCCTCCCGTCCCCCAGCCGCGATCGAGAACCCAGGCTACCGTACCCGAATATCATATCGTGTATGTATCAGCCCTCCCAAGCTAATTCTAAAAGAGCTACGACGAGACCAGGGTGTGCCTCACGATAGTGCTCGACCGACGCGCTAGACTGACTATTGGGGCACATCGGTGTTTCTAAGATTGGGAAGCTGAAAGTCTGGAGGTTAAATAGCATGCATAAAGCTACCTGAAATGAGGTAGGGATCGCCCTCGGCTGCGTTGGGTGTGGATGTGGAGGTGGAGGTTGGGAGGCATCAAAACACCGAGAGCGGAATGGATTGCGAATATTCGTACCTCGTGTCTTTTATGTATACCCGAAGTGGAAACAGATCGTCTCGTGAAACAAGAGTTGGATTGAGTTCCAATATGTACAACAGTAAAGATAGTCAGTCCGCTCACCCTCTTCAGCATCCAAAACTTACAGAGAAGATGTTGCCAACTTCTGCTAAAAAAAACCCAAACGCCGTCCATAAATTTCCCTCCCTCAACGCCGATACGAAAAGCAACCAACGAAAGATAAGACGAGACAAAAATCTCCCATGCACTTACACTCTTCATCTAGCATCTCCGGCCGCCTTCTCGAGTCTCTTTCGTGCCGCCTCCACGACACTGCGTCGCAACGGAGGTCCCTGCGTGTCGTCTTCGTCAGCCACGGGGTCGCCGTCCTCCTTGATCTGTGACACTTCCCAGCGTCTCGCAGAGCCTTGCATCCCAGCCCAAAGATCCGTCGGTAGGAACTCGCCCACGTCTTGTCGGAATGTCTCGCGCGACTGTCGGTCGGCGTCGAGGATCTTGTCCACGCTCTCCTGCGCCTTGCGCCAGATGCTTCGGACTCGGTCGTCAACGGCTCGCCGTCGCTCAACTTCGAGGATGAGACTGTCGTACGCGCTGGCATAGCCCTCGTAAAAGTCTCTCATCTGCTTCATCTCCTGCAGCTTGCTAAACACAGCCTCCTTCTCAATCTCCCACCTCATCTTAAAGTCCTCCTCTGCTGCGAGGTAGTCACCCAGGCGGTCTCCAATCTCCCCGAGCATGGCGTACGCCTCGAGCATGCCCGCGTACGCCTTCTTTGCTTGCTCTGTTTGCTCCTCCAGCCCGATGAATTCCTGCTCCATCACGCCGAGACGCTCCTGAATCTCCTGAACCACGTCATCCACTTCTTCAGCGTCCTGGACCACCACCTTGAGCATCTCTGCCCGGTCTTTGGCCGTCTTGGGCTCAAGGTGCGACACGTTGGATTCCTGCTCCGCAATGACGCCGGAGATGGAGACGCCGTCGCTGCCCTGCGACTGTGTGACTTCGGCAACCCTCAGGCGGGCGAGGGCCACTGCGCCTTCTGTGGTTCGGATCGCGGTGACGCACATGTCAAAGTGTGTTGTTAGGGATGCGAGAAGTTCCGCCATATTCGCCGAGTGATCAATCAAACTCTCGAGTAGTTCGGTTGAGGGAGGATTTGAGGGATCGGCATGATCGTGAGAGACGGGCTTGGGTGCTTCGAGGATGATCTTCTTGAGGTTTCGAATGTCGGTATCGAATCGTAGTAGGTCTCCGTCAAAGGATTGCTGGATACCCTGCGATCTGAAGTTAGCGATCTGGATGCGATGGCGCAAAGCTATTGGGACACACCTGTAAGTCCTCGATGCTCTTTTTCATCGCATTCCGCATCCCGTGCACGCTCGCCTCGTCCACAAAATCTAGCAAGCTTCTTCTCTCTTCGCCTTTGGGACGGAAGACGCTCTGGACGATGGACCCTCTGAGCATCTCCATGGTGCCCTCCAGCTCTCCGTCGACCATGTCCATCGTCTTGACGAGAGCCTTGAAGTCCTTCTTCCCCCAGTCATACGTCCCTTGCAAGCTCCTTCTTACTCTGACTAAGATGGTAGCTTGGTCGAGGATCGAGGTCTGCAGGAAGCCGGCTTGCGCTGCTAGAATGGCTACATCTTCGTGCGATTGTCGTGCGGCGGTGGCGATCTCGTTTGCGCGGAGGACAAGGGTCATGGAGGAGAGGGAGCGCTTGGCAAGCAACAGGTGGTTGACGAGGGTATCGACGGGGATGGATGGGGAGTCGGCATCGTCATCGCGCGAACGGGGAAGCGATTGGGAGTGGGAGTAGGAGTGCTTGGAAGAGGCGCCCGAGGCACCCGAGGAGCCGTGGCTGCGGCGCAACGAGGCAGCTGAAGATGTGGCCATGATGATGATGGTGATGATGATGATGATGGAAGATTTTCACGGCGATGGAGACAAAAAGTGTAATAAAGGTGCGCAGTTCGTGTACTTGGGTCAAGGATTATAGTGAATGTGCGAATGTAAGGTTGCGTGCACCGTTCCCATGGCTACATGACGAGGACCTGAGGGACTGGGATGGGCGCAGAGGTTGCGAAGGGGTCAGTGGTGATGCCTCCTAAGCGGGTAATAGGTGGTGATGATGATGGCGAAGAAGAAGAAGAAGAAGAAGGAGAAGAAGAAATGGAAGAGAGAAGAGAGAGAGTCCGGTAGCGAAAGATGCTGGAGGCGGGAGGTGGGCGATGACGATAAGGCGCCTCTTGCCGGGTCCGTTATCGCCAGGCAGATGACGAGCTTGCCGACGACACGCCTCGCGTAGGGGACTACCGGGACCTACAGCGGTGCTGCCACAGCGCTACCCGGGAAAAGTTAGCGCACCGGGTAGCGCGTATGTATAGCACGTGGGCCACCCATCCAGCAGGGGCAGGTGGCGCTGCCTGGCTGTCGCGCTGACCGTGATGTCTCTGTGCGCCACCTCGGCCGTCCAAGACGAGACAGGCCAAGAGACAAGCCAAGAGACGGGGCGTTTTTTCGTTGTCTTTGGTGCGATTTGGGCAAAGTTAATTGATGCGTTGCCAAAGGTTGTCCATTGTGCCATTCAAGCGAAGAGTTTATCGAACTGCTGCTATGCTATCTTCTGTCTGTGCTTCATCTGTCCTGTCTCGGTCTCGGTCATGTTATGCATTTTACTCGTGTAATTAATTCGTGTCGGGCCAGCTCAATTGACTTGAGAAAATCCAATCCCATCCTGGATCCCCCGTGCATAAAACAAACCCTTCAATCTCGCAAGGAAATACACAATCTTTCCCATTATCCCATTAAAATGCTTGCCCCGGAATCCGTGTACGCCGAGGCCGGTTGTTAGAATTTCCCTTTATACGCATGCCAAAAGAAAGAAAGAAAAAAACAAGAAAGAAAGAAAAGGAAAAAGAACAAACAAAAATCAGTCTGGCTTAGATATTCTCGCAGTCTAATCTTTACTCGCAAATTCGCTCCAGTCGCTTATCTGATTCGCATGGTGTTGGCTCCGGCGTGTTCATGCGCGTCGAGTCTTGGGAGTCGATGTGGATCAAGCTCTTGATGGCCGAGTGCTTCTCCCCGGCTTCGTCTTCCTTGATCTCGGAGCCGTCTTTCCTGATCACTGGAGGGTACGTGGCGATCTCGCCCTCCATCTTCAGGGCTTCCACGCCGTCCTTCTCCTCGGCTCGTACGCCACCGGCATTCTTCTGGGCGTTGTCCAGGTCGGCGGCGCCCTTCTCGCCCATGCCGCCCTCCAGCAACTCGCCGCCCTCCATAACAGTACGAAGCTCTAGCGCCCCGTCCTTGGAGTATACACGGATGCCGACGATGCAGATGGCGTTCCACGGGTCCGGAAGCTTCTCCTCCTCCGTGTCATAGTCATCGTGGGCCGCGGGGGGGTTCTGAGGAGCGACGCGTGGCTTGCGGGTCATGTCGTCGCTGCTGTAGAGCTCTTCCCAGTCTTCAACCGGCGAGTCCGAGGAATCGCCGGCTGAATCGTACCTGGGACGAATTACTTCCTCCTCAACTGGGGGTGGAGGAGGCGGCGGAGGCGGAGGCGGCGGACCGCTGACCGGAGGCACATCCTGCTGCTCCGTTGAAGGTGTCACCAAAGAGTCAACGGTCTTGGGAGTATCCAGCGGAGAACTGGTTGACATCGATTCGTTGGAGTCATCGACATCATTGGAGTCCGTCTTTTCGGTTTCCTTGGTTGTCTGCTCTTCAGAGGTTGACTCGGCGGGAGCCTTGCCATCCGCCGTCTTCGCAACCTCTTCAGTCTCAGAGGCCTTCTCGCCAGGAGTCTTTTCTTCGGCGGCTTCTTCAGCCTTGACCCTAGCCCCAGCCTCGGCCGCCTTTTTGGCTTCTTGCTCTGCGGCCATCCTCTTGGCTTCCTCTTCAGCAGCCGCCTTCATGGCGGCCTCAGCAGCGGCGGCAGCCTGCCTAGCTTCCTTCTCAAACCTCTCCTTGGCATCCTGTGCAGCCTCCCACTCTGCACGCCGTCGCTGCTTCTTCTCTGTGTTCTTGATCTTTTGCTTCTTGGCGACCTCGCGGTTCACATGTCGCTTCTCCCACATGTGCCGCCGCTCCTTCTGGCGACAGCCGGACGCCTTCTCCTGCTCTTTCTTGTTGCGCAGCTTGACCACCTTGTCCATGTGGTCCCAGGCCTTGCTGTGCGCCAGGTCGTAGGCGTAGCCGACCTGCGCCAGCTTTTCGTTCTCGACGCGCTGCGTGCACTCGCGCTTGACTACGTCCTCGACCGACTTTAGCTTCGAGTTCCGCTCGCCTGTGACCTTGAGGTAGACGACGTAGTGGCCCGTAGGTATGTCGGGGAGCTCAACCGAGACCGAGCGGTCTTGCAAATAATTTTCGTGACTGCGAAGGATATAATCTTCGGCGTCGGGGCTGTCCTGGTAATGGAGACGGAAGTGCAGGCGGAAGCTGTACTGGCCGTGAAGGCCCTTGAAGTAGCGCCTATCAAGCTGAGACAGGACAATGACCAGAGGCGAGTCCTTGGTCAGCTTGATCTGGAACTTCTCATGATACTCTGCCTTCCACTGAACATCCACGCCGATCCATCGCTGGCAGCAACGCCAGGCGGGGTCTCGGAAGAGGCGAGTTCTGTCAAAGTGAGAGTATTTGCGGATCAGGTCCTCGTAGGAAATCCAGAAGACGGAATCGCTGCCGAACTTGTGGTCGAGCTCTTCCTGTGTCTCCCGCGTCCACTCCTTGGAGCCATCGCTCCAGGCTCCCTCCCAGATACCCTTACGGACCTTGCCCCATGGGTTCCTGAGCTTGACCAGACGCTGCCCACTCTTGAGAGTTCTGGCTTCCATAACAAGGTATGCATGGCCTTCTGCGATGCCATTGCGGTCGCCGTACCCATACTCCAAGAGGCCGGTGGAAGCACCGAACAGGAACTCGTCGTTCACGCGAACCATTTCGTTTTCCCAGAACTCGTCGATGTCCAGGATATCAGAGGTTAGCAGCTCCGTGGTAACGCCACCGGAGAGATCCTCCAGGCCTTCGCCGACCCAGCCGCCAGCCAGGGACGCGTAGTCGCCATGTGCCTTGGCATAGGCCTTCTCGATGAGAGGCACCCAAGTTTCGTTCTGGTCCTTGCACTGGGCAAAGAACAGCGCCTTGGAGCCGGTCTGATATGTTTTTCTGTACACGTTTTCGACGTCTTCGCGATCGATCTGCTGCAGCAAGTCGCGTTGCATGCTGGGGGAGTCCCAGCACGGGGACTTGAGATACAGCTTATCATCGATGATGGAGTAGATCCATTCGCCGTCTCTGTAGAAGACAAATCCGTAGATGCCGATTTCTAGCGATCATTAGCACAGGTCGGTATCCTCGGATAAAATGAACTTACTCGTGTCATAGGCGACGCAAAGGCGCTTGATACCATCTTCGGCATTGGCGAGGGCAGTCAAACTGGCCATGATCCAGCAATCACCCAGACCGCCCTGTTTCACATCGCCGCCATTGACGTCTTTCATGAAGGTGGGGTTCTCGTAGATCTCGTGGACTCGTTTTACCGCCTTGGGAACTGACGCCTTGGAGCTTAATAGCGTCGTCCTTGTAAGCTCGAACTTCTCTTGACCCAAGCTGTTTAGGCAGTTGCCTTTTTCGTATTTCAAGTCCCAATCCTACGGAAACCGTTAGCTGCTGTGCTTCATTCCTGGGTATCAGCTGTTTAACTCACTAGGTCCCAACCGGGGTCTCGGTAGCGCATGTTGACCCGCTTGTATTCCTTAATGATCTTTTCGACCTTGCGCCGGCACTCCTCGGCAGCTCGAGTGTATCCCGCTGATAAGAGTTCATTGGGTTGAGTGGAAATGGCGGGGGGCTGAACGGGATCGAAAGGCAGGACGGCGAGGGCAGTGTGAAACTTGCGCTTGGAGAACTTCTTCCAGATGCGATTGATGGACTTTTGAGGCGGCAGCTTCTTCTTCTTTTTCTTCTTCTGGTCCTGGGTCGTGGTAGTGGTCGCAGGTGCCGCGCGAGGCCGGCGCGGGTCGTCGGACTCTTCGGATGAACTGTAGCCGTGCATGATGAGGAGCAACTGCTTTGTATGGAGTTGTAGTAGAGGAAGGGAGGCAATTGGGGAGAATATGGGGATATGTGATTTGGGATTAGGATTGGAATTGGAATCTGGGTCGCGCGGATGAAAACCCTAGAGTCAAGATAAGAGAAGGCGGGTGTGAAGGGTTCGCCGGGGACCCGGGGTATGTAAGCGTATGGGGGAGGATATTCGCTGCACGTAAAGGGGAAAGAGAAGAGAGAGAAGAATAAGCAGGGAGACAAGGAATAAAGCCACAGCAAAGAAGCGGTCACAACGTTGGGAGAAAGGGCGGTGCGAGCTCGGAGGGGGGGTGAAGGGGATATATATAAGGGTTCCCTGGACGCAGGACGGATGGGAAGAAAGAGAGGGAAGAGATACGGAACTGAGGCTGCCTGAGTCGCCCGCCACCCGGGATCCGCGGTGACATGTAAAGAGGCGGACGATAGCGTTAGTGCGCCTCGACGTTGGCGTTCACCGTATTGAAGGCATCGAGAGCGTCTTTAACCCCGGAGAAAGTATCGCCTCGAAAGGCACAGGGTGCGTGGCGGTCCGAGCTAGCGTGAGACAAGGGTCCTTCTTGGCAGGTTACCTACAGATTTAGTATCAGTACTCGGCGCATTGAAATGGATGTATGTATGTTATCCGTACTCTTCGTGCCGGAGCGTGTACATGCACAGTACATGCAGTAACGTGGATAGTGGGATGACTACATGCAGGGGAACTACTAATCAGTTTACCGCAGCGCTCGCTGGTATAAATGTATCTGGCGAGATACTCATTGGGTTAGACTACCCAGACGCATGGCCAACCGAGCCGCGCGCCGCCTAACAACTCGTGAGATAGGTTGGCTTCGTTCTTTGTGCCGCGTTGTCGTGGAGGGGAGGCCCATCAGCTGCCAACTCTGCCAAGTTGAAAGCCTGGCAAAGTGTACTCAGAAGGAACGAAGGCCCAGGCAGCATTGGTGTTCCAGCTCAGCCTCGTCGACCAAAGAACCAGACCAAGAGGAAGGACTCCAGCGGGGGGGAGGGTCCAGGACCGACAAAGAGAGAGGGCGGTGGGGGCTTTTCTAGGGTCCAGGTTCCCCTTCTTAGATCCGGGTTGCGTATTTTGACATCTTGTTATCGCCATTGTCTCGTCCAGCCTATCAAAAGCCCGTCTCGCCGTCGCTCCGAATTCGCTCCGCCGATCCAAGGGCGAAGTGTCTCGACTCAGGCAGTCATTCTGCGCCGTCTCCGACGTTGGGGAGGCGGTGGGTCCTTGGACTTTTTAGGGGTCCTTTTCTCCAGTTTGTCAGACGAAGTTAGCCCGTCCGTGGGCTCTAATCTTCGTACGACCGACTTACCGAAGCGGCCATCTTAGGTACCAGCTGTTGTAGTTGGTAGGTCTGCATGAAGATTGGAGGCTGGAGTGGAGTGGAAGGCTAATTAGAGGCTCGTAGTACAGGAGTACTTTGGGGCGAGGCGAGCCTAGTACAGTGCGGGGGTTGGTCCCACCGTGGTTCGCCAAGTCCAAACTTCCCAGGGCATCCATGATCCGTCCCGCGTCTTGCGGCGGTCGGGTGGGCGCCTGTTCTGGCGTTCTGGGCGTTTCGATGAATATCCAGAACCAAGACAGACCGAGACAGACCAAGACCAACAATGGATCCTGTAAGGCTGCAGCGGTTTGGTGCGTGAGACAATCTGTCAATGGGCAACTCCCCGTCCAGAACGTGAAATGCCCGTGGCCGTGGAGTTGAAACCGGGATCACCTGTCACCGGAAGCGTCCATTCAAGGCGACCTAGCGGCTGCCGGCCACTCAACCTCCTGATGTTACCCGGCCATGTCCTGTTCCTCACCGGCCAGAGTACCGTGATCCGCAGCGAAAAGGACGGTGCCAAACACTGTCCACGGCGTTCTGGCCCCCAAACTCTGCAAGCCCCAGCCGAACAAGGAATTGCCCCTTACGTGTGCAGAAAAGCCTCCCCCTCGTGTCACAGAGGGAACCATGTCGGCGCATCCGTGAACGGCGGCGCCTCCGCGTGGGAAGTCGGGACGGTGGGAACGGAACGGCCTGCGCACGCGTCTGACTCTTGCTCACCCGCCTCCCTCAGCCTCATGGCCGGCGTGTCCCTGCAAGCTGGCTGCGTCGCGAAAGAACAAGGCGAACAAAAGAAAAGGAGGAGATCCTTTCACGCATTGGCGAATTGTGTTTCCGAATTATCCCACGCGACGTCCAAGACAAGGCATCCACGGCCGTCATCATCAGCCTAGGTGCCTACCTGCTTTCCCTATTCCATCTCACGCCCACCATCACGAGTTCTCTTGAGCCTCATCCGATTGCCCGAGACCCAACGCAAAACGGCCGAGCCTCGCCATTACAATGCCCCCAACTTCCAAGAGGGATGGCATGGGATGGCTGGCTTTGCCGGACCTGATCGGCAAATGCCTTGGCGCCAGTCCCAAGTCGTCTCGCACCCTCCATCATGACGAAGCCCTCACAAGACGGCTGCGTTGCCGGCCGCGACATGACTCGATCAAATCATGGCGTGCCATGTTGCTGTTCCCGCGCTGTGGGAAACCTTCGCGGCGAGTATTGGTTTCTCAACGTCAACGTCAATGGCTAACGGGGCATATGAGAACTGACTTACCACATTTTGCGTCCATGATTGGCCTGCGATAAATACATGTTAATGACAATGGAATGGTCCCCTATTTGAGGCCACCGTTGATCGCGTACCGCGTGCGACGGCGCCTAGTGGGTGATTGGTGCCACCTACGCAATATTTGAGGCCACAACTGGTCTTGTCACCTAGCATCATTCAGTTGCAACCTCAATCACGATTTGGATGGCCATGTGCGGTGAGTTGAAGCATGTTTATGCCTGTCAGAACTTCCTGTGAAGCGCCACCTTATTGACGGATTGGTCCCCTTTGTGTGATAGCCAAGTCGCTCGTGCAGTTGCTGAAGGACTTACTCAGCGCGTCCCATTCTGTCTCAAGAACATAGCCAACCGAATGGCCAACAAAATATCATGAAATATATTAATTGTCATGTGAACTTCGCCCACCTTCTCTTAACGCATGTGATCTCTTGCTTTTTCATGCGTGGGCCTCGTTAACGAGTACTCTCCTCTGGCAGCAACAAAGCTGACTTGTCGTCCCGCACAACCCTCCATCTTGATATCGGCCAGGACGTAGTGCGACTTCATCATGCGATAGCCCGATGCTGTAGCGGGCCTCTGTGAAACGATTTAAAACGCAGAAGTCTTCTTGAACTGCGCGTAGTCAGATGCAATTCAGCGCCAAGTTGCGTCTAAGGAGCAGGACGCGAGCAATGCAGCTGTACCGAAGTCAGCTGCAACAAGGATTAGAGGGAGCCGATCAAGAACATTGGATCCAAGACATTGGATCGGTGCTGTGAAAGTATAGTCGGGGTTGGACAAGCTGCCGTGGTCCGTGGCTGTTTGACGTTCGTCAAGAAACTATCGTGGCAGGTCGGACTACGCAGATTGAACTAGTGGTATCCAACAGTGATGAATGTCTTACTATCGCATTCAGGATGACTTATTGCCAGATCTTGGTCGCCTCGAGGCCCTCTGCAAATGCACCGACCTTGCCGTCGATCGCGAATCCCTCGGTCTGTAATCTTCTACAGGCTTCGTATAAATCCTTCAGTGGAACCCAGAAGCATTCGATAAACTCCCCGTCCTCCAACTGTGCCACCGGATTCTGATTCTCTGGTCGCTCTGCATCAATCTTGACGTTGATCATAAAAGTCGTCGAGCTATGGGCGCATATGTTAGTCAAGCAAAGAGTAAAGGCAAACTCAGACGTTACCTAGAAGAAGCCGGCGCTGCACATGATGTTAGTTACGAATACCATATTTGTAGGGGCCGTTAGATCTTACCGCTCATGAGAACTGGCCGGACGCCGGTGCGCTCGGGGACTACCTCTCCAATGTAGCCCGTCTCCTCTCTAAGTTCGCGCAGAGCACATTCCTCGGGTGTCTCGCCTTCATCCATCAATCCGGCGGGAAATTCGATGCAAACCTTTCCAGTTGGCGGTCGAAACTGCTTCTCCAAGAGAACCTCGGGGCCGCTTGACCGTTGCAGCACAGCGACAACTTGGACAGCGTCCACGATGCTGGTCTTCGGGCGACCCTTTCGTTTCATGGCCTCCCAGGTCCGGGGCTTTCCGTGACCGTCTTCATAGTTTATCCTTTGCAGCGCAATCAGCGAAGTTCCAGTCAGAGAGATTTATCAGCAACGTGAGTTGGGGGGTATGCTCACTTGACGAGGTTTATCCATCTGGCATCAGTGTTGTCCTATCACCCGGTTAGCAAGGTAGACGAAGCTTCCTGGCTAAAGACTTACAAGTTCTTCAACTGAAACGACTTTGGACTCCTGTGACATGTTGAAATAGTCCAGTCTTGTCCCTTACTGAATGCGTGAGAAATTAGCGAAATGCATGCTAACACCGTCCTGAGTACACGTTGAAAGAAGACATACCAATACTGTGACGTGAAGACTTGTAAAATTAATCGATTGTAACGATCAAATTTGGTGATAAACCTCGTTTAAGGCGTTATTCTTTGGAGAGGAGTAGAAGGAGATCTTTCTTCCCCTCTCGAAATGCGGGCAAAAGCTCCTCCGGCCCGGAGCAGTGATTCAGACTGGTTGCAAACAACTTGAACGCGTTGACATCTACTAGTTGCCTGACTTACCTACGTACTTAGTTTCCTCCACAATTGCTCGAGATGCAAGAAAATGACAAAAATCCAGCAGGGTACGCCCACGTTCATGTACCTGAAGTCGACACATGGAAGACGACTCACCCACAACTTCTGATCTTATCCGCGCTGAGAAGCCTCGGCTGGCACCTGCCTACACCTCAAGCAGGTAGGTATGGAGCTTCATGACAGAGTCCTTCCTAATCTTGAGGCGTAGTCGATTGTCAATGCACGTGAGCTACGAGCACCCGGTCCGGTTGTCACGACGTTGCTAGCCACGAACGTGGATGAATCTTGCCAACTACACAATTCAGCTCGACATCATCCCTTTCTATCATCAATTCCTTGCGAACTCAGAAAATCTTCCAGTTGCCTCGTTCGCATCGGACGAGAAGCTTTTGAGCTCGCCTGATACTTTTCTCCTTCCACCCGCATCGTCTGTCTAGAGATGCGTTCCAGCAAACCCGCAAAGCGTCCCAAGCGCGGCACCGCCCAAGACGAACTCCCAAAAGAATCTCCACGTTGGAACCTTTAGGAACCTGGTTCTGCGTCGGTAGAGCATTCTTCACCGAACTCTCAGTCTCGTCATGGTGTTGGATGGGGGGACGACGACCCTGGGCTCGGCGACACGGACTCTGCATCAATTCCACGAGTCGGGCCCGATCCCGATCTGTACTGTTCAGGCGCCTTGTTGGACCCAGAATTTGAGACTTACCTGGAGGACGTTGAAAGAGAAAGGCAAGGCTCGGTGGCATACTCGGCTACTGGGTCAGACGTCTTTTGCGGTGCCAGTCCGGGCGAATCTGGAAACCCCTCTGGTCAAGATCCACCTCCCATGGGCTGTGGGCAGCTATCTCTGGACAGTCTGTTAGAGTTCACAGCGCCCATGGATCTGGACACCTCTTCAGATAGCGACGAGCTGCCCGAGCTTACGAGATGTCCAACGCGGAGTTCCCCTCATGCCTCCACAAGCCACCGCACAAAGCCTGTTTCAGAGCCTGATGATTCCGTGGTGGAAAATATCGATGGGACAGTTTCTGTGACTCCGTCGCATGTCCGTCAATCTCCTTCATTCGAAAGCCGCCCAGAACAGAGACCAGCCCGTGGACCGAACTACCTCCATACCGGAGTACCTGACATGCCCACCAATTTTCCTCCATTTGACGAGTATTTCCAGCTTCCTCCGCTGCCTAAGAACCCAGCTTGGGACAAGATGTTGGGGGGCGAAGTCCGCTGGAACGACGATGTCGACGATGCGTTCCTAGGAATTGGGAGAAGAGTGAGTGATCTTCAACATCTACATCAAGCAGGCCCATCACCCCTATGGATGTCATAGTCTAACAGAGCAAATCGCTCCCAGACAAAAGAATCAGAATCAAGCTCCGAGCGAGAACGCAGCCTCGATTCCTTCCACTCGCCCGAGTCCGAGGAGAACTACACCCTTTTCAAGAGAAATGAGGCTTCGGCGCGATTTAACAACAAGAGAAGGACCATCCGTATCAAACCAGCTCCGTCTCTCAAGTCGACCTCGTCTACCCCAAATGGAGATTGCAACGGTTTCCAATGGACCAGACCATGGAAACGGGAAGTGATTCAAGAATTCGGGGTATGGCTTTGTTCTCGTTGTGAAAGATTTCTAGACCGAGCAGTGCCAGGCGCCAAGGATCGAGAGGAGGTTTTGGATGCACACCGCGAGTTTGGGATGTGGCCTCCGTTTACGCGGAAGGCAGAGCCTCTTCGGAGGAGAAAGTGTCGCCACTGCAAGCGAGAAAACTTCTGTCACATGTTTGAGTCGTTCGAAATGAACAGACTGGAGGCGGATGGCTTGAGAAAGTAGCTCTGATCATGATCCGTGGGTCTGGGATAGGAGAGCTGGGCAATCGAGGCTGGGAGAAAAAGCGAATAATAACCTTGAAGTATTTGCAATTTTACGTATCAATCCTTCTGATGTTTTCATCCGCAGAAATAGGGGATGCAGGACCCAAGTCATCCTCGAGACCTTCATCGGCGGCTGATGCCAAGGCTCGATTCCTCCTCTCGACGCGTCTTCTCCAAGGCTTGTAGACGATGATGGACCCCAGACCAACCACGACGAAAACGCCGCAAATACTGCCGCCGATGATGTCGAAGTGGTCGCCAATCGCCGAAACACCATCCCAGAAGCTTCCCTCGGGCTCTGCGACATTTTGGACAAGAGACAAAACCTGGATGATACCAATGAAGGCAGACACGAAGACGGTGATTCCCGTCAGGACAATGGAGTAGTACAAGATGGCGACAGTGTCTCGTGAGAATGCCTTGGATGTGTACAACGCCATCATCAAGGCGCCGTCAGTAGTGTCGAGGAGGCACATTCCGGCTATATCTAATTAGAATGACCAATGACGGAGTAGTAGCAAGACTCACCCGTAAACAAGATTGGGAAGATCAGGATTAACCAGATGCTGGTGCCTTGCACGGCCTGAATGCTGGCGATTCCAAGAATGGCAATTTCAGAGCTCGTATCAAAGCCAAGTCCAAAGACGACTCCCAGGGGATACATCTTCCACGGCCGATCAATGACGCGGAAGAGTTTTTTGAAGACTCGCGAGAGGAATCCGCCGCCCTCGAGGGCGAACTGATCCTGCATATCAAGGTCCTCGCCCAGTTCATGCTGACGTTGCCGCTCGGCCAGAACCACCTTCAAGCGTTGCACAAGCTTGTACAGAACCCAGCCGTTGCCCGCGCATAGAATGATCAGGAATGCGGCGCTGACGCTGGTCCCGATGATGTTGCCGACACGGGTGAAGTTGTCAAACCGGTCCCGCAGCGCTCCGCTGGTGGCCGCAACGACGATACAGGTGACGATGACAATGGTGCTGTGGCCCAGCGAGAAGAAGGTGCCCACGGTGGCAGGACGCTGGCCCGAGGCGATCAGACGCCGGGTCATCAGGTCGATGGCGGAGATGTGGTCGGCGTCCAGGGCGTGGCGAAGACCCAGTACGTAGGAGAGGGCCGCGGGCGAGATGAGGGCCGGGTGGAAGCTCAATACCACGGCCACGGCGGCCCAGATGATGGCGTTGACGGCGACGAGCAGGATGATCATGAGAAGGCTGTTGGTGGGCACGCCGCGGAGGAACTTGGGCTTGGCCATGAGCCGCAGCCTGGCGAGGTTGAAGCGCGCCATGATGACCAACAGCTTCACTCACGGTGTCAGAGGAGGGGAGATGTCGCAAGACAGGCCAGGAATACTACAACCAGGACGAGAAATTGTTCTCAGGCATATGCCGTTATTATATCGAACAACCAGCAATAAAAAAAAAGCCCGTCCGACCCCGCGCGAGCTCCCCCACCAAGCTATTTCCATGCAAGGCGTCGCCCTAGCTTGTGCTCGGAGGGCCATGAAAGAGGAAACGCGGGAGCAGATGCGGCGCCGGCCGAGTGGACTTTTGCGCGATAATCGGATCGAGAACGTGGCCGCCGCGCCGCCGGCGAGGGGACGGAGCGGGGGCTCGTCTTATCGTCTGGCTGCGGCAATGGCGGTAGTTTGGTGTTAATAAGGAGCGTTTTAAATCGGCAGTGGTATTTGTATCGGTGGTATATGGTCTATGTTATTCTATTGGGTGCTGAAATCCAAATCCAAATCCTACTTTTTTCGCTGTCTTCTCTTACAGCTTGTTGCACCCGGGCATGAAGCTCAACATGTATTCGTCCTCTTGATTCACCTCGAAGTCGTACCTCGTGACGTCTTCTGCAAACGGCCATAGATACTGGCTCGTCACCCTACCGTTACAACAATTAGCAATTTTGCTATGATTAAATAGTGAGTGGCTGTCCTACCTGTGGTGCTCGCTACTAGCTTGATACTCCGCCAACGCAGCCGCGTCCGGGTGGAAACTCAAGAGCGCAACTTGAAAGCCCTTGCTCCGGGCGATTGGGTCGGTGATGGACGGGCCGCCGACTATTAGGCGCTGGTCTTTCACACAAGGCAGCGCTTTGAGGGCCTTGAGCTCGTTGGCGAAGGTTTGCCGGTGAGAGTCGGCGACGTCCGCCTTGAACTTGAACAAAACTGTCGTGGGGGATGAGCGTTCTGCAACGGGGCGACATCTTAAGGTTCACGTACCAATGTGAACAACGGTCATGACTGCAAGGCTTTGGTGTATTTTTTCTCTAAATTTTGCTCTTCATGGGTCTCCTGGGGAGTAGGACCATTTAAGGAGAGGCTGCAAGGCGTCGTCTAAGAGTAGACGGAAAATGCCCGCGGTGGCGACTACCACAACCAAGACGGGGCTCGGGAATTGTCCGTGGGCAGCCGCTCATCGACGATGGCATCAGACCACAACACCTCACTGCAGGGTCTGATGGAAATAATGTCGCTGGAGCATCACAGTCCATTTAACTTCTGACTTCAGACACATATTATGCGCCCCCCTCTACAGCCTACGGCAGCACGTAGGGTAGGTTGTATTCGATCGTGGGACTGGGATCACGCGTTTGGAAACTCTCAAGATTTAATACTTGAACTACCTATAGCTAATAAGTATGGTATTGGCTGTATTAAGGCGTTATTATGCGAGCAGCCTAGTGGTGGGTACAACTGCAGCGTGCCTTGACGTCCTTGTTACTCTTGTTCTTTGTCCTTGTTGTTTGTAAGGACTTAGCATTTGTAATGCTCTATTGCCCTGAATGATGCAATCAATGCGTTCTACCGGTTGTTTGCTACCTATAGATGTACATGTGACATTGCCATTCACTGCATTCACCCATTACCTGGTATATATACAGAGGTGTAAACAAACATTCGTCTTTTCCGACCTTCTCGTTCCACCTTCTCCTTCCCCATCTACATCTTCACATATTTTCCAAACCTCTTGACGTATGCTCACTTAGTTTAAGGCTGCCGTTTGCCGCTAATCTGTAGTAGACGATCCCTTTTTCCGTTCTATTCACGATGCCCGATCCACCTCCGTGCCAAAAGGCGGCCAACCTTAGTCCCCCATCGTCTCTTGCCCAGTACTGGGGCAGTAACTACATTTGTCCTAATATTCATCACCCACCCCCTCTCCACGGCGAGGAGTTGCCCGGGGATGCAGTCTAGTGGATTCATCTCGGCAACGACGCTGCGCCCCGGTCCACTCGAGAATGGCTGCGCGAAGACCAACGCCACCTCGACGTGTACTGCTTCCGGTCTGTCGAGTTCGAGCCCTTCTGTCAAGCACTCGGCTTGACAGAGCGCGAGCTTAAGGACCGTCGATACATGGCCAAGATCCCCACAGAGCTACAGGTGTTTCCGTGCCAAAGCAAATCCGACTTCCTCTCCATTGTGCAGGACATCTCCATCGCACAAGACTTTTACCCACAGTTCTGGTGCACTTCGCCCGTCCCAGTCGTCCTCTTTTGCACGGAAGAGCAGGCTAAGAGGTACGCGGCACAGGGTTGGCTGGGCTCTGTGCAGTGTGAGTTTGCAAGAGCAGTCCGATCCAACGAGAACCCTAAAGGCGCGGGTGACAGATCGTCTGGTAATCCGGATGGGGCGTCATCCGGTCATCCCACCTCCTTGGATGATTAGAGGATGAAATCCGAGTCACTGGATCAAGATTATCTATGGAGAGAGGGACGGGTTTCGTCCGTAGTGAAAGGGGAACGGCATGATCTTGAGGGAAGGGAACTCGGAGCCTTGTACATACAAATGGACACACAGATTCATCTCCATTACCTCTATCACGATTCAAGTGTTACAAAAGGATCAACCGACACTTTCTTAGCCTCTTCATTCAGCGCGTCAATCTCGGCTTGGACGAGTGGAATCCCAGTCTTCTCCCGCTCCGCCTGCGCAAGCTGCTCCAGCTCACCCGGGAAGTAGATGCGATCTACCCCGGCCGCCTTGTCGCACCCAACAACTCGATCATAGAGATACTGCATTCTGTCGCGGAACTCGTCCAGGCTCATAAAGAGGTCCGGCTTGATGGCGACCAGGAAGTGGCCAACGTCGGCGGGACGAGAAGGGTCGTATGGGTTGGTGACATGTCCTGCAAAGGCAGACCCGGACAGGACCCCGGAGAAGACATCCATCATGATGGACAGTGCAGAGCCTTTGGGTCCTCCCATGGGAAGCATCACGCCCTCAAGAGCAGCTGCTGGATCATCCGTCTGCCGTCCTTCCGCGTCCAGTGCCCAATCCAATGGGATCTTCTCACCGCGGCGCTTGGCCTTGTAAATCTTCCCCCGCGCTGCCACTGACGGGGCCATGTCGAGGATAAAGTTGGATGTTGGTGCCTTGCCCGGCGCACCGCAAGCAATAGGAGACACGCCCATGAGCTTGCTGCGCCCGCCCCAAGCCGGCAACGCCGGGCTCGAATTGGTGAAGACTAGGCTCATCATGTCGGCATCCAGTGCTTGCTGCACCAGCCACGCGCTCATGCCAAAGTGGTTCGAGTGCTTGATGCTCGCCATGCCGATGCCGTAAACCCGGGCGGATTCGATGGCCGCAGCCATACCCAAGTGAGCCGCGACGAACCCGAAGCCGTTCTGGCCGTCGACCTGGGCAACTACGGGCGTCACCTGGTTCACTGTCGGCTGGGCGGCGGCGTTGAGGACGCCCTGGCGGATGCGCTCCATGTACGAGGGGATGCGGTTCATGCCGTGGGTGTCGACGCCGCGGAGGTCGGCCGCGACGAGGCAGCGAGCCACGATGGCTGCGTTCTCGGCTGGGACGCCATTTCCCTTGAGTATATCTTCCACGAGACGTTGCGCGGCTGAGGCGGCGACATGGATTCGTTTTGATTCCGATGAGTCTTGAGCGTCGGCCATTGTGAGAGGCTGTTGAGGAGTGGAAAGAGTGAGGCTGGGGGAACAAGCTGAAGTAAAACGATGATTGAGCACGAACAGAATAAAGTCAATGTTAAAGCATACTGATGAATAGCCGGTTTATAGAAAGCATCACCTCGTCTCGTCTTATTCATTACATATCTTCTTCGCCCATAAGTTACAGCGTCGTATCAGACTAGATTGGATTGGGTTGAATCGCGTGCAAACACTGTGCTCAGTGTACGGAGTTCTCCCGCGAGCCCAAGCGGCATCTCCCCGCGCCTCACGGAACTTCGCCACTTAAACCTCACTTCTGTTCTCCACGCGCATCCACATCACCTCGTCCCGCGGAGCCGCAACCACACGCGCCCCCTGTCGCGACAATGGCAGACAACGACAACGGCAGCGAGTCCCGCGCCCGGTCGAAGCAGTCCCAGCCGGGCCGGAGGAACCCTCGCCTGCGCCTGGCCTGTCTTCGCTGCCAGCGTCGGAAAGTCCGTGTACGCGACCCCGTCCCCGTCGGGCCTTGCCCGCTGAGCCTCGAAGTGCGCATCGCTGACCCTGCCTTAAGTGTGACGGAGAGCTCCCGGCGTGCAAGAACTGTCGCAATGCGGGTGCTGCGTGTACAGACGGAGAAAGCGCCCGTCTGCGAGACCTCCCCAGAGCGTACGCGTTGCCGCCCCTGTCTCCCCGATTGAAACAGCGTTGACGAGGCGTGTAGGTACATTGTGAATCTGAAGCATCGAATATCGTGGTTGGAGTCAATTGTCCGCTCAAGATGTCCCGACGTGGATCTAAGTCAAGAGCTTCCTCCCGCAGACGAGGCGGATCAAGACCAATTCGACGACACGGTGGATGACAGCACCAACCTACCACTTCGTTCCCCCACGGCCACTCCGACTCAAGATCCCCCTGTGGCAATTGGTACCGCGTTGGCCGAGACCCCCTGCCAGCCCATGAGATCAGGACCCGGACCCCAAGCCGGAGAAGCCAATGCCCTCACTCATGAGATTGGGTTGGTGTCGCTGGTGACCAACTCAGACCCACGGTACATCGGACCCTCAAGCGGTTACTTCCTGGCCCGCATAATGCTGGAGTCGGCGTCCGGGCTCAACGACAAGGCTGGAAGACCAAGCCGTGACGGTCCTTTCCCGACGCAGCTGGTTGAGGCCATCCAAGCTCCTCTCCCACTGCCGTCAAGGGAGATGGCCAAGCAGCTGTGTGATGCTTACTTCAACGTGATACATCCACAGTACCCCATATTGCATGAACCGACATTCCTGAAAATGCTGGAACAAGCCTATGCCCAAGACGACACAGACTCCATCGTTGGCTTTCAGGTATTTATGGTACTGGCCCTTGGTGCCATGATTCTTTCCGCGCGTCTCAAGGCGCGAATCCCCGGAGAATCCTATTGTCTGTCTGCCTTAAAATACTTCACCAACCTGAACCTCGAGAACTCACTCCAGGGCGTTCAGTGTCTGCTTTTACTTCTCATTTTCACCATTCATAACCCATACGTCCGCCTGAACGTGTGGTATTTGAACTACCATTGTCTTGCCGCACTGCTCGACCTCGGCCTGCAGCGAGATATCAACACCCGTTCCGGGATATCTCTAATGGAGCAGGAAATGAGGACGAGAATATTCTGGGTCATCTTTACGTTCGACCGCATCCTCGCTACGATGATGGGGCGGCCGATTGGCCTACGAGACGAGGCGTGCGAACTTCGAGTAAGCATTTGCCCTTGAGGACCTGTGAAGCCTTGCTAACTGTGATAGATGCCGGAAGGTCTCTGTGATCTTGATCTGGTAACTGATAGACCCACACAACGGCCCTTGCGGCCCGGTTCCAACCAGATGCAATTCGCGATGCACCTCTTCCGAGCTGCCAAGCTTAACTCGGAGATTAAATACGTCGCCAATAGCATCAACAGAGGTGTACCTAGCTACGCATACCCGCCGGTAATAGATATCAACAGTTGGCAGTCTTCGATGCTAAAGCAATTGGACGAATGGGCAGATCAAATCCCGGGATCCATGGATGACGCATCCGAGCAGTACCTCAGGACGACTTGTCAGATGCGATACCACGGCTTGCGGATGTTATTACTGCGTCCAAGTCCTGCGATACCCAAGCCTTCGGCTGAGGCCTTGACCCAGTGCCACAGGAGCGCTTGCGAGAACCTCAGGCTTTTCGACAGCTTATACCGGACAAACTTGTTGGTCCACAGTTGGATCACCTTTCATTCCTTAGTTCTGAGCACCATCACCATGCTCTTTTGTATCAAAGTGGTCCCGGAAATTGCGCGCCGAACGGAAGTAGACGTGCTCATGGGAGATCTCAGCATATCCTTGAGTATACTCAGCGCCACAGGTGAGCACTGGTCAGGAGCGAAGCGGAGCCGCGACATCTTGGACAGGCTCGGGAGGTCTATAATCCGCTGGCTTCGAGACTTGAACAATGGCCGGAACTTCCATCAGGCTCAGCGGCAGGGAGCACATCCAGATGCTGCGCACATGATGACCCCACAGCACGCTCACAGTACGCCCTTGGGCCCGGGTTCCGCCATGCCGCTTCTTACCGCAGACTCCGCGGTCGGCATGGATAATGACGGGACTATCCCTGCCTTCATCCAGAATCCCTTTGACGATTTCCTGGCTAACGATTCGTTGGCGGAGTATTTCGAGGCCAGTGAATCTGTCAACGTCGATACCATTGTTCGCGACTTGTTCCAGGATCTCATCCCGATTTACCCAAACTTTTCGTGAGCTGTTTACTTAGGAGTAATGTAACTTGTATACAAATAACTGGAATATTTACTGAGATACAGTCCCCTGATTTGGTCCTTCGGCCGTCAAGAAGTCGAAATCGCCTCCGTCCTGGGCTTGGTTGACGTGCCGCATGTAGAGCCCCCGGTAGCCTCTTATCCTTTTCCTCGCCTCCCAGGGCATGTTTTGCTCTTCAACTTGCTGGCTTCGCTCCTTGATTCTCTGCTGGATCACATCGTCGGACAGCTCAAGTCGGAGGAGCCGCGCCTCCACGTCACAGGTAATTATATCGCCGTCCCTGATTATTCCAAACACCGACGTGGGGTCCGCCGCCTCGGGCGAAATGTGAAGGCCAATCGTCCCGCCCGCCGTACCGCTCATCCGCCCGTCAGACAACCGCAGCATGTCCAACACGCCCTGAGATGCGATCTTCCGCGGAATGGGGATCAAGCCCGCTTCCGGCATTCCCGGGTTGCCGACAAGGCCGATGTTCTGGAGCACCAGGACGCTGTCTGGGCTGACGTTCAAGTCCGGGTCGTCTATCCTCTCTGCCATGTCTGCGGAGTTGCGGAATACAACGGCGCGCCCAGAGTGCTTTAGGAGACGTCTGTACTTGGACGCGCTTGCCTTCATCACAGCGCCTCCGGGAGCCAGGTTGCCCCTGAGGACAACCAGTGACGAGACTGGGTAGAGAGGCTTGTCAAATGGCTGGATGACACTAAGATCGTGCGGGACAGCAACGTAGGATGCGCGGGCCATCTCTTCGCCGAGCGTCAGTCCCGTTACTGTCATGGCGTCGAGGAACAATAAGGGCTTGATCTCGTGGAACAGTGCAAGCATTCCACCTAAAGGAAGCATCAGTAACCGTTCGCGGTTCCAAAGAGCGGTGCTCAACTAACCAGAGTTGTGGAAGTCTGTCATGTAGTTGTCTCCGCTAGGCTTCAAGTCGACAACCAACGGCGTCTTGCGGCCAATCTCATCGACAGTGTCCAGGTCGATAGTACCAGCAACCTTCGGGTGTCGCCCGACAATCGCCATGAGGTGCACGACAGCATTCGTCGAGCCGCCTATAGCTTGGAGAACCGTGATGGCGTTGAGGAACGACTCGCGGGTCAGAAGAGCCTGCGGTCGTAGCGTCTCGAGCTGCTTGGTAGCCTCGACTGCGTACTTGCCCGTCGCTTCCGCGATGCGCAGCCGCGAGGAGGAGACGGCTGGTGCCGAAGCTCCGGCGAAGGGCATCATTCCAAGGCCGACAAGAATGCAGGCCATTGTGCTTGCAGTGCCCATTACACCGCAGGTTCCAGCCTTTAGGTCGAGTCAGGAGATGAAGAGAGAGACTGATTTTGAATGTGCACTTACTGTCGGGGCTAATTCATCGTTGATAGCGGAGATGTCTTCGATGTCGATGGTCCCTGCTCTGTACTTGGCCCAGTTGTTTCTGCAGTCTGTACAAGCGCCAATCCTAACGCCTCGGTGACTCCCAGGCATCATAGGGCCTGTGACGAGGTGTAAGACCGGCTTGTTCGCTGAGATTCCTCCCATAAGCTGGGCTGGAGTGGTCTTATCACAACCTAGAGACTCATTAATATCATTATTGGGATATAAGTCGACAAGTACACTCACCACCAATGAGGACCACGGCATCGCAAGGCTGTGCACTGATCATCTCCTCGGTATCCATACTCATGAGGTTCCGGAGATACATGCTCGTCGGGGACGAAAAGGACTCATGGATGCTGATTGTGGGGAAATCAATGGCGAGACCGCCGTTCAGTTGCACGCCGCGTTTCACGGCATCGATCAACTGCGGGATGTTGGCGTGGCATGGATTGAAGCTAGAGTAGGTATTCACGATGCCGATAATCGGTCGCGACAAGGCGTCCTCGCTGTATCCCAGCGCCTTGATGAACACCTTGCGCAGGAAGAGGGAGAAGTGAGGATCTCCATATGAGGCGAGGCCTTGGCGAAGGCCGACCTTGGAAGTAATGGGATTGTCGAGGTCATAGTCTGAGTTGACCTTGACGGGCTGTTCTTGGTCTGCCATGTTGGATTATACACGGAATCAAGTGAATATCGCGGGTACCGATAGCCAGACGCCAAACTGGCCTATCAGTTATTATGTATTACTGTTGCTGGAAGGCGTCATATCATCGCTGCAGACGGGGAACGTCCGTGGCGGCACACGGCCCGTCGGAGTTACTCCGACACAGGCGTGAGTAAGCCCGGTTGCGATATAGGTCGTAATGATGACTCAAAAGTGAAGCTCAAGCTCGTTCGTGTAAGCGAATTGTCGTGAAAGCAGTTTCTATCATTCATAATTTCCAAACTATTATTCAACTTCGACAGCCAAAATGCTAGATTTGAAAGGAAAAGTCGCTCTGGTCATTGGGCTGGGGCAGACAGGAACTGAAGGATGGGGCATTGGAGCAGCATGCGCTGTCCTATTTGCCAAGCAAGGAGCTGCAATCTTTGGTGGGAACAGGACTATCGCTTCGACGTTGAAGACCAGAGAGGCCATTGAAGCTGAAGGAGGCCAGTGCGACGTCGTGGCTACCGATGCCACAAACTCGGATTCTGTCAAAGCCCTCGTGGATGCGTGCATGGCCAAGCACGGCCGGATCGACATCCTCTTGACAAACGTCGGCCAATCGCAGCCGGGAGACCCTGCGACGATGTCGGAGGAGACATGGGACTCACAAATGGACATCAACTTGAAAAGCGTCTACCTAGCCTGCCACCACGTCCTCCCGATCATGGAAAAGCAAGCATCCGGGTCCATCGTCTGCGTCTCGAGCATCGCGGGCATGCGATACATCGGAAAGCCGCAGATCGCATACAACACCACCAAGGCGGCCATCATGCAGTTCGTCAAGGCCACGGCGGTGGTTTATGCGCAGAAGGGCGTGCGGCTCAACACCGTCGTCCCCGGGCTGATGGACACGCCGTACACGAAGAGCCTGGCGCAGCGGTTCCCGCTGGCGGGCGGCTATGAGGAGTTCTGCAGGATGAGGGAGGGCCAGGTGCCGATGGGGAAGATGGGCGATGCGTGGGACGTTGCTAATGCTGCGTTATTCCTGGTTTCCGACGAGGCGAGGTATATCACGGGGCAGAAGATTGTGGTGGACGGCGGGATTACGGCGTCGACGGGGAGAACTTAGAATAGACCAAGCTCTTTTTACTCGTATTTATTATCTCTCTCAGCTGCGAAGAACTATTCACTTACTATTTCTTATTCGTCTATGATTTGGATGCCTGTGATGAAGCTGCGCCAGGGTTTGATTTCCCGTACTTGGTGTGTTGTCCAAGGGTAACCAAAGTCGAAGTCCCGTCCTCAGCAATCTTGGAGATGTGAATCGTAGAAAAGGACATGCTCCCTCCGACCTTGTTCGCCGTCGACACAATCTCAAGCGTTTCGCCGATCCTGGCGGTGCTGAGGTAGCTAATGTGCATGTCCACGCTCGCGCCCGTCGTCTCGCGCAAATCCCACGACGCGATGGCCAAGCCCGTGGTGAAGTCGATAATCGTGGCCGAGACTGCGCCGTGGAGAGTGCCTCTGCTGTTCACGTGGTTGGGTTCCAGGACGAGCCGCGTGGTTGCGCTGCCGCGAGTGGTGCTGATGAGCTTGATGGAGGAGAGCAGGAGAGAGTAAATGGGACTGTTGGAGAGGAGGCGGTCGACGATGCGCTGGACGTGGGCGGTTCTCTCCGCCGATATCGCGGATTCTTCTGAGGGCTCTATTGAAGCCGATGGTGTTTGAGCGACCATTTTCATTTACTGTTTTTGTTGTGAATTCGCTTGACTTGGAATCAATTCGACAGCATTCAGTACAACTACCTGAACAACTAAGAGGCTTTTCTTCATCGAGACGAGAATTTGCTGGCGCGGACAAAACCCGGCCCCCTTTGATGAATATCCTCCCCCTCCGCATATCCCTTCAAAGCACCTCACCCAACACCTATTCCCATCTATTCAGCACTCAGACCTTGACAAAAACATCCTTCAAGTAATCCATCGCGCCAATCGGCACGCCCTGCGTGCGCAGCAGACAGTACGCCGTGGTCAGGTGGAAGTGGAAGTTGGGGATGATGTAGTTGGTGATGTACTGCTGCCCCGTCTCGAACCGGAAGTTGCCCATCTTGGTCTCCATGATGAACTCCTCGTGGACCTTGGCGTTGATGATCTCCGGGTCGACCTTCTCCAGCACCGCGATTGTGCGCTGGATGCGCGTCTGGAGGTCCTCGAAGGTCTCTTCGTTGTCCTCGAAGACGGGGATGTCCGGCGCGCCCAGGCGCTGCACGGCGAACTTGGCCGTGTTGGAACATGATTGGACTTGGTATGAGAGGCTGCGGGTGTTCGTTAGCACTCGTAGGGTGAGTCGCTGTTCGGCTCGTCTCTTACCCTCGCATGTCGCCGATGAGCCGGTACGAAATCATGTCCTCGGGCTTGACATTCTTCTCCACGCAGAACTCGGCGCCTTTGGTGAGGAGGCCCGAGAGGTTCTTGAGGTACTTGACGAGCACGGGTACGGATTGTATGTAAAGCGACGCCATGACTGCGGGTGTTCTTCTGGTAATTACTGGGCGATGTCTATGCTGACTTGGTAAAGGACGGTCGTTGCGAATAAAGCAACAAAATCATCAGCCGTCGACGCGACTCGACTTATATCCTCCCCATGACGTCGCTTCCAGATTGTCTCACCCTCTTACTCCGCAACCACAAAGCTAATGCCTACCATGATCGCTAGCAAGATTATAAAGCAATCCAAACTCCGGATGCATCGGCTGGCTCGCGTCGGTTCTCCGCCCTCTCCACGTGGCAGAACAGAACCGGGGTTAGCTTCAATGCGATTTGTCGCTGTTTTCTTTTTTCGTACAGAACGAGGGGTGATTTGCTTGCTCCGGCACACGTCGCATCCGGCTCGTCGCTGACCAAGTCCCGACGTGGGAGTTGTAGCGTGTAAGCACTTATGTCTCACCGCAGATGGATGGGCGGGGAGTTGGGCAGCAAGGACGCCGGTTCGTGGCTGATCTCTAGATGTCTCGGAAATGTAACTCGATGTTTGCAAGGGCGACATCACCTGAGTGTTGGCGTTGTGAGCTGTGCCGCGAGAAGCGTTTATTATTAGGACGCTTTGTGCCATAGGAAGCGAAGCATACGATGAGAATAGCACTAATTACTATGGATCTCATAGACTCGGACATCAGCCACTGGACTCTTCTTGCCGCATCCGCCTTGAAATAAGCTCGTCGAGCACTCAAACTGACTGCGGTTCTTATCAACCCCATCGATACGTTAACTTCAGAGGCAACGCATTACTTCCAAAGGCTCACTTCAAGCTCTCAACTTAAAACAAGACATGTATGCACAATATTAATTAATGGTTCGTACTCGTCCTCTCCATCCTCATCTTTCTCTCACAAGGCCACAGCAGCAATCCAGAAGCCACCGAAGATTCCAGCAACGATACCGATCTCAAAACGAGCGCCGCTTCCAATAACCACGACAGGTTCGTCGGTCGAAGAGGGCGATACCGACTCAGATTCGCTCTCTTCACCATCCCCACCACCTGATCCGTCTCCCTTGTCGTTGTCGCCCTTCCCTGTGGGTTTAGCAGACTGCTTCGTAAGAGTCTGGCCCCGTAAAGCGCAGTAGCAAGAGGTAGGTTTGGTGACCTCGCCGCCGCCTCCAGACATGGTGACAGTAACACAAGTGGTAACGCCGTCATCTCCATCTCCTTTCTCGCCCTCGTCTTCGCCACCACCTCTTGAGCCGCCAGATCCAGACTCACCCTCGTTATCGCCGGTAGGAACAGCTTGAGCACAAGCGCAGACAGCACTGGCGCCGGTAATCACAGCAGCCAGTTGGTCTGGGTCGCAGGCAGTGGCAACGCATGGCACGAGCAGCTGAGATAGACTGGCTTGGGCATCGGCTTCACACTGGCAAGCATAGTCGTCAACACCACAGCCAACGCCTGGCGCGGCAGAAGAGAAGCAAGCGTGGGCGCATGACGGAACGGCCGATGGTGCAACGGGCGCACAGTCTGCGGCCGTGAGCGTTCCGGAAACACAAATCGAAGCCTCGCCGTCTCCTCCACTGTCACCAGTGGGCTTTGAGGGGCTATCAGAATCAGAATCTCCTCCATCTCCAGACCCTTCGCAGTTTCGGCCTGACGGAGCCGCGGTAGCGCAAGCACATACGGAACTCGCGCCAGTAATGACAGCAGCGAGCTGGTCGGAATCGCAAGCGGTGGCAACGCAAGGAACTAGCAGCTGAGAAAGGCTCGCTTGAGCATCAGCTTCGCACTGGCACGCGTAGTCATCGACGCCGCAGCCCGCACCTGGCGCGGCGGAGGAGAAGCAAGCATGAGCGCAAGACAGGGCAGCCGATGAAGCAACAGGTGCGCAGTCCGCAGTAGTGAGAGGCTTAGACACGCAGGCTGAGCCTTCACCGTCTCCTCCGCTGCCATCTGTAGGCTTCGAGGGGCTAACGGTGTCTCCCGTCTTCGTTGGCTTTCCGTTATTGCCAGATCCTCCATCACAGTCGCCGCCTGATGGAGAAGCCGTAGCACACGCGCAAACAGAGCTTGCTCCGGTGATGGCGCCCGCCAACTGGTCGGAATCGCAAGCCGTTGCAACGCAAGGAACCAAGAGCTGCGAAAGACTCGCCTGGGGGGCTCTCGGTATAGCAGAATCCGGTTGTGGTGCTACCTTCAGCAGAGGCTGTCGTGGTAATGGGGCCCGTCGTGTCCGCCGAGGTGGTCGTAGCAGACTCGGTCGTTGTTTCTGGCGCCGTGGCTGTAGTAGTCAAGTCCGTGGTGGTATCAGGCAGATCTGCTTCACTCGTTGTCGTTGTTTCTGGCAGTGCTTCACTCGGGAGAACAACCGGATGCGATGGGTGGCTTGACAGGGACAGACCAAGCTTGTTGTCCAAATATTACGATGGCCAGCAAGCAGAAGCCCGACCACTCGAGACAGGGATAAGGCACAACCATCACGATCGGCGGAGGCGGGGATGCAGGTAAATAGAACGATTGGATAGTTTAGGCATATTACTGTCAGGGCTGTTGTTAAGCAGACAGGGGATGGCAACCTATAGGATAGTTCAGTAGGCGAATCGGCGTTGGTGATGAGAACGAAAACCAACATCTTCATTGCGCGTAGCATGTGATGAAGAGCCATGTGCACTACCTAGCCGATTCCAGCTCGCCGAGCTGAACAGTCACAATGCGAGTTAGAGGGGAAGGTGTTCGTCATCCTGGCCATGTTCCTATGTTCGGTGCTTGGCTTAGACAAAGGGGGCGTGATGATTTCGGTCCTCTTCCCTATAATGCCTGGTAGCCCAGATACGAGAACATCGGCAATCGAAACAACAAGGTTGCTAAAGTGAACCGTAACCCTTGCACGGGACTTTCGGGCTGAAAACAAAGGATATTTTAGTCTTGTGACGGAGTAACGTCGTATGGGGGATAGTTCTCACAAATAAGTGAGCGAGAATCATGTTTTCGAAATTAGTAAAGCAACACGGCGATGAAGGCCTATTATAGCTTCTAAGAACACCGGAGTTCCGTTGAATGGAGTATCAAAGAAGTCGTCTACAGCAAGTTGGCTTATTAAAATTTAACAATCACGCAATGCGTTCGCCATCGGATTAGATCATCTCCCCGCAATGCCCCTCACCAAGTCCAAGTAAACCCAGGAGCGCAAACATTTCCATCTCATCACTCGCAATGGCGACTCAATCCAGCCCACGCCCGATCCTAGATCACATCGTCATCTTGGTCCCCTACGATGACCTCTCCGGGCTACCAGACCGCCTCCGGGACTCGCTCACCGTCATCGACGGCGGCGAACACGCCGACGGCCTGACCATCAACAAGCTCATCATCCTCCCCGACGGCACGTACATCGAGCTCATCGCCTTCAACAAGGACATCGATCCGGCCCGCCGGCGCACCCACCGCTGGGGCAGCCTCGAAGAAGGCCGCATCATCGACTGGGCGTACACGCTGCCGCACGAGGCCGACTTCGCCCAGGTCCAGCAACGGGTCCGGCAGGGGAGCGCCGGAGTCGTCTACTCGGATCCTGTAGCAGGAGGACGAGTTCGCCCCGACCAGGTCGTGTTGAAATGGGCCGTGGCGGCGGCGCGAGACGCGGCGGGGAACCCTGTCTGGCCCGGCGATGCCCCCTTTTGGTGTCTCGATCGCACTCCGCGACACTTGCGGGTGCCGTATCAAGGCGACGATGGCCTGCTTGAGCATACGAAGCACGCCTCCAAGGCCCAGGGAATATCCAGAGTCACGGTTCTCGTGTCCGAGAAGGATCTCCCGGTATGGAAACCAGTCTACGAGGCCATTCACAGGGCTGGCCACGGCTCGGACAGCACAGAGGAGGGATGGGCATACGACGTGCATTCTGGCTCGACCCACGGTGCTCACCGAGTATCGCTGTCTATATTGGACAGCAAAGACGCCAAATCCGAGATTAGGTTGACTTTCTTGGGAACCGATCAGAGTCCAAAGACTATCGAGCTTCTCCCCGGGCTGGTCCTAGACTTCGAGGGTGCTTAGTTCTCCCTGTTTCTCTATCGTCACTTTGGGCAATCTCAACAGCATTATCTAGACTTTGTGGGCCAATATTTTTATCACATAGAGCTACTCAATCTTGTTACTCTGATATGTAGTTCCAAGCCTTCATCGACTGCAATCTTTTTATCTCCCCCACGACGTCTTCTTATCATTCATAATTCAATTCGAATACTCGCGGAATGAACTCGAGGCCGTCGATGTCGACGTCCTGGTACCTCTCGAGCTTTTTCATTCCGACTTTGACCAGGTCGCATACCCTGATCATCGAATCCGGCACCTCCTCGCGACGCACGAGTTCGTATGGCGTTCCCCAACCATCGAAAGCAGAGGCTTCCATGGTGATGCGATTCAGTTTTACAGAAAACTCTATGAAATCATTGGCCTTCAACTCATTGCCCTCGAAATAAGTCCTACTGATTAATCCGAGCCCCGCTGCTACCCAGACAATCGTACACGGTGCGCAGTGACGTGGAAGCTCCCCGTCTCGGATCAACGCCATGTCGAAAGCTAGGGCTTGCTCTCGTGTACGCGGCATCATTTTGCCAATGGAGTCGTGTTGGCATCCAAACTTCCAACTGCATTCGCATGTTGGGCACCTTCCCAGCTTGCCGTTGGGCCGAGTAAGGTCCGAGTACCAGTCCTTGAAAAGTTGGTTGATACACCCGGATCCGAAGATGTGTCCACAAGCCATCACAACTGGATAATGGTTGACTGGGCCGTTGTCGAATACCATCTTATCCAAGCAAATCGTACAATCTAGTTGCAGTCTGTCATAGGCATTCCGATCGGCCTGGATAATATTTTCAAGGTACGGCCACCATAGCGCTTCGATGGGATCCTGAGGGGGAAGTTGGTGATCCGTAGCATCCCCATCAGTCCCCTTCAAGGCTGGCCACAATGTGATCTTGGGTATTAATTTAGCAGGCCTTTCGTTGCGGGGAGGATCCATTTCAGCTACGGTCTTGGCTGTTGCGAGATTTGAAGATTGAATGTCGACGAAGTGTCTGAGTCGCTACGAGAGAGTTGAAGATTGTTGAATGTGTGTCTAAGTTATCAGACTTGCAGTCCAGCCGCCATCTTATACACCCACAGCATCTGGAACCTCCATCATCTGTGAATCTGTTCATTCAGCTGTTCTCCGTCTCAGTTCACTCGTATATCTACCAAGTTCGCACAATCCAGCTTAGTTCGACTACACGTGAACTATACCTCACAAGAACAATGAATTCAGCAAAACAACTCACTAAAGCGGAACAACATCTCATAATGGCTTTGTTTCTGTGGGTAGGTTCTTTGTGTCAGGCCACAAACCCAAGCTTTTTACTCTGCCCAAGCTATGCTGTTCCCAAGAACGTCTACCGCTACGCCATTCTAGACTCATCTCGTCTAGGAGCGGGCATTCCGGCACGATGACTTGCCGCAAGTAACGCAAGCCGACAGGAAAATCGGAGGGCGGGCTCGCACAAGGCGGGCTGTAATATTCGGGGGCTCGGAGGTGTTCCAGCCGAACCACTTGCTCACGCACTTGTACACTGGGTCGAGAGCTCTTTGAAAGTCCCCCTCGGGCACCGTGATAGCATCATTGCCTTCGAATACTGCCAGCCGGTCCCCTTCCCAGCCATTGCAATCCGCTGTATCAGACCTCCAGTGGATCTGTTTCCCGTCGGTAGCATAGACGACGAACCCCGGCTGCTTCTCATGAGCGATAGCGAAGGCAGCATTGCTAACGAGCCTTAAAGACTCGGCCATTGCACACGTCATGCAGCGCGACCCAAGGCTCCCGCCTTCCAACTTCGTCTTTGGCACATTCCCGACTTCTTCCTTCGTCCGAGGAAGCTCTACGACTTCGGCAAGGCAGTGGCAAATTTCGTGCCTGATTCTAGGGCAATCCGTTCCCGGTCTTCCATTGCCATCTAGGACTTTAACGCTGCCAGGGCGATGGTCCCCTCGGAGACAATCTTTGTGGAAAATGTGTCCGCAGAAGACAACCACGGCTGGCTCACTCGGGTGGATAGTGCCTATGCACCATGCGCATTTGATGATGAAGTCATCGCCGCTCGCCGCGTCCGGGCTATTAAGATAGGCCCTATAATCTACCCAGCTATCCGAAGGTAGCCAAGGCATTTTTGTGGTGTTTGATCGAGTTGTTTGGGTTGGTTTGAGCGAAGCTGACAGTGCTGCAAGTGAGAGTTGTCTGAGTATGTCTTCAAAAGTCCAGGATACCCAAAGTCAAACCAAAGCATTTATAGAGAAGAAGAAGGCCGTAGATTAGCTGCTCGCCAGGGTACCGGCAGTGATGAGACTGTTCTCATATCACCTTGTCACGCCAAGCAAGCCCTCTCTAGTGAGGTATTCACTAGATACTCTCCGTGGACTTTGAATTAGAATCATGATCGTAGTTTTGGTCCAAAACATTGCTCCTATTCTAGGTGATTCTATGCACTGACGCCAGCAGCAGCATGTCACTTCTGGGAGGCAGCCTTTACTTCCTCCTCTCCCTTCCTCCTCTCCTCTGCGATAATCTCCTCGACTGTCTTGGTACTTATTCCATTTCCAAAGTACTGCTCAGACAACTCGACGCATCGGAGGTTGGCCGACAGCTTGTTCATTGTCTCCATCCACTCCTCGGTCTCGTCGCTATCGAACACGATGCCACCGCCCGCTTGCATATATGCGATGCCATCCTTGACGAGCATTGTCCGAATGGCGATGCAGGTGTCCATCGGGCCCTCGTCGACAAAGATTCGGTTGGCGGGATCGACCTTGCTAGACTCGTCGACCCTGACGATGTCGTATCCGAACCACCCTGCAGCGCCAGCATAGATTCCACGCTTTTCTTGCTCCAAGTCGTAAATCAACTCCATGGCACGGATCTTGGGCGCACCCGAGACGGTTCCGGCGGGGAAAATCGATCGCAGAGCATCCCAGCGTGTGCACTCGGGACGCAGCACTCCAGACACCTCTGAAGTCAAGTGTTGCACATGAGAGAAACGGTCGATTCTCATCAAACTGTCAACCTTGACAGTATTCGGGTGACAAACACGGTTGACGTCGTTACGGGCAAGGTCCACCAGCATGACGTGCTCGGCTCGGTCCTTCTTTGAAGCTAGGAGCTGGGCGGCAAGCTCGTCATCTTCGGCAGCGTTACGGCCACGATGAATCGTGCCGGCGATGGCATGGTTGACGATACGGGGTCTCGAACGGGTCTCTGCTGCACTATAGCCAAATCGAGCGTCGACTGGGAGAGGGGCGTAACCGTCCGTTTTCATGAGACACTCTGGCGAGGCACCCACGATGTAGAAGTCGGCGCATGACAGAAAGAAGACGTACGGCGAGGGGTTCAGCGTTCTTAGGGTTCTATAGATGTTGAAGGGGTGGAGATCGGTGCTCCGAGAGAAGCGCTGAGACGGCACGGCCTGGATGATGTCTCCTTTGACGATGTACTCCTTGAGCTTGGTGACAAATGTCTCATATCCCCGGCGACCGACGTTTGAAGAATATTGAAGATCGGAGGTCGAATTAGAGGTGAGGTTCTGCTTAGGAAGAGGGGTCTCTGGTTGTTGAATCAGATCCAGGGTTTTCCGAATGGTTGCGGACGCCTCGTCGTAGGCTGGCTGGAAGTCGTCGGAGGGGTTTTCTGGGAGAACCATGTGCGTGACAATGGTCAGTGTAGAGCGGAAGTGGTCGAGGGCGATTATAGTGTCGAAGAGCATGAAAAGGGCCTCGGGGATTTGGAGATTGTCCTTCAGTGCGCGCTCCGTCTTGGGCTCAAAGTACTTGATACAGTCGTAGGAGACATAGCCAACGCCTCCGCCCGAGAGCTTGGGGAGTCGGAGCGAAGGGATATCAAGGACCTTGTGTTGGGCGAGTTCAGCTTCGAGGATACGGAGCGGGTCGCCAGTGTGATCATAGCCGGGGCCAGTCTTCAAAACCTTTCTAGGGTCTAGCACGAGTGGTTAGACATTAGCGACGACCACTGGGCGTGTCAGCCATGGCGGAGAAGCTTACTTGCGCCAATGAAGCTGTATCGTCCGACAGTTTCGGTACTGCCAGTGGCGCTCTCGAGGAGGAACGAGTATTCGGCCGTGGCACTGCATGCGACCAGTCAGAGTCGGTCCCAGGACGGTCGTGGACGGAAGGGGATGTTACCCAGCGGAGAGCTTAAGGTATATGGCGGATGGCGTCAAGAGATCGGCGGGGGTTGAAGCGCAAACGGGGAGAAGGGTCGGGCGGTTGGTGTCGTCCCAAGCCTGATTGAGGGCATTGCGAGCTTCGGCGACGGATGGCCGTATGTCGAGCTGGAGATGGTGAACGAGTCTCACGTCAGTTCAGGTCGTCTCGCGGATAGAACATGTGAGTCAGTCGGAGAACACATACATGGGCTGAGCCGTTCATCTTTGCGGAAAGGTGGGGGGTGAGACTTTGTTGGTGCAAGGTAGAAGAGAGGGAGACGAAGAGACCGGATCAATCGGTGAGTAATCGGCCTCGCCGGGAATTTATTATGTTTCTTTCCAATTGATAATTGAGGTCGGTGACTCGATCAATGGCAAGGAAAGAGTGGATGGTGGGGGCGGGGCACATCCGCCATCGCAGGAGCCCATGCTTACGCTAAAATGACAATCCACGAATGGTGTAGGGTAGTTGGGCTGGCATGGGGTCGAATTGCAGGTGTGCGTGTAAGTATGGAGTATGGGCTGGGAGTTCAATGATGCTTTTTCCTACGGCAGTTATGTGCTTTGAGATAGCTACATGGGTATTTCTGAATAACTGAGATAGATTTCAAGGTGATACTAAAGCACGACGTGACCTCTAGAATGGAGCTTTTAATGTGGTTGCTCCAGAGCCATATGAAAGCTAGACGCAGCACGCAAATTTACCGAACAAATTGACATTCATCACTCGCACAAAAAGCTTGATTCGAGGTAGATTAATTCAACCCATTCAGGTTGTCTCATTCAAAATACTGTATCTGGGTCGGTGCCAAGACATTGCGGTTGTGAAACCTGGGCAGTGCTAACGGAGCGCGGAGGCCTGACGCACGAGGCATCAACAAGTATCAACAAGCTCACGACAGCTCCCTGCTAGCTACCGCGGCAACCAACTCCTCCACAATTCTTAAGCTTCATCCACAGCTCTCAGCCCACGCTCCCCATCGCGTCCACTCGTTTCAGCGCCTTTCTTTCCTTCTGGTAATTGAACCTCCACCTCCGAGCCGCTCCTTTCAACCTTAATTCGCACGCGACTTAAACCATGCCCAAGATGGCCGACGACCAGCACGAGAACGTCCCCGACGAGTCGACTACCGACGCCGCCGCCGATATCGAGATGACGGAGTCAACCCAGGTCACGCAGGCCGGCGACGCAACCACGGATATCGCGACCACCGAGGAACAACCCGCCGAGACGGAAACCGTCGAGCCTCGCATAACCTTCGCCAGCTACCTCCAGAGCCCCGTCATTTCCCTGATCGTTGGAGGAGCTAACGACCAGACGGTGCTCACGGCGCATCAGGCCTTGCTGGTCCAGAGCCCGTATTTTCGCGCCATCTGCGACGCCTGGGTCGACAAAAGCAGTGTTCGTTTCCCCTCTTACGTCCGCGCAACTCGCGCGCGACCCGATTGACCAAGTCCACACTAACAGCCACTCTACAGCTGCTCCAGATTGAGCTGACAGACTTCGACGTCGATGCCGTTGGCTGCTTCCTCGAGTATCTGTATACCGGCGAATACTTCCCCAAGAAACTCCCCGGCCAGCGAGTGCTCGAAAACGACCCGACGGTGCCCTCGGTCGACGATAGCGGCGACCAGCTGCTCAAGCACGCCCGAGTTTATACCTTGGCTGAGAAGTTTGGCATGAGGGGACTCAAGACTCTCGCCAGCTCCAAGATCCACTGCGTCAACTCGACCGCCAAGGGCGAGATCTCGTACGCGCGCTACGTATATGCCTACACCAGCACCGACGACACTGTTATCCGCGCGCCTGTCGCTAGTTTCTGGGCTACGCGGTCGCATACTCTTCGGGCCGAGGCCGAGGACGAGTTCAAGTCGCTGTGCTTGGAGCACCCTCAATTCGGATACGATGTTCTCAGTAAGTGTTCTCTGCCTAGCAGCGCTTGGCACGGTACTAACAAAGACCAGCTCGCGTGTTGGACGACAAGCTCAAGCGGGAGCGCACCGACAAGATGCACCCCGCGTCGAGCAGCCATCGCAAGCGTGCTCGCCACAGCAGCGGTGCACGGGAGGCTTAATATGTAATTTTTGTACCGCCCTCTTTGGGTACGGTAGTGTTGGATTGTTTGGACGACTGGTGAGTCGTTCCCTTCATATTCAGGGAGAAGCTACTATTTGGGGGACTTGGATTCTAGCTAGTGCGGAGCAGATGTGACAGCTTTCTGGTAGCATCCAGCTAAAATGAACATATCGGACTAAGGAGTTTGGGACATGGGATTCGTGTTGGCAGGACATGCCGGTGAGTGCCAGTGGTGCAAGGGTGTTCTGGACTATTAACCAGACAGAACAATATACTGTGCCGTTGTTCTCGCCAGTCGCCAGTTTGCGTCTTCATGTTCAGGCTGTAGTTCTGTGGCCGAGAGAACATGGGTAAATTTCGACGTCGTATATATGACCCCATTTGCGTCGAGATAGAGGGCAGTGGAAGGCAAGCCTGACTGGACGAAGAAATCGCATCACACATAATTGGAAAAAAGCCCGACACAATCACCAGCACAGACATCAACCTCAACAGGTAACTATCTTCTCAAAAGCACTGGATAAGCACAATGGCTCACTGGACAGGCGAGGTCCAGTTGCAGACTCTGCCTGGAGTTTATACCCCAACATTCCGATGGCGGGAGGATAAGGGGATAGTGTACGCGGAGGAGACAGCATCGGAAGATGATGATAATACCCAAGGACTGTCTCCGCCAGAGGAGTGGTCCAGGGTAGAGTTTGCCCCGAGACAGCACGTCTCGGGAGAGCCTCCCCCAACGTCATCTCCCTCGACAGAGATTCTCCCAGGTGGATGTGCCTTGACAGAATCCGGTGAGTCTCCCCTGCAAGAGTCCTTCTGGCCGAACCTGCGCCGGTATATCCTCGGAAATACAGACACTGAACGGCCGCTCAAGGCCCGGTGTCCCATCTGCCACGAAGACTTCAGCGTCGCGGGCCTCCCAGACCCGCAGGCCGACGACGCAGAACCCAGCAACAGCGACTGCAAAATCACGCCATGCGGGCACATCTTCTGCCGAGAGTGCCTCAAGGAAGCCATGAAGGCACAGACGGCAGACGCAGCGCGGACGTGCCCCGTGTGCCGGCTGCAGCTATCCTGCCGGCAGTGCGGCACGCTCGCGAAGCTGGCGACGGCGCCGCGGGACCCGGGCGCATCCGCGGTGCCGCTGACGATGCCCGAGGGCGCGCGGTTCGAGCCCCTCTGCGCGCGGTGCGTGTCGCGGCGGCGGTGGATGGAGCGGCTGCGGCGCGGGCGGTGGCC
>WPDF01000214.1:0-46776 GCA_019137265.1 Neonectria coccinea | reverse complement strand
GGGGGGGCATAATTTTACCAGGATCTTGGCCAGGCTGCTAGCAGTCGGCCTGACGGAGACAGGCCAGGGCAGACCCTGTTGCGAGCCCTGGCAGCGCTGGTGAGATGAGGGCTTCGATTGAGGGGACGATGGGCTGGCCTGCTGCATCGTCTGTAGAGTGTAGTATCCGTGCCGTGCTTTTTTTGTGCGGAGTGGAGGGCTGGAGATCCCAGATTCGTCAGATGAGCAATCACAAAGTTTCGGAGCCAGCGGATATCAGACTGAGTTTACGTAGGTCGTATGTAGAGAGAAGGATGAATGAGAGCGAGGGCATGAGAGACTCAAACCGTTGAAGGCTTGTCTTGCTGCACGTAAACACCAAATACAGAACATCACCATCCCCCTCCAAGACTCCCTCCCCCAGCTCCATTCCAAATCTCCCGGCCCCCATCACCGCGAGCATCGTCTTTCCTCTCTCCGCCCTCCCCGCCAGCTGGCCCCGCCCGGCATCGTGAGCACCCCTGCCCTAGCCTGCATCGCCACCACGCCTGTTTCTACATACGCCAGACTAGACTTCTCTAGCGCAGTGTCAATCCCCATGGCTCCGTCGTATCACGTCTCGGCGTCCGGGCGCAGGCTTTTCGGCGGAGAGGCCCACGGCCAAGCGGCCTTCCTCCCCGGACCCGGACGAGGGAACGAAAAGTACGTACACGACTCGCTGCACCGCCCGCAACGATCCCTTTCCTCCTTCTCCAGGAGGCGCCTGGACCGTGTTGACCAGAATGGAGCCCCTAGAAACGCCCGTCCGAGTCGTTGGCAAGCCATTGCACCGAGTAGGTAGCATGGTGGGCAGGTTGGTAGTGTAGGAAGTGCACTGGCGTTGTCGAGGGCTGTCTTATTAAAACGTTCGAGTCTCGGGTCTCTTTGTGAAAAAGGCCCGTTGCCGCCGCTCCCATCCACACGCCTCTTGTTCCGGGGCCATTCTTTCCTTTTACTTCTCAGTCTCTATCCAAAGGTGTGCGACGGATCCTTGGGTTTTTTCGCTTGCTTCTTCAGCATTTGTCTCACTCGGTGTCATTTTTGTCTTTATCCCAAAGGAACGCCTCGCCACGGACGCCCGCGTCCACTACGGACGACAAAACACCAAAACCGAAGGTTTAAACAACATCGACAGCCGTCTTCGAGATGGGGGAGCGCGGATTCCTGGTGCCGGAGCACTTCCACCTGGATCCTCCCACTGAAGATGACATGAACATTGCGTCCATCATCTGGGGCTTGTCCCTGGGTGTCACCGTCTTCAACTGCGCCAAGGCGTTCCGACAGTCGAAATCCGCCATCATCAGGAGGAAGAGGTTGACCATCTACGTCATCATGATCTGGGCTGAGATCATCTCGAGCTTTATCCTGGGAGTCATGACCTGGCTCTATCTCCGCGAAATCATCGGCCCCAGCTTCCAGTTCTACTTCTTCATCAGTACGATTTGACCCCAGCTCCTCCGTCACGAGCCCAGTATACAGAACACTAACATTCCGCTCTTCTAGTCGTCTTCTGGTCTACACAGGTGCAATGCCTCATTCAGATCATCATCAACCGAGTAGGCTTGCTGATGTTGGTCCGGGCCAACGCCACCAAACTGAAATGGCTCTGCTTCCTGATCCTGTTCGCCATCAACATCAGCGTCTTTTGTATCTGGGTTCCTGCTCGTCTCCAGATCAGCGAGCAGTACATTGCCATCAACAACATTTGGGATCGTGTTGAGAAGGTCATCTTCGCCATCATGGACGCCATTCTCAACTTCTACTTTATCTGGGTCGTCAAGAAGCGTCTGATCGCCAACGGTCTGCACAAGTACAACCGCCTGTACCAGATGAACCTGTTCCTTGTCGGTATCTCTATTGCTCTAGATGTAAGTCCCAACGCTCTGAAGTCGAAACCAACGATCCGGGCTGACCTCCGATACAGATTCTCCTCATTTGCATGATGTCTCTGCCCAACAGTTTCGTGTAAGTTCCTCAACTCATGCCACCTACTCTGCGACGGATTCTCACTCACACGTCCCAGTTATGTCCAGTTTCACCCGCTTGTGTACCTCCTCAAGCTCCACATCGAGATGAACATGGCCGATCTCATCGGCAAGGTCGTCCGCGCCAGCAACAACGCCGACTCCAACGACTACAGCTCTCGCGGCCGCTCCCACCAGACCGGATCCCGCCCTCAACACAGCCGCTTCGGCGCCACCCTGACCCGGACGCATATCGAGCTCGGCGAGGAGGACGAGATGGAGCTCAAGGAGCGCGAGAACCTCGAGGGAATCAAGAAGACGGTCGTCACGGAGATTACGCGAATGGGTCCCACGGCCGAGGAGGATGATATCCCCGAGCACCACGAGCGGGCCGTCAGCGAGGCCAGCTCGACAAAGCACCACGGAAATCAGGAGGCCTATGCCATCGAGCGCTCGCGCTAAGGTCGTTCACTTGATCCACGATTGTTTATATATATATTAGAGCTAGAAGGCATCGCCAGCGACATGGCTAATGTAATGAGTATGTACAAGTACGGATACCCCCCAAGTAACACACGCTGTTAGACCAGACCGTACATTGGTGAAGACATCAAAAACAAGGATCTCCATCGCTCGCATCGTAGACTCGATCTGTGAGCAGCCTGTGACCTATCCCCCGTTCGGTCCCACTATCCGATCGTCGCCAGGGGCGCTATCGAAGGAATCCCGGCACAAGAAGCAAGACCAAGCCGTCTGCACCGTCCATCCTGCGCGCGAGCCTAGCAGGGATCAGGGTGGGGGAACGGGCGAGCGGGAGTCGCAAGCCAACCAAGCACCGCTGATACATGGGACGATTCGTGCTTATACATGCTACGCAGGAGACTACGAAGTTAGGAGACCTCTCTCGTCGACGCCCTGATCGCTCAGGAGAACCAACGCCCGTCCCTACTGACTACTTTTTTCGGGGTCTCCAGGTTTTCCCCAGACTTCTCTCGCTCGGCCAACGTTCGTCTCTCATCGCTTCCCTAGTTGCTTCGCTGCTCGCCTGGTTCCCCCGGCCTTCTACCCACGTCTAGTCGTTGCCCCATTCCATGCCACTGGCCGTCAAGCAACCCGTGACCCTTGATCGCAATTGTCTATCAAGAAGACCCAAGTCCGCTAAAGAGCAGTGATAATCCCCGGGCCAGAAGGTCTTGCTCGTCACCTCCGTCTGCACACAAGCTCAGATCTCCGCAACGGCCTTTGATGTCCGGTCGTACGGACCTCCATTTCACGATACCACCCTAGGTAATCATGGAAAAGAAGACTACCATCAGACGGTGAGGATGCACGCGCTGCAACGCGCATCAAACCAACGCCAACAGAACGCCTTCACGCATTAAGCATCTGCATCACTGCCTGAGACGCACGCCTCAGTGGTGATCTCATTCAAGCCACGCCGCTGCCAGCCGGGAGCTGTCACATTCCAGAAGCCCAGAACGCAGCCGACTACTGAGTTTTCGTTTGTCATCACCCACGGTTAGCTCCCGCGATTCAATGCCGGTCGGCATTCTCCCCGGCTGAAAGCCAAAGTGAGGTAACTGCGCTGTTTCATTGTGGGATCGACGGCTGCTGCAGGGGAGAACTGAGCCGAGTGGTCCTGGAGCGCCATCGACTGTGTGCATGAGGTCTATGCAAGGGCTGTCCCGCACCTCTAAGACAGCCATCCGAACTTGAGGGACAATTGTTCTACGACCTTGAAGATGTGTGGGTACTGAGCGTCTTTGCTTTTGGGGTCATCGAGCCATGGTGTGGAGAGGCATGAACTTCCCGATGAGATGTCTCCCATGTCTGAGACTCCCTGCTTGGTTGCAACAAAGGCCAACTTCCCCCCAACCAACTTCCTCCCAAGTATCATTCGGGACTGTAAACCAGGGCTACGCATAACCACTGCTTAGTTGATTGCTGCCAAGTCGTGCGATTCCGCTGCAGGTGTGGCTCCAAGCTTACGAGATGGTGTCTTCATTTACGTGCCACGCGGCTGCTCCGAAACTGTTGGCCCTGGGCTTTTCATCCTTGCTACAGACGCACTTCTATCACCGGGAGCCTCGGGTGGTTTCGGCTCTCCCCGTATCACAGACGTTGCGAGGGCGCCTGAGGAGTCGACTGGTTGGTATATCTGGGGAGAGGCGGCGCACTACGAACAGATGAGGGTTGTCTCAGCAGACCTCTGTCGTCCGATCATTTTGCAACAGATTCTACAGCATGAAAAATATTCTCTTCTTCTCGAAGTTGCCACTAAGAGAACCACGAGTGAAAACATCCCATGGTCTTGATCGTCTGATTTCTCGTCAGACTTGAGTGGAATGGGACCTTTGCTGACAAGGTGCAGTGTTTCTTCCCCTAAGTTCCTTCCGTTCTCGCCAAGTCACATATTAATACATATCGATCATCCGATAGATGGAACAAGTTTGCATTTGTATTTGATGTGCCTATTGATCCTGGAGATACCCACTCTCCTCCCCTCGCCAGACAGCAGAGTCGCGTTTAACGATCGCGTATCACCCACAATTCGACTTCGCAAACTCGCAACTAGTTTGATCACGGTTTATAGCAGAATTACTGAGTCCTTTTGGTAGTTCTGATGTCCGAAGCAGGAAAATAGTCTGTCTATAAGATGAGCTGTTGCGATAGACAACACACGGCACGCTATCGCCAGTCGTGAAAACACACCTCTGTCGGCGAACACTAGTATGTAAATATTCTTCATGCTGTGTTATTCAGTTTCTTCCCTCAATCCCGAAAATAAGTATCTTCCCAGTGGAGATGATACTGGAATTGATGTGGTATACAAAGCACCATCAATCCCGAATGTAAGACCTTTAGGTTACTATTATCAACAGTAGATGATCTATTCCGCACTCGAATAGACGCGCGAGGCCTTATCGATTTACCAAAGTCTGCGACTTGAATGGATCATCTCTGTTGGTATAAGTAGTGCTATATTATATTGAAGCAAACGTGGGGCGTCAATGGTGGCAAGATGACTGAGAATAGGAATTGGAACAACCTTCCCTTGGTGTCAGACACAGAAAAGACAGTGTTTCAAGATCTGAACTTAATTTAACTCAACGCAAAACTGAATATTAATTTAATGTACTTCATTTGCATCCCCTCCTTTGTGTTGACTGTTCCTAACCGCGAGCTCAATACTGGCAGCTTGTAGCAACATTGCTTCCATTTGTATAGCGTTCTTTACTTACTGTGTTAGGACACAAATATCGTCTAATGGAGAGTTACAAAAGAAATTTTACGTTGGGTTTGGTCCAGACCTGGTCAAAAACAGTCAGATTGATCCGTCATCGCTGCCCTGGGATTGAATCTATGTGCTCGAGGAGGAAACATTTCACCCACCACATCAAGATCTAATGACTAATCCTATTGGGCTTTAAAATGTATAAAAATCGAATGCTCTACACTGATTTGAATCAGCTAAAATGCAAGTACTCCTGCTCAAGATGCTGCCTTATTGAACGGCTGCTCTCATCGCAGAGGTGTCAGTTTTTGGTACAGGGTAGCAGGACGGCGCTTGCACGACCATTTTGCCGATTATTTCCCGCCCCGGAAACTTTAGATCCAACACCAACGTCACCGTGACACTGCGTCGCAACTTGTCGAACTTGACGCACAGCAGACGGAAGCTCTCGACCTGAATCCCATCCCGAGTAGCGGCATTTCGCGCTCCGGAAGGCATGTACATCGGGCGTTGAAATGCGCGAGTTTATGGACTATGTCCACAGCGCCTTCTACGAAGCTACGGGCTGGAACCACGACAACTCGTATGCGGCGCTGAATGCGACCTCCAATGGTGAGAACACCACATCCGCAAGCTCAATTGCTTGGTGCTTTATTGCTGACGGCTTTGACACCCAGCTCTCTTGAATTTCCAGACGCCTCGCGGTCTGCGACTCACACTCTCCGCCCTCGCGAGCCCGAACTTCGCAACGTCATACCAACTCGGTTCCGTCGGTATTGTCGATGGCTCCATCTCGTACCTCTTCTCATCGGTCCCGCTCCGAGTCCTCTTGACGCCGCAGTCGGAGACCGTGTCCCTGCCGGAGCTCCTGCGCTCATACCGGCCGCTCACCGAGCTCCCTCCACGGACCGACGCAGGGCTCCAGACCCCACAGGACATTCCCGAATCGTCTCTCCTGTATGGCCGGCTATACCTACCCCAGTCCATGCTCGAAGCGCTGGTGGTCAAACGATTTTCGCCTGCTTTACAAGTGCAGCTGAGCTCGGTATCAGGCCAGCACCTTCGAAATGGAGGTACCGTCCTGGGACTGGCGCAATATGACGTGGGGAAGTACGCCCTCGAGGGACTCGTATCCTCGGATGGAGGACTTTTGGGATTGAGAGGCGTGTACAATTCCGGCGGTGACGTTGACGGGCGCCCTCCACCAAACCCCAACGACAATGGAAACGACAGGATTTATGGGCGGTTCAGCACGGGCGGAGAATTCTATTACGGCACGCTTAACAAGTCTGGCGGAATCAGCGTGGGAACCAGGTTTGCGACTCTACCATCTCACAAGGGGACACCGCTGTCCGCGACCCTCACCCTCAACCCCCTGATGGGCAACATCAGCGCCAGCTATGCGGTGGTGGCGGGGAAGCACTGCAGCCTAGCGACACGAATGGAGTTCAACATGTTCAGCTACGAGAGCGCCTGGGCTGTTGGCATGGAGCTCTGGCGGAAACCGTTCGTGAGGCCCGTTGTGGAAGAAGAAGAGATGGTACAACCCAGTGGACCAAAAGAGCGCAGCTTCGAAGCGAAATTGGAGTGGCGGTTGGATGCCCCAGAACCAGTCAAAGAGCCAACTCCTCCCCCGAAACCAACCGAGCCTGAGATACCCGGAGAGGAGAGATACGCGGGCGTACTCAAGACACGACTGGACCAGAACCTCCGGATTGGGTTCCTCTGGGAGGGTCGCGTCAAGTCACTCCTGTTCAGTTTGGGGAGCGGCATTGATCTGAGGAAATTGGATAAGCCATTCCGGACCCTTGGGTTAGAAATTCAGTTCTCGTCATGAACGACCCCTGAAGTGGTGGGCTTTGCCTCCTGCACGCGGCCACTCTAGATGAGGTGTTATTCCCCGAGTCAGTCCGCAGGGCTCGTTCTTCCCAAGTAGCGGCTGGGATCATGGCCAACGAGCGCATGGAAATGCTCCAGCTGAGCAAAAGGGCGCTGGCACCACAGGGGGGACGATCCACCACGGTCAACGCCTACAGCCATGGGAGACGTCGTTGTTAGTGGACGCCAGACGGTGGGAGTAAGGCGTGGGGGATATGACCGAAGTGTACTTTGTCCTGCCTAGTCCGTTCAGCTCTAGGCCTTGTGTGGGCGCCAGCAGGTGTGTTTGGTTACGATGGGTAGCATGTCATTGGCGTTGGAACAGGTAGACTTGAAAATGGTTAAGAAATGGGAGAATCACTAGCATACAGACAGACGTACATGCGGGTGTCATACGAATGCACATACATAAAAACGACTTGGATCCTGCAGTTTTTGCCTGGTTCTCTCCTGATTTGGGTGCGCATTGTGACGAGCCAGTCTCGTCATCTCTGACGGGCTTCGTGTTGACAATGCGTCACTTAGACGGACACGACGCGCGCGACGTTGGAACGGAACTCGGTCTGACTACCTAGCGTCTGAAACTGGAACAGGTCTTGCCAAGCTGCGGCACGAGGTGGACGGTGCCGCGAGAGCCGAGACGTGGTGTTTAGGCGCTGACAGGCGTGCGGGTGGAGGAGAGCCCGCCTGATGCGCCATGAGAACCTTGATGGCATCGCGGATCCTCGTCCAGATGGCCGTGGCTAATGCGGAGGGCGGGTGGCCAATGGGAAGGCTGGAAAGTCGGATACAGATGTCGAATCTGGAGGCTCTGAGAGGCTGGGCGGGGACGGGTGGCTGATGACGCCACACTCTGTGGAGGACTTTACCTGGGATTCTGGGTTGTTGAAGAGGGACGCCTGGAAGAGCCCACACCGGTGAAAAGAGAAAACATGGCTGGCTGATGGAGGGAAGTGGGGGTTTATTCTGGGGAGAGGTCATTTATTGTAGTTTCACTGTTGTATTTTATTGTCTGAAGTGGGACGAACGGGAGCTGTCAGTTTCGGTTACAGCACGCATCATTCAAGACAGGACAGCCCGAAAGAGAGACAATAATAATAGCCTTGCCCAAAGATAATCGTGCAGTTACATTACACAAAGACACGACAATCTACGAATGCTCTTCCGTACAAAGCCTCGCTGTAAAGGTTCCCTCCGTGGGAGACCCACCAATGACATGCCTTCTCCCCTCCCAGCCGGGCATCCCTGCCAGGCCATGGCCATCCGGGTTCTCACCTTAAACTGACCCACCCAGGCAGACCTACTAGGCCAACCCGCCGCTGGCTTTTATCCCGCTCTGCGCTTGTGGATTTTATTTTTTTCTGCGTCTTCGTTCTGTGTTTGGCTTTTGAACTTTTTGTAAAGGGCTGTGAATAAAGTAGGGGCAATTTAGGGCAAGTCGTGAATCAGTTCGGGGAGGGGGATGCTGTCGAGAGGAAGAAGTGCGGCTGTTTCCCTAGAGTGGGAATCGCGATAGTGCTCGATAAAACAGAACAGATAGACGACGCGTACGAATAGACTCACATGCAAGGTTTAGGACGGCCCAGGACAGCCCAGAGCAGGGGAAGAAAAAGCCCCGTGCGCCACCAAAGCCGTCGAGGTGGTCCAATCCCTCGACAGAACGACACCCTTGGGAAAAGTCGCCCGTCTCGTCTCTCTTCCTAACCCCCACGGGCTGTTCCTTCTCTCCATCACGATCCACGCCCCTCCTTCGTCACGATCCCAGTCTCTCTCACTTCTTCTTCCCCCTCGTCTCTCCACCATCTCTGCGTCGGAAATCGTTGGACCCTTGCGCCGTCGTCGAGCGTCTGACAAACACTCTCCTCCCGGGGCCCATTCTTCACTCTTAGCCTTGTCCATAACCGTATCCATTCCCCGGTCTTCAAAGCTGCATCAACACCACGCCCACGGTCGACGCATCTCTCGGCACTTTGCTTCCGTCTAGGCCCGCCAGCTAACTCCAAGCACGCCCCAGTCGCCGCTGGACTCGGCTCCGTGTGGCACCCTTTTGCACCCTCCCGCGGCCTATAACTCCGTCTCGGCGCCATCAGGGTCCTTTCTCGCGAACCCGTTCGTCTCGGTCCCAAAAAAAAAAAGACTCCATCCGCCATATCTCCGATTCCAGCATCGTCGTTGACATATAAACCCGTCGCTCTCACGCATCAACCCTCGCTTCTTTAGCTGCAGGCCAAGACGAACATCCCCGTGTGACACAGACTGCAACGTCGCGCCACCCGCCCTTCGCCCTTCTTGGCGCCGATCCATCTGCTCGAATCGCCTACTCCCTAGAGCTCATTTGTTTCCTCATCGGGGAATAAACCTTTTCTGGTCGTCTTGGCGCTCCACGACATCCTGGCTTTGGTTGTCCAAACCTGGTAGCTGGCCTTATAAGACATCTTTTCCCGGACCCGTCTCTTAGAGGGCATTGGATACCCATTTGCCTTTCATTGCATCCTCAACTGCAACAACACAACGCACTGACGACATCATGGCCGACGCACTCGATTGTAGCGGCGATACCGTCGACGTCACGAACCGTGGCCTTCGAATCGGCGCCATCTTCATTATTATGGCTTCCTCGCTCTTGGGTGCCATCTCCCCCATCATTCTTGCCCGACAGAGCAAGATCGCCGTCCCTAAGTTCACCTTCTTCATCTTCAAGTTCATCGGTACCGGTGTCATCATCGCGACGGCCTTCATGCACTTGCTGGTCCCCGCTATCGAGAACCTGGGAGATGAGTGTCTGGCGGATCGAATGGGTGGATACGACTGGGCCGAGGCCATCGCCCTCATGACCGTCATCGTCATGTTCTTTGTCGAGATGTTGGCTACTAGGCTGAGCAACGAAGACATGGACCACAACCACGGTGACATCGATAAGGACTTGGACCCTGCCATGGACTTCATCGCCGCCAAGAAGCCAGAGAAGACCGCCAGCGAAGCCATGTCCCAGAATGACGTGGAGCGAGATGCCCGACCCAGCGAGTCTGGTTATGCGCCCGGCGGAGACACTCACCTCGCACACGGACGCGAGCACAAGGAGGGTGATTCCAGCAGCCTCGGTGGTCAGCTCCTCGCCATTTTCATCCTTGAGTTTGGTGTCGTGTTCCACAGCATCTTCATCGGCCTTACCCTTGGCACCACGGACGAACTTGTCGTCCTCCTCATTGTCCTTGTTTTCCACCAAATGTTCGAGGGCCTGGGTCTGGGATCTCGTCTGGCCGTTGCACCTTGGCCCAGAAACAGGCAATGGGTGCCATACGTCCTCGGCTGCATCTATGCTCTCTCGACACCTCTCGGCATCGCCGCCGGTATTGGCGCTCGACCCAACAACGCCAACACCCAGAAGCTCGTGAACGGTATCTTCGACGCTATCAGCGCCGGTATCCTGATGTATACGGGTCTCGTGGAGCTTCTTGCCCACGAGTTCATGTTCAACCCGTATATGCGCCGGGCACCCATCAAGATTCTGCTCCTCGCCTTCGCCTGCGTGGCGTTCGGAGTCGCAGTAATGGCTATCCTGGCTAAGTGGGCTTAAAAATAGAGCAGATGCACTCTAATAGTCGGTTTATCATCTTCTGGTTTCGAAGAATTGGGCTAGATGGACATGTACGGCTTTTCTTTCTTGTAATGCTTATAGACTGCTTGAACAATGATACCTCGTCTGTCTGCATTGATTTTGATAATACTTCTTCAGCAACACTCTGCGAATATAATCCTGAGCCTGTTCAAACACACCAGTCTGATTCACGTGAATGTACTTGATTGGTGACTTGCCACGAGAGGAAGTCTTGGCCGTTTCTGCCATGTCGTGCCTGGGTTCACGTCGGGGAAGTTCATGGCGGGGCACATTGCGGTTCTTGGCAACGAGGTATCCTTTGAGGATTTGACGACGAGAGTTTGGACATTCATATCGTATGTAGCACGAATGACGTTGAGCTGGGGCTGAGTGGAATTGGTGTTACGGTCTCACCCACTGAAGATGTCGAGTTTCCGAGGCCGATGTTTGACGAAGAGACTATTTCCATTCCGGAACCTCAGAGCATCCAAATCCGGCCGGTTCAAGGCCCCACTCGTGATGCACAGTGCGTACAGTATACATAGCCCATTATCACTGTGTCCACAAACTGTGCTTAGTCACTCGCGTGAGGAATTCCCCGCTAGGGCCACAAGCCCTACCCCGAAAAAGAGTTCACCAATTCGAGGCCCTAATCGCAACACCACGAATCGAGCTTTCCGACCGTTTCACGCTTCGACAATCTCTCACCCAACGCAACAACCCCTCCTCTCCCCCCTACCCCCCCCCTACAATACCGCAAAAATGGCCGGCGGAGTTACCGTGCGCGATGTCGATGTAGGTACTCCCTGAAGAAACCAAAAACGCAGAAGGAGAAAGAAAAGAATCCCTTCGAAATACCCCGATATCCATCCACCTTCTCGACGACTTCGCAACGCAATCTTCCCGACAAATCCACGCGACCGCAAAATGGAGGCGCTGCCGCAGCGCGTCGGGGCTTGAACAAAAGACTGGCCGCTGCGACGGCCGCTGCAAATTCGCGGACGATGCGGGTTCAAAAAGAGATTGAGGAGCAGGCGCGAGGGGGTCGAAAGACTTCTGACGACGGAATCATGCTAATGGGTCTCTTGTTGCCAGGCGCAAAAGTTCATCATTGCCTACTCGGCTTTCTTGAAGCGTCAGGGAAAGCTTCCCATCCCTGGTATGTTGTTTCTTCCCTTTTTCTTCCTGTCGCCCTTTTTGCGAGTATGGAAACTCGGGGATAGTTTGCTAATTGTGCCCTCAGGTTGGGTTGACACCGTCAAGACTGGTCCCGCCAAGGAGCTCCCTCCCCAGGACATTGACTGGTTCTACGTGCGCGCTGCCTCCATCGCCCGCCACGTCTACCTCCGGAAGACGGTCGGTGTTGGCCGTCTCCGCAAGGTCCACGGTACCGCCAAGAACCGCGGCAACGCCCCCTCCCACCACGTCGACGCCTCCGGCTCCGTTGACCGCAAGGTCATGCAGGCCCTGGAGAAGATCGGTGTCCTTGAGATCGACGAGGACAAGGGTGGCCGCCGCATCACTCAGGCCGGACAGCGTGATTTGGACCGAATTGCCCAGACCACGGCCGAGGCTGAGGAGGAGGAGGATGAGGATGACGAGTAAAAATCTGGCGGGGAGCATGGATTAGGGCGTACGGTCATAGGTTTTGTCATGTATGAATGAGATTCCCCGGAAATTGGGTCATTCGGTTTACTCAATCTGGACCAGTTCGAGCTTGTCAATTTGATCTGTGCGGTGCGTGTGAACATGTTGGCGTTGGGTGAGCATGGCGATGCACTGTCTTGTACTTTTGACACCTCGGGTTTCGTCACTTCTGCCACAATGGCCGCCATGAAGTGTCACTCGAGGTATAGTGGTTCGCACGATGATCTTGGGCCTCAATGAGAGTCGTGAAACTCGGCATCCCCCAGACTTCCCGCACATTGCCTCGATGGCTTGGTACGATTGACCCTCTTCGAGTCTCTGGAACGTCAAGCTGATTGATGTCTTGAGTTGAGTTTGCGCATCGGAGACTCCTTGACGGTCTTTCCCGTTGTCCTTCCGCCAGTCCCATCGAAGAGGAGGTTCCTGTCCATGGCGACGGTCTTACTTCTCAGCCAAGTCATTGGCCTTATATTCCTCTCTGGCCTTTCCGTCACATCATTCGTTCCTGGCCATGCACCTCTATTTCTCTAAAGTTGCTTCGCCTGCATCCCTTCTCCAGAGCGAGCATCTCTCCCTCCCACAACCTCACTCCGCATCCCCCCTTCGACCACAACACTCGAAACCCTCTCTCCGCACACTGAGGGCCTGTTTCTTCTCATGGTCTCTTCGTCAACATGCCACCTACCTGGTCCCCCTGTTTGAGTCCTTAGGCCTGAGTCGGCTGGCTGTGATTCAGCCGCGTGCACCGCGCGGAAGTGGGTGAGGTGCGCCGCAAGGGCGCTTCTGTGTGTAAGTGCAGACATCTCAACACGGCTACTCTCTACTCACTCCTTAGGGTCTCAAGGAGAAGATCAATTATCGCATTGTCGTTCATGTGTTGCAAAACATCGATCTCTGTCATCTTTATATTTAGATCCTGTGTGGTTAGGGTCCCTTGGTGAGTATTTCCCCCCTTCTCATACCTCACTTCAGAAACTCATCCTCTTCTAGTATACCTATCTACTCGAAAAAAGACTCCAAATGACATCGTTTAACATGTCGACTCTCGAGGATGATGGATCCCTCCCTCTCTTCGCCTCTGTCAATCCAGCTCCTTCGCCTTTCTTCTACTTTCATCATATCGTTAACGGCGACGACACAACCCTGATCATCCAAGTCATCGGCCCCAACCTGGAATTCAAGTTCACCCACTCCCGAGCCAAGGCATACCTCACGCCCGCGAAGATAGCCCGCCGCCTCGCCAACAAGACGGTCGGCTTCCTGGCCCTCGTCACGCCCACGGGCGAACGCACCGTCCTCGCCGCGGCGGAGAGCGGCCACGGCGGCGGCAAGTTCGGCGACATGCTCGACGCGCCGCCGGGCGTCCTGGCCAACATGCTCTGGACGAAGCGCGTCGTCGCCATCGGGAGGCTCCTCGGCCTGTCCATGGAAAGCCCCTTCGACAGCGGCGGGGGGCCCAGGGTGCGCGGGCGCCAGGGCCTGTTCCGCGGCTCGCACGTCGAGGTCAAGCTGGCGGTGCACGGCATCGCGGTGCTCCTCGACGTCTTCGGCATCACCAAGGACTTCGACGCCGTCACCGCGCGCCACCTGCGCCGCCTGCGGGACAAGCGCTGGGAGGACGGCACGCGGCCGCGCTTCGAGGTCTTCTTCTCGCGCAAGCACTGCGGGTCGTGCGGCAAGCTGGTGCGCACGCTCGAGGAGGCCACGGGGGTGTCGATAAGCCTGCTCTGGAAGCCGCGGCTCGAGATGAAGCAGTATGCGAAGGCGAACCCGACTGCGGCGTCCAGGAGGCGGCGGCGGGAACCGCGGCTTGTGGATGAGCAGGACCGGGACTTGGGGGACCAGCTCTCTAAGGAAGAGTCGGACGATGAGACGGTGGGAGGAGAGGATTCGGGAGACGAGAGAGAAGAAGAGGATGATGTGCAGGTCATCGACATGGTTGACCTCATCTCGCACCCTTCGTTCACGATAAGCCCAACACCACATCCGGTCGACGACGTGCAAGTGATCGACATGGTTGATCTCATCTCACACCCTCCATTCTCGATAAACCTGACGCCGCACCCGGCCGACGACTACATCAACGGCCTCGCCTATCGGGTCGGTCAGATCGAGTCCTCGCCCGCCGGCGCCGCCGAAGCCATCGTGCAGTTCGCGCAGCAGATGACGGGCAACCGCGTGCACTGGATATCTGCGCCGCCGGCACCGCCCGCCAACATCAGCAAGCCGCTGCCCGCGACGCCCGTGACGGAGCCGCCCGCGTGGATGACGCCGCGCAACACCCCGACCGCCAGCAAGGGGTATCGTCTCCCGGTCCGGAGTCGGAGTCCACCGTCGCCGTGTGAGCGGGCTGCGTTGAGGGATCGGTCGCCGAGGAGGTATTCGACCGGGATACTGGAGCGGACTGTGCTGGGAGAGCGACGGTCGCGGTCGTACATCAGCGTGGAGATTCCAGCCCGACGGAGGTCCGCGTGATAGCCCACACATGGATTCGATACTTCACCATGACCCGAGAAAGATAACTATGGCTGGATTGTACAGGGAGGATAACAGCCCGAGGAGTTCATTAAAAAGAGAGAGATTAGCGCTTTGGAGCAAGGAAGTTGTGTGGAGAATCATGAAAGTCAGACCTGTCAAGTATCTATATGCATTTCGGGTCTATCAAAGTCTTCTAAACACCCTTGAATTATTGAAACCGCATTCTCGTTGTTCATATGCTCTCTCCATGGTTCTTCATGTACTCTCATAATGCTATCCTCTATACTCATGCCACTCATGCTCTCTAGGTGTAATACAGCTCATTAGGTCGCCATCCATCTCTATGCTGTCCAACGTGCCACAACGCTTACTTCTTCCCAATCCCCTGGAGCAACGTGCGGAACCCGTCAGCCATCTCCTTCACCACCACATCGACATTAGGCGCCTCGGGAGCTTCCTCGGCCTCCCGAAGCGCCGCCTCCCTCGCCTTCTCAACGCCAGCCACGCCCGTCTTGCCCATTGTCATGGCGTGCTTCACGTCCTTGCCGCACCGGACGACGCCACGCGGTGTGCCCGGGGTGATGGGCGTGCCTTCGATGAGGCTCTGCCACTTGGAGAGGTACATGCCTGGCCCGGCCATGTTGTCCGAGACGGTGCCGGTGGTGTCGAGGATGCGCTGAAAGCGGAAGAGAGAGAGGTCGGAGAGGGTGGAGAGGTAGGTCGAGTGGGCGTCGAGGGCGGCGAGGATAGGTTGCTGGGAGGTTGTGGGGAGAGACTGGAAGAGTTGGTTGAGGTTGTCTTCCATTGGACTCGTGTCCGCTGTATTCCCTTCAGCCTCTGACTTGGGCTTCCCGTTGACATTTGCTTTTGTAGGTGCTCCTTCTTCAGCCTTCTCATCTTCCGGCTTTCCTTCTTCAGATTTCGCCTCATCACCATCAACAGTCTCTCGGGGTCCTCGTTCTTGGCGGAAATTGACAATAACCTCCTTCTCCCATTTCCTCATCTCCTCCCACACGTCAGGGCAGGACTTGGCCAAGGAGTGAATCCACTTATACATGATAGTGCGATTCCGCATCAACAAGTCGACGTAATCGCCCACGCTGGGCATCTTGCCCGGCTTACTCGGCTCGCCGCCGTTGATCATGGACCGCATCCCCCCCAGCGGCGTCGACGTGCCCGTCCCGGCCTTCTTGGGCTTGCTGGTCTTGATGAAGTCGTCGATGAAGGCCTGGCCCGCATCGACGTGCTCCCGCAGGTCGATCTGCGCGTGCACCGACCGGATCATGGGCTCATAGGCGGTGAAGAGGTCCCTGACCGTTGCGGTGAAGAGGTCTGGTGGCTGGCGACACAGGGCGGACGTGATGCTCTCGCGGTCGCGCACCGATAGAAGGGCCGAGTAGTACTCGAGACACTGCGCGTGGGTCTCGTCGGTCAAAGCGGTGGTGAGATCGGGGTCGGTGGCGTTGAGGATGGCGGTGATGATGGACTGCGAGTGTTCCTCGCTGGCCGCGCGAACCGTTTCATGCTCGTCGCGGCTCTGGGCGACGTGCTGCCGAATCGCCTGCAGCATCTCGTCGCTGGGCCTGTCCTTGGCCTTCTCGATCTTTTCGGCGCCCTTGCGGAACTCGCCGGCGTCCCACGACAGCACCAGGGATATTATCCTCTGTAGCAGGTTCATGCCGTCGTCGGCGTTTGCCGTGAGCCCGACCCAGTTGGTGATGCTGGTTACGCTCAGCTTCGCGAGCAGGAGGCGCATCATGGCGCTCATCATGGTGGCGGCGTTGCCGACCCGCAGCGTCTGCTTGACCATCTTGTAGGGCACGAGGTTGTGGACGTTCTCGAGGAGCTTGAGCACGTACTGGCCTTCTGGAGAGAGGACAAAGATGTGATGGAGGAAGGTGGCGAGGCTGCGGGACGGTTAGGATGGGTTGTAATGGGGATGTTGTTAGAAGACGTACTGGATGATGGCGTACTCGGCCGAGGCCTTAACGGCTGGGGAGTAGCCTTCCAAATCGTCCGTCGTGCTGAGGTGATCGTACAAGTCGTCGATCAGGGTTCCGTAGACGTGCCCTTCAGCGACGTTGTCCCACGCCCTGGCCAAGTCCTGAGCGTTGGTGTGATCGTACTTGTCCTCGCTCTTCAGCCCGTTGTGCTCGGTCTCTGGAGAATATCTCCGTTTCAAGCCGCCTAGGGCACCTCGGCCGATCATCTCGAACAGCGCACTGCCCGCCGTGGCCAACACCTTGCGGGTGCCCAGCGCGCCCTTGTCGTAGCTCTCGGAGAGCTCTGCCTCGCCCAGCCTCGCGAGGATGCCCTGGATGCGGACTGACCAGAACTCGCGGGGCAGGTCTCTTAGACCGGGGAGTGGGAGGACGAATCTTGACAGCAGCGTCTGGAGCAGCGGGGACGTCGAGGGCTGCGATGCATCTTCCTCCGGGGCTTCCTCCTCTGGAAGTTGCCCCTCGCCGTCCCGGTCCTTGCTCGTTACGGCGGGCTTCGGCAACGGCGGCGCCGGGGTCCTCACTCGAGGAGTGCCCGGCGCCGAGCTCACAGGCGTCCCGGCGCGGCTCTTGCTTGCGCTCGCGGCCTGGGGCAGGACGGTGGTCCTGGCGAAGGGGTGGCCATAGCCCGTGACGGCGTCGGGGAACTTGAAGGCCTCGATCTCCGCGTAGGTTTCATGGTGGGAGAGGATGTCGAAGAGCGCGTGCGTTTGCTCCTGGGAGAGAGCCGCCGGCGTCATGATGCGAGGGACTAGGGCATCGAGGGTTTGAATGTGAGGAGGGAAAGAAGGAGAAGAAGAAGAAGGATTCAGAGACGGAAAAGACGAAGAGAGGAGGAAGACAAGGACAGAAACCGTGGTTCCTGGTCCTCTTCTTGTCGCCTCTGCTTGACAGTACGTCAGGCCTAAGTTAGTCTACGTCGTCGACGGCCTGTTTGGGTTGAGTGGGTTGCTCGAGTGTGGCTTTGCAGACGTCACCGCCACCCGCCGCCACCGCTTGGCCGCTTTGGTGCACACCCAAAATGTGGCTGAGCTTGGAAATTCTAGGCTAAGCTGCTTCGGTCCCCCACACTCTCCAGCACAATAAGCCGATGATGACAATGCTGATGATGATTCACCTTTTCCTTTGTGAGTGAATATGCTGGTTAACCAATCATAGTCTTTGCGCAATGTAGATAAGTACGATTGGTTATAGAAAGAAAAAAAAGATTAGCCTCTGTCTCCTAGCCGATGTAACAAAGATGTCGATCGAAACATAGGTGGAATGAGACTTCAACCCTGACAGATGTGTTTCAATGACCTAGCACGAGAAACAGGAACACCACCGAATTGACATGCTTCAGTCAACAAAATTACCTGTGGGAAGTCAGTTGCAGAGACGAATTCTCTTACAGCTTTGCAACTGGCTTCCTGCAGCATGTTCACTCAGCGAGTATGGCAAACAACTTTTGCCATGTATAAATAGCGTAGAGAGCACCACGGAGAAATACATCCACAACCCGACTAAATAAATTCACCACAACCACAACATGGCCTAATAAAGTCATTGAAAATAGAATGAATCCACATACCAACCCTACCACTAACACTATCCATAGCCTTTGTCCCTTTATATTGCTTAAATATGCTAGTATAAGACGTCCGCTTAGTGTGGTACCTGTCATTAGCCCAAGTTTGTAAAGGCCCGTAGGTAGTACTTGCTGTGCGCGCAGCCCTCGTCTCAATGCACCGCCATGCCATCAGAACTACAGCAACTAGTGTCTCAACTGAAAGCATTGGAAATAGGACAGATGACTACGCTTGTGACTGAGCGGGTATGTCTTATGACATGTCTCATTACTTGCTCTGATGAACATGCAGCTTTTCCTAAAGCGGGTTTTGGCCAAGGAATCACCTTTCAAGCGTCTCAGTCCGCCCCAATCCCGATCATCACCGACCTCATTCCCTACCACGTCAACTCCCTCAAACCTGCTTCCGACAGCGAAGCTCCCACACCCGACAACCCTCCTCCCGGCTTCCGAGCCTGATTTAAAAAAGTCCCCCCCTCCATTGGCCGACTACTCAACCCTACTGCATACTCTACGCGGGGTTTGACGCCGCTAGGCATGGCCGAGCCATCTCCGCTGCTTGGCCATGTGGATCGGAACCTGGGGTAGTTAGAGGCTAGAGCGATTCCTCTCACCCTCATTTGCTCGGCAGATGGCTCTCTGCTGTTCTTGTAACCTGGGGCATTTCCCCAGATCTCGGCATCCGGGGTTGCCTTTCCGATGGGCCGTTATCTCAGTTGCTGTAGATGTAACGCAAGGGCTGCATATAAAGAAACACTGCCTCCCCGCAGATAACTGACATCGTTCCACTGCTGTACACATGAGCATCACTTCTCGTCATGTTTAACAAGCTTGACAACGTCGCGCTCTCCTCGCTGTCATGTACCCCTTCTGTGCTTCTCCTCGCAGTCTGCGCAGCTATCATAGCTAGCCTCCTGAGAAACAAATTCCGATCCGGCTTGAGATCCATTCCGGGGCCCAGACTCGCTGCTTATACGGGGCTTTGGCGATGGCACAATGTGCGCCAGGGCCAGGCCCACAGGACGGCTATCGACCTGCACCGGAAACACGGGCACCTTGTTCGAGTTGGTCCGAACCACGTTTCCGTTTCGGACCCGCAAGAGATTAAGAAGATTTACGGCCTCAAGTCTGGCTACACCAAAGTATGAAGCCACCTCCTATCCGACATGGTTTCGCCTGACCAGTTGCTGATCCGCGCCAGACCGCGTTCTACCCTATCCAATCCATCACCTGGAAGGGAAAGCCAGAGGTGAACCTCTTCGGCACCCGAGACGAGGCGTACCACCGGGAAATGAAGAAACCCATCGCCAACGCATTCAGCATGACGACGCTTCTGACGAACGAGGCTGCGGTTGACTCTTGCAGCAACCTCTTGATCGACAAGCTCATGCCGTTCGCGGAAGACAACAAGCCGGTCGACATGGGAATGTGGATCCAGTTATACACGTTCGACGTCGTCGGCGAGTTCACCTTTGCGAAGAAGCTGGGGTTCCTCAAGACCGGTGGCGACGTCGATGGGATGATTGAGACCATCGAGGGCATCCTTGTAAGACGAGCTGTACTACTCATCTCTGGACTTTGAACTGACGACACATACAGACGTATGCCAGTCAGATTGGCCAAGTCCCAGCCTGGCACAACTTCCTACTGGGAAACCCCCTGCTCCCATACCTAATCCCGTCCATGGAGAACTGGAACCAAGTCCTTACGTTCACCCTCAAGGCCGTCAACTCCGTGCTCGACACCGAAGACGGCAAGGGAACCAGCCTCAAGAAAGGCGGCGAACTAGACATCGAGGCCTTGGACCAGCGCGGCGACATGCTGAGCAAGTGGTACGCCGTCAAGCTATCGACCCCGGAGCGCATGTCCACGCGCGACATCGTCGTGCACCTCAGCACCAACGTCTTCGCCGGCTCGGACACGACGGCCATTGCGATCCGCGCGGTGCTATACCACCTGCTCAAGAACCCAGAGAAACTGCAGAAAGCCGTAAAGGAGATCGACGACGCCGCCGCTGAAGGAAAACTCACGCGGCCCGTCTCCTTCAAAGAGTCCACCACGCACCTCCCGTACATGCAAGCCGCCATCAAGGAAGGCATCCGAATCCACCCATCAGTCGGCCTTCTCCTCGAGCGCCACGTCCCGGCTGGCGGATCCGTCATTTGTGGAAAGCACATTCCCGCGGGAACGATCGTGGGCATCAACGCGTGGGTCACACAGCACGACGCAGAAGTCTTCCCGGACCCGGACAGGTTTGAGCCGGAGCGATGGCTCGATGCTTCCGACGAGGAGCTAAAGGTCATGGAGCAGTCGTTCTTTGCCTTTGGCGCCGGGACGCGCACCTGTATTGGGAGACACATTGCGGTGATGGAGATGGCCAAGATCATTCCCGAGCTTTTGAGGCGGTTTGAGCTCAGCTTGGCCGATCCGCAACGAGAGTGGAAGACCAAGAACATCTGGTTTGTGCAACAAGAAGGTCTCGTATGTAAGTTGAAGAAGAGAATGTGAGCGGGGGAAGATCTGAGCAGATGCCGTAGATAATGTTAAGATGCTGGTTACCTTACACGACGAGGAAGTCGAAGCTGTGTGGAGACGCCACCTGTTGGGCTGTAGATAGTGGCAGAATTGTTAAAATCACAATACACGAGATGAAGATAGTATGCAAACGGCAATTTGAACTACAAACGATTATTTTATCAAAGCTAACAAAGGAAAAGCACTTGAATCATAGCCAATCAATGCCTGGTTCCGTAACCAGCTCTGGCCCTTTGAGCCATCCACCATTACTTCCAACGTGGTATCAAAAAAGACAGAAGTGCTCAATAGCAGAAAAAGGCATGCATCCGCCGAAAAGGGTATAACGTTTAACCATCCATCCCATCATCCGCCTTTTTTACGCACCGTAGCGTCTTCACAGACTCGTCATCGGATTGTTCAGACGGTCTGACCGGGGAAAACGGGTCCAGTCTCGTACGTCTGACCGTTGATGGTCATGTGTGTGCCGTTGGCGTTGGCATTCACGCCCTTGCGTGCACCGTCAAGGGGAGCCTGGCCGTTGGTGTTGTAGACACCCTGGCCATTTCCGTTGTAGGCGCCGTTGCCATTGTAGGCGTTTTGGCCGAAGGACCCGTTTCCAGGCAAGTGAGTGCCGTTTCCAGTATGAGTACCATTTCCAGTGTGGGTACCATTTCCAGCGCGAGTGTCCTGTCCAGTGCTGGTGCTCACGGGGTGAGCCTTACGCTGGATCTTGGGAGCGACAGGAATATCCGTGCTCTTGTTGGCAGAACCGATGGAGAAGACAGGGCTCTCCCACTTGTCTCCCTTCCTGGCAAGGTCCTTGTACTCCGAAGCCTTGGTGCTGATGCCGCCAGGGAGGTTGATGGCGGGGAAAATGCTGTCCTCCTTGACAAAGGCGACGTTCATCTTCTTATCGGCGACAGCCTCTTCGGCCTTGGACTTCTTCTTCATGAACTCCTTCTGGACGGCATCCGAGTACCGCTTGTAGATGTTGGGAGCGTTCTGGGGATCGTTCTTGGCCTCAGCCGTAGCGCGGTCAACCTCCTGCTTCACCTTGTAGAGCTGAGCATCAAATGTGTTACATTGATCCTTGATGGCCTTCTCGACGGCGGCCTGCAGGGGCTTTCGGATGACCTTGAGCGCGAGGGGCTTGGCCATGGCGAAGAGCAACTTGTGGCTCGACTGCTTAACCTTGAAGTTAAGGCCCTTGACGTCCACATCGACCTTGTCGACCTTGAAGAAGTTCTGACGATCCTTCTTGTGGGCGGTGGACACCTTCATCTTAAAGGAGAAGCCATCGCCAGGCAGAATGATGTCAATCACGCCGGTATCGGTGAGGGAGGGGAAGCCCTGCTTGCGCTTAACGTGATAGCTGACGTCACGAAGATCCATCTGGATGCCGGCGACCTTGACCTCGAAGGTCTGGTGGTGCTTGTTGGCAATCTTCTTGCGCCCCCATCGGAAGTAGTTCTCGCTGGCAATCTCCATGACGTTGGGCGTGAAGTTGTCACTTTCGAGGACCAAGTTCTCAATAATGGCATCGAACTTGGGGTCAGCGTACTCGATACGAGGAATGGGGATGTAGGCAATGTTCTCCAGGACAGCAGGGAGAATGACCTCAGTCAGATCCTTGATGAGATGGGGCTTGAAAACGGGCTTGCCGTCAACATCGTTGCCGAGATCCTTGAATAGCTTCTGAACAGACTGGGCAAAGGCCTTGTTCTGGGCGTCCTTGTCGAACTGATCGCCGACGAACTTGATCTCGTCGATGACACGATCAGTGTGGGTGCGATACTTCTCGCGGAGGAGATAGCGACCTCGCTCGTAGAGCTGGTTCCACTGTTGGGTGGAGGCATCATCGAGAATGAAACCCTGCTCGAGCAGGCAGCGTCGGATGTACGAATCCATAGCCTTGAACCAATCCTTGAGTTCCGGATCCTTCTCAGCATCCTTGTAGATCTGGCCGATCGAGTCCCAGAGATCGGAAGTAGATGTGCCGTTGGCGAAGCGCTCGATGAGAGTGCGGAGATCGGCCTCAGCAGCGGCAAATCCAGATCGAGCCTCCTTGGCCGAGCCAGAAGAAGCCTGACCGACGGTGCGGCCATGCTTGCCGTAGTTCTCGGCGAGGTTCAACAAGGTCTGGATGGCCTGGGAATAATCCTCATGCTGCTGGCACTCCAGGATCATCTTCTTGAGACGGAAGATGGTCTGGTCCTTGCGCTCCTGAGGCATTTTCTTGCTGAAGTACTCGTTGGCGCGGCGGCGATAATCCTCGTTGCGCTGCAAGATGTTCTGCTTTGTCTTCTCCTTGGTCTCGTCATCGACGTTGCTGTCAACCTTTTTCTGGGCGGCGGCGATGGCGGCGTTAGTCCCGGCGAAAGGATCGACATCGCGTGCTCCCTGGGTTCCATCAGTGCCCTTGGGGAGAGCAGCGTTGGCTCCAGCAGCGGCAGTGTCCTTGGCGTCCTTCTTTGCATTTCCGCCGTAGACGCCCTGAGCTTGCTTCTTCAGGTTCTCCTTGGAGAAGTCGGGGACCTCATGCCAGGTGTTATCCTGGGCCGGCCTGTCCATCTCGGTCAGCTGCTCCTCGGAAGGGCGGACCTTGGAGGCAGCGTTGGTAGCAGCATCGCCAGCAATATCTCGTAGGAGGACGGTGGAGTCCTGGAGGAGCTTTCGGAACTGGCCGTTGGTAATGAGGAGTTTGCCAAGAGTCCTTAGGCCTTGGAGGGCATCCTCGCCGTCCTTCTTGGCGACGTCCTTGGAAACGGGAGCGTTGGGGGTGTTGACGCTCTTGGGATCGAACTGAGTGGTCTGCCAAACGAAGTCTTGGATCAGGTTGCCCTCATTCTTGGACAGGAGCAGGTGTTTGGCCTGCTTGATGACCTCCTTCGTATCTTGAACGAGGGTCTTTCCATCGGCTGAGAGCTTCTCGGGGGGGTTTGCGAGGGCGCGAGATGCTAGGAAACTGTTGAGGGCAACGTCGATTTGGTCGTTCTGGAGGGGACGGGGTTATTAGCATGGTGGGAATCGCGAGATGAACGTTGCAATGTTGGGGAGATGCGTACAGAGGGAACCTTTCCGTTCTGGAAGGCGGTGGCAATTCCGTAGAGCTGGAGCTTGCGGTTGATGTCGGCCTCCTTCTGGGCGTTGTTGGTGGGTTTGTTGACGTTGACGGACATGATGACGGGTATATGTGATTAAGCGAGTCGAACGGAATGGGTATCGAGGGTATCGTGCGGGTAAGCAGCAGTAATTGTAGTAGTAGAAGTTGAAAATGCGATTGCGAGGGAGAGAAGAAAAAAAAAGGGAGAGGTGGGTAAAGTGAGGTTGGGTAAGTAGTAGGTAGGTATTTGGGGTATCACAAGGCGGGATGGTTGGTATTATTCTTCTTCTTCTTCTGGCAGGCGGGGGGGTATAATGAGAATAGAGCAAGAGGAGGGAGAAGGGAAGGTTTATGACGAGGGCGAAGATGAAAGGGGGGCTTGATATACTTTGGGAGACCTCAGACAGACGAGACAACTGAATGGAAGACACTCAAAAAGCTGGATTCGGCGAGGGAGTGACGTTGGGCAAAGGGCGAGCAACGGCGCAAGAATGGGAGGAAGCTTGGCTGATCGTGGACGTCATCGGCGAGATGTCGCAGAATCACGGACCCATGAGCGGCTGCCATTTACGTCGTCGACCATTCACAGCGCCAACAGCCCGCCACCATTGGCCTTGGCCCCAGCTCAAATGATCCGACTTAGGTACCTGAAGCGCCACCGGAATCCCACTGTAAGTACCTTAATTACAGGGCAGTCCAGCTACTGTACTAGCCTCCATCCATTAGCAGCCGGGGCACTGCGCACCCGGCAAATCGCAGCAGGGGGGCCGCGCGGTGTGTTCCGCCAGTGCAAGGCCTCACCACTTCACCCCTGGCACCCAAGCACCTCCAACCCTCCAACAGTCCATGTCTCTGACGTTCTCGACTCTGCAGGTTCTGGGCTTTCACTCTTTTCCGACAGGGGGTTACCGGTATTCCCGATTCCTCTTTTGCTCTGTCGAATGTTTCATGGCTCCTCCATCTTGCTGGCTCGTCAGCTGGTTGGCTGGCTGGTTGCCGCCGCATCGCATATATGCGTCCACGCTTGTTCTTCTCTGTCCGTCTTGCACTCGGCCCCGGCAACGCCCAGATAAAATAGATGACATGTGAGACAGCACCTCTGGGTTCTAGCCCATCCGTCTTGTCTCGTTGCCGTTGCGTCGTGGTGGAGAGCAGCGGAGGCATCTAATCTAACCTGTGTGCCTCCGAGGCGCCCCAAACAATCGAGCCCAGCTCTGAAGCTGCGCTTGTGTGCGTTGGTGCGTGTGTGTTCGTGTCTGTGCTACGTTGAATGGCGTCGTGCTTGGGCGTTTCTGGATGGACGGCATACACAGCAGAGCACTATTCGGGCATCTTGCATCACCACCCATCCGTTGACGTTCCAGATAACGCATCTGTGTGCTTGTGTGCGTATACTGTACTTTGTACCCTCTGGTTGCGCATACCATGTGCATCCACCCATCCATCCCACAAACATTGACACATCACTACACCGGAGACAAGAACGGCGATGCGCGAACGACCACACGCTGCTGCATCCAGCCCGTGCCATGTCTCTCGCCTGTCCCGGGCCTTGCCATTGCCATTGACTCCCGTGAGCCTTCCCTTGCTAAAAAGCATATCCCCTCACCCCCTGGTCGAGCAGTTTTTTTTTTCCCTCCGTCTTGACAATCCGATTATGTTCAATCGTCCTCATATCCCCTAGACTATTAGGGAGCAAGCCGAACCAAACCACAACACAGCTAACAGAAAGGCGAAGGGCAACACGCGTCATGCAATTTCATCACCGTGCCTCCTTTCTGGCCGCCCGCGTGCCCTGCTTTGTGACGCCAGCGCAAGCCAATTTACGTTGCTGATCGCGCAGCCATTGTCGCGATCCAGGAAAACCTTGGGCTGCCGAGGGCGCGATGATGATCCATGACGTCAGGCTAATAAGAGATGATGGTTGACAGGGTAAAATTGCACGGTAGTGACGGAGTCCCTTAGCGCACCGCTGCGGTATGTACCTACCACACCTCCTATTAACGCCAGGTACGTGGTGGTGGTGCGGCCATGGGTTCAGCCTGGCTGGGGATCGCTACGGAGCATGGCACCAGCCTTGTGCCAAGATACCTGCCGAGCTGGAAACCGGCGATAGCGTCACTCTAGCTTGCAGTGGTAGCCGGGGTTCGATCGATACCGCTAGCCGGATCCGGCGTAGGCGGGCCCGGTTCTTGGATGGCTGTCATCATCCATGCTCCTCCGTGCGGATATCTTCCTCTTCTTCTTCGTTCAAGATGCGATCAGGCCATCCACCGCTTGCCACGAGTCGAGACTCTGAAAGCATCGTTGTCTCGGCGTCACTTTGGCCGGAACTTCCCCTTCCCCTTGCCGTCATGCCATCCTGTATGCGTGCCTGAGGTCTAAACTAACTGCGAATATGTCCATCGCTTCCATGGCCTATCCAGCTCGCCTTGCACATGCAGATGGATGGCGCATGGGCATGCACACCATGCCTCGTTGCACGAGCGTCTCAGCTAGATTTCACCCAGCTTTGTACTACAGCATGTACGTCGTCTCGTGATGTGTCACTGGTTGCACTGCCGATGCACAAGATGCCCTCATCAATCTATCCGCAAAGAAAGCAGGGAATACGCTATGCCCCAAGGCCAGCAACGGTGGAGCCCTTGCTGAACCTGCTCCCTGCTGTCGTAGGAAGACACGCAGGCAGTCCAATCAATATTCGGAAACGCCATGCTGTTGTCCGCCGCTAAAAAGAAAGAAAATTCCCGGCCAATCTACACTGAGACAAGGAGGCCAACAATGTCTCCCTGACGAATATACAGGGAGCGAGGTGGTTGGCTCCCTCTCTGCATCTCGCCCTCGACCCTGGAACGGAACGGGAATGATGATATATTCCCGACTTGTCTTTTAATTGGCATATGCAGGGTCCGTTTGAAGAGTCCCGAATGCCCACTTCTTTGAATGGATGGGTTGGTCATTGATAGCGAGACTGAGTGACTGAGAATTCCTATCGCCAACGCCCTAACTAATGATTAATGCTGACAAGTGAAGGTAAATCACCTACAATTCACGACCGTACTGAAATCCCTACAAGGAATACTCCGACGTCCCCGATCCCGCTAAGTTGGATGGCGCAGCCTCGCGAAGGCGAAATCTATCCCCTCCGGAAGACATTTTCCTTGCGAGCGGGGATGCCATCCGCACCGCGATACGCTGTGATACTTGAATCCCGTCACGAACGCTGTCATCTCCAAATGAAGGATTCATACACCGATTAAAGCACAAACCAAGATAACGAGACTCTAATCATGAACCTACTCGACCGCCTGGACGACTCCGATAGTCAACCAAGTCCAAGAACTGAACTCCCGGCCGTAGACCCACTTCTCTCCGGCCCCGCTCCCGTCCATCCCGGAAACCCGAGGTCCCTCGGCACCATCCCTTCCCCACGATGAATCTCGCATGGACCAGCGACCCGGAGAACAGCCCCGAAGCTTTCCCCACGTCAGGTCAAACGCGGAGAAGCTCAGGGGTCCGAGATACATCTAGACACTCACCTCGCCTTGCATGGCTTCTCGTCGTCCCCTCGTAACTAACAATCCGCCATGTCTGCTGCCATCCCCAAGCCCCCCTACGAGCCCGAGTTCGCCGCCTTTCTGGCCGCCCTCCCGGGCCCCAAGGACTTCCCGCCGGAGCTCATCCCAGCGCTCCGCGACGCCCAGAACGCCGCCGCAACCTTCGAGTCCACCCTCGCCGGCGAGCCCTTCACCCACGATGAGCGCTCCGTCCCGGGCCCCCACGGCCCCATCGTGCTCTCCATATGCCGGCCCACCGGCACGGCGCCATCGCGCTCCGGCGTCCCGGCCATCTTCTACGCTCACAGCGGCGGCATGATTTGCGGGAACCGCTTCACCGGCTTCAAGGGCGTCCTGCGGTGGGGCCAGGAAGTCGGCGCCGTGTGCATTACCGTCGAGTACCGTCTCTCGCCAGAGCACCCGTTTCCGGCGCCGCTAGATGACTGCTACGCGGGACTCACCTGGGTCGGAGCGCACCTCGGGGAGCTGGGTATTGATCCCAAGTACCTGATGGTCGCGGGACAAAGCGCAGGAGGCAATCTCGCTGCTGCCATGGCGATGCTAGCCCGCGACCGCAACGGCCCCAGCATCTGCGCTCAGCTCCTCGACAGCCCTATGCTGGACGACCGCATGGAGACCAACTCGAGCCTCCAGTTCGTAGGCGAGGGCAGCTGGTCGCGCGGGTCCAACGTAACAGCCTGGACAGCGTACCTGGGCTCCTCAACTGGAACACCGGACGTGAGCCCCTTGGCAGCACCGTCGCGAGCAACGAAGATGGCGGGTCTGCCCCCGGCGTTCATCTGCGCCGGCTCCGCGGAGCTGTTCCGCGACGAGAGCATCGAGTATGCGCAGAAGCTGTGGGCAGCTGGCGTGCAGGTGGACCTGCACATCTGGCAAGGCGGCTTCCATCTGTTTGATATGTTAGTGCCGGACCACCCTGGGTCGAAGGGGTCAATCGAAACGAGGGCAGCGTGGGTGAGGAGGGTGTTGGCGAAGCCGGTCGAGGGAAAGCTGTAATGAGGATGGCAAAGGGTCATGAAGGGGAATTAGAGTAGTCGAGAGGGACGAAGAGAACCTCTCGAAACATAGAGAGCGTCAAAGTAGCGTGACAACCCAGCATTCAAGGCTGTAAGATGAATGGATTTTCAGACCCCGGGCTATTCAACTGTGATAGTGACCGGACGCAGTTCGCAACGAGCGTGTTCTGGAACCAACAAATTACCCTCGAGAATAGAGCCACATATGGCACCTTGATCCTATCAACGCCATCTATGCCGTCATATTTGCTATAAGCATTCCCTAAATACAGACTGTCAGTTTTCAGCTAATGAGGGTTTCGCCCCCAGGTTGTTGAAAACGTTGGCCTTGATCTGACCCGCAATCAGCCCCGACCTCTCTTTGGTGGCGATGAGGTTCGTGTCCCTGGCCAGTTTCTCCACCGCCTTATCGGTACCCTTGGAACCGCCGCCCAGCATCATGCCCTGTCCTGCTCTGCTCCGCGCTATGCTCGCCGTGGCTTCCTTGATCTTGGAGCTCAGGTCCAACATCTGCTTGTTGCCGTAATCGCGATTGGTAAGTAGCGGACTCTGGCTGAGGGTCTGGACCCAGTACTTGTGCCAGAGGAGTTCGAGGAGGTGGGAGTCGAGAGAGCTCTTGAAGTGGGACACCTCGAGGCTGTAGTACCGACTGGAGTGGGCGCCGAACTCGGCTGCCTTGGCGAGCGGCACCGCCTGGAAGCCATCCGATGTGACTGTGCGTGAAGCATCTGCCTTGTAGCTGGCGGGGTAGGTTCTGAAGGCGCCGATTTCCACCTTTCCGGCGTTGATGGTGCGATCGGGGTCAATTACGACGGCGAGAAAAGGGTCCTGGAACTGCTGTTGCATGGCCTCGGTCTCGACATCGATTCCGCTGAGCCAGCATCCGTAACCGGGATGGCTATGGTACCAGCCCACCACGTTCTCCTGTCGACCCTGGGCGCGGCAGAGGGTAAGGTACTCGACCAAGTATTCGTTCCCTTCTTCCTGGGCGTTGACTCGTGTCTCGGTGCCCTCGACGGGCAAGCGGAAGGCGTCGGTGACGACAAAGGTCTCGTCGTCGATGTAGCCCTGCATCAGGCCCATGACCTCGAGGTTGCCGCCGGAGCGGGCGTGCATGGTCATCTTGATGAGGGCGACGGCGCTGATGCGCACGTGCTTGAAGTAGCTGGGGTCTTTGTTCCATGGCTTCGCGTTGTCTATGGTCTTTTGGACGTCGGCGTCGTAGTTGTAGAGGGCGTCGCGTTTGGGATCGACCAGCTGGACGTTGTTGTCCAGCTCTGCAGCGGGTTAGCCGGTGTAATTAGGGGGGGAAGGTCGAGGAAAACGTACCCCAGGACTTGAGCGCCGTCTCCTCCATCTTGGCGACCCGACTTTTGGTGACGAGCAGAGTTGAGGATGGTGATGGTGGTGGTTGAAAGTTAAAGGTTGGCGGGTGTTGCAGTGGGCAGCTATTGCCCCGCTCTCCATTACCACTGCCGCTTGGATCATGGTGGCTTATCGATAAGAGCTAGACTAGTCTGTCTCCGCCTAATGACCCAGTTGGTGGCTCGTCCCATCACTTCGCCATGAACATGTCGCCTCGATGCAAGGAAAATAATGTTAATTCATTAATTGAGGAAGAGAAATACGAGTTACAGCTATTACCCACTCTTTTACAACTTTGGAACAAGGAAATTACAACATAAGCATGATCCAAACCGCCACAGTCATCCTCACGCCTGTCCACCGCGCGGTGCAGATGCATAGTCGCGACGCTGGATCCCCATGCGGAACCGGGGAACGCGGTCCATGCGGTTGAGAGAAGTCGTCGGCAGCCTGAGAACTGTCTCGCGGTACAGGGTCTGTGACTCCCACTCGTACGAGCAACCAATCGCCCTCTGCATGCCGCCCTCCGACGCGCAGAACATGAGCGTCACCGGGGGTCTGACGGCTTCAAACAGCGTTATCTGCATGTTGTAGGTATCAACAAGCGTGAAGATCTGCACCGTGTCAGTAATGATTCATCCGTCTCTGGAAGGACTATGCTTCTCACTCTCATGTCACCCGGCCGAGCCTGCTTGGCTGCCTCGACCTTCATCCGGATCTCCGGGTCCTTGTATGGGTCAATGCCCACGCGCTCTCCGTGCTCGTTGATGATGGACCGGCTCAACGGGCTTCCATTGACGCTCCACGAGAAGCGGTTGAAGTTGCCTCCGAAAATGGCCCGCTCAATGGTTGCGGCGTTTAGGTGGCCCTCGAAGCCGAACATCTCAGCCTGAGTCTCACAGAACTTGCCCCCATAGATGATCCGCACCAACTTCGGGGTCATAATCCAAACATAGAGGAATATGAGCAGGAAGATTACGCCAACTCCGATCATGGTTGCACCAGCCGCACCAGCCGGAGCTCCAATGGCCAAGAGAGTGACGGCGATGATGAAGATGGCGCCGTTCCACTCCAGCAGGAGCTCCGAGACGAACCGCTTCCAGGATGGCCCAGTGGACCAGTAGATGGAGTAGAACGTCTTCCATCGAACTGAGAGCCCCCACGCGCCATCGATGATGACGGTATCGTCATCAGCAATACCGGCGACCTCGCAGTAGGGTGTAATGTCCCAGAGTGCTGACTGGTAGATGTCTTCCATGTCGAACCACGGCTGGCCACGCTCCACGGGGAGCGTACATATGTATCTCTCCAGTAGCTTGTCTGAGTCGTTGGCCAACGACAGCCTCGAAAAGGCCTGGAAGGCCGTGTCGGACGAGTCAATCTGCGGCCGCATCCTCAAAAGACCCATGAGGGCATACGCCTGGTCACCTGGGAAGTACTCGGTGGTATGCCGACTGTACAAGCACCGCAGGGCCAGAACCGCAAGCTCCAAACGGCTGAGGGTGATGCTTCCCAGGTAGTGGTCAATCAAGTGTCGCGCGACTTCGGCGTCCATGTACGTCCAGACCTGGGACGCGAACTGGTTTTTAGCGATGTTCAACGGCGCTTGGAGATTGCCATCGCGAGTGTAGACCAAGATGCTACGGCCCGGACTGAGAAGGACTTCAGGGAATGTCCACATCCGGCTGCCCCATTCCTGAAGCAAGGCTTCGGTCGTGGGTTTGCCTGACGATGCGGCCGACTTTCCCCTGCCGACGGCGATGACCATGCTGTGCGCACCGCGAAGGACGTCGGAAATACGATAGATCTGTCAAAGTCAGGCAATGGTTTCGGACTGTTGATTAAGAAACACTTACATCCGCCTCTAATTCGGCAGGATCCCGCATGCAACTGCATGCAATCCAGTACGCGGGCAACTTGGCAGCGCGACAAGCCGTCTCGGCGATGTGATGGAGGGCGATCATGGCCTGTTCATCCGAGTGCGAAAAGTGCTCCGTGGAGTAAGCGACGAAGAGGTAGTTCAGGTTGGGATCCCGTCCCTGGGTCCTCTCCCAATCCTCGACGTTCTGGACCTCGACTCCTCTGTTCTCGTCGCTGAATGGCTCGCGGAGGAAGCAAAGGAAGCGAGGTCGCAACAGACTGTAGATTTGGTTGTTGCGAGCCATGAGGGACAGTCCTTTGCGGTTCTCAAGCAAGTTCCCCCACACCTTGGAATCGCCGTGGTAGCTATACAGCACCGGGGCATAGAAGAGATTTCTCTGCGAGAACCTGGATTTGCTATCCCAAAACTGCAGTCATTAATATCTTCGCTCATAATTCCATGACTGGATGGATCACTTACACAGAGCGCCATGGCCAGCGCTGCAGGCATAGCTCTCAGGATCATGATGCCCCAGTCCTCCCAGCTCTCAGGATCATAGCTGAAGTCAATGACCCACGTAGCGATGCGGACCTTCAATGGAGCGACCTTGCGGACATAGGTTCTCCTCCAAGTAGAGGTTCCTGGCCCGGTATAGATCTCGTCTGTGCAGGCCACATAGAGGTTGCGAAGGTAGCCATCATTGTGGTGCAGGTAGCGATCCGACCGGGCCTTGAGACTCACTCGGCCAGCATAATCGCGATGTCTGAACTCGCGCTCCGAGTCGTTGAACTGGTATCCGGGCTTTTGGTACATGCGCGGATTGCGCAATCGCCACACCGTCCGGGGCTCGGTGAAGTGGAAGCTCCCCCTGAGGTTGACGGGGAACTCCTTCTCGGCTTTCTAAGGTCAGTCGTTAGCAACCTAGCACGATCTTACGCGGGGGAGAAGCCTGGGACATTACACTTGATTGGTGGACGGGAGACGGGCAGTTGGACACGACAGGAACAACGGCCTTCGATTGCTAAGATAGGTTCAATTTGAGGCTACACACAGAAGCAGCCGCGGAAGAGCTTTACCATTGTTCCGTCCTGCTGACTCTGACCTGTCCCCTGGTGATAGACAACCTGCTGACCGTTGTAGTCCTGTGACGGTTAGCCCTTGGGCGCCAGCGAGAGGGTTACGAGTTACGAACCATGGTCTGCTGCTGATATTGGCCCATACTTGGCTGCGTGTGCACCTGCGTGTGAACCTGCGCGAGGGGATAGGCTTCTTGGCCTTGTGGGGTAGCGTAGGCAGAGGAGGAGTGGTTAGATATAGGGCTTTGAATGGGAGACACAGGCTGTGGCTGTTGATTGAACGGCTGGTTCTGATAGGACTGGTAGGTAGAGTCAGAGATGTTGGAGCATATCCGGGTTCAGCAAGGATCTTACCACGACGGAGCTGCCTGGCGTGTAAGAGCCACCGTGGGCTTGATTCGAGGGCCGCTGCGGCTGCTGTTGTGGATACTGGCCACAAGTTAGAGGCGAAAGGGCCTATAGATAGCTGAAGACGACTCACGTTGCCTGGGGCGTTGGGGTCAAAGAACCCTCCGTGTAGGTGAGCCTCAAGCGGTGTTAGCCAGAACGGATTCGAACAAGTCTGAGCAGAGGTGGCCTACCATGGCTTAAAGTACGCGATGCCGAGAATCAACAAGACTCCGATGCTTCGGGGATTTTTTTATCGGGAAAAAGGAGAAGGAAGGGGTTTGAGTGCCACGACGCGGGAGGTGCTCGAGACGAACGGGCGGATATGTAGGCGCCGGACTGGGCGTCACACCAAACCTCGTAGCGGAAAATGAGCTGAACAAACAAGAAGGTCGTAGTTGTCCTATAACATGTCGAATCACGCCGCTGCGGCTTTCCGTTCGCCATTTCACGGACGGGGAGCCTGCACCGTCGACGGACCAGACCATGTTCGGTGAAGCATATTCCCACACATCCACCAGTCAGGACGTGTATCGAGTTGGGGGGCCATGTGACAACCTCCCTGCTCCTGCATCCAGCCTCACGATGGCCCTGCTACTCATGATAAGGTCGCCAAGAACGGTATCCTCCGCGAACCTGAGTCTCCGCGGCTCGAGCGTGCGTCGGGGGACACTATCGTCTGGATGTAACGTCAATATATTGGCTGTTAGGGCCAGCTGTGGCGCACCTCTTGGCTTGCATAGCACATTCAGGCCTTGCGTCTAGACCTGAGTCTATGGCACAACAAGGCGGCACGCGACGCCTCGTCTCGGTTGGATTCACCAAAAATAGCCACTCGGCACTCAGCTCGACCAAGAGCGTGTCTGCCCAAGGGCGAGCGCACCTGCAGGTCTGGCAAATGGGGAAGAGATTGGCAAGGCTTGAGTTTCATCCAGAGGCAGCGATTGGCAGCCTTGCGGCATCTTGGTGGGTGGTGATGGTGTACCTAGTTGCGAGACAAGAACGGGCAACGTCCCCACGTTTGCAACGACGCGCGCTCAAGGCCGCTCGCAAACCCTGGGCTGTTCAGCCCTGAAAGTGGCGTCCTTCCGTACAACCCAACCAAGCCCCCGGGTTCGCCAGAGTCAATAGACTTAATGTTAAGGGTGCCTAGCGGCCGCAGAATCCATAGGCGTGCCAGGCTTTTCGCAGGTTAGCCGCCGTGCCGGCTCGGAGGAGGAATGCCGTGTAGGGCTTGCGTCTGAGACATGGCGTAGGTCCAGACATTGAGGCGTCATGTTACTGTATTAAGCTGAACCTAAAGTCCTAGAATTCCCTTTTTTTTTTGTTTTCCCCTTGCCTTCAGCTTGTTTGCTAGACTGGGTTGCCCCTGGGATCAAGAGGCCGGCGTGTAACACAGAGCACGTCAAAAGTGGGCGGCCACAGCCTGATTCTGTCCGGTGGATTTGCCACCTTTACTTGCCGATGTGCAGCAGTCTGCATTCTTCTAGTATCATCGCATCGCTGTACTATTAACCATGTCGTGGGCGAACCGAGAGAATCCGTACCAGGCGTTTGTGGAAGAGGCCACAGGGACTCCCGTTGGAATCGCCTTTCCACAATGGATGCTCAATATCTTTGAGGTATCCCACGGTACGGAACGATAACAGACAGGTACCAACTTATCATGTGCTGATTTGAATTCAGATTACCCAGATGGTCACTGGCATCTCGAGACTAGTCCCCACTGCCTTCGATCCAAGGCGAGCTTGAAGATAGTGTAAGCCAACTTCACGCAAATTCTCTGAGGTTGGCACTTGACATGCGTATCATTCAGAGATACTGCAGCTGTACTTGAGAACATTTTGATTCGAAATATAGTGCTGACAGCCCAAAGTTTCGCCCCGCTCGATCTTCCTCTCAGAGATGCCCTCCCCCAAACGCTGGAGATGTTCAACATCCTCGGCGTCCCGACCGACTTCACCAAAGAGCGTCTTCAGTCCGTCAGCCACAGCTTCGGCCGCAACACTGACAAGAACGGATCCTGCTCTTGGTTCCACTTCCTGTGCAAGAACATCGACATCAGACAGGAGGGGGTCAGTGCCCCCGAGGTAGACAATCGCGCGGCGGCGATGGGATACCACGTTTCCACGCTGCCGCAGGCCGACTACAGCTGGCATCGCACTGGCTTCTTCTTGCGAGTCGGTCCTCATGGTGATGTTACTCTGGTGTGCTTCGGCGCTACGCCGCGGGTGAGGGACAGGCTGAGCGAGTTCGTTGCTGCCAAAGCCTGGGAGCATGTCGCGATCGATCCGTACATCCTGTTCGACATGGTTTTCGAAGGGCTGTACTACGAGGTGGACGATACGGTCTGGAAGATGAACAAAGTCTTCGGCCCTCTTGAGCATGTGAGCGATCCAGCTTGTACTCTGCTTCGTCCAGTCCTGACCTGTCGCAGTTGATTCTCGAGTTCGCCAACAGCAAGGGCATCCGCAAGATGAGCTCCAAGATCCCCTTCGCAGCCATGCACAACTGTGCCAAGCACATCATTCACATCGCGGAGGCCCTCGAGTCTTGCATGTTACTAGTCGACTCGACCATCCAGAACATCGGCACCCACGAACAGATGCCATGCCAGACGAACCGCGACCAGGTCCTCAGACAGCTCCACGAATGCCTACAGTACCGACGCACTGTCTTCCACTCCAGCCAGCTGCGCCTGGGCAGTCTGCAGAAGCGGATTGACAACGCCATCACGCTGTCGTTCAACCTCGTCACGCAGCAGGACTCGATGGTGATGATCCAAGACTCCAACTCGATGAAGATCATCGCGGCGATTACCATGATCTTCCTCCCGACCACAGGAGTCGCCGCCGTTGTTGGGTCGCAGCTGTTCGTAACAAAGGTTCGCAATGACGATTCGTGGGACACTTTGATTACGCCGTTGTTTTGGACCATGTGGTGGATTTCTATCCCTCTGACAATTGTCGTGGCTATCCTTGCCATGCTGTGGCATTGGTGGACGCACAGTGAGCATCCAGCAGGAGAGGTTGTGGAAGTGGTAAAAAAGGCCCGGGCTGCTACTTTCAACTCCAGTACAAAGAAGCTATCCTGACATGTCACGAATATTCTTTGCCCCAAAAGCATTGTTACAGTGTGTACATTAGGTTCATGTTTGATTATGTTTCAGTACCATCCTCGTCTATTTTCCAGGGTTACATGTTTCCCCAACTTGGCGTTAATACTATGTCGCTCTTAAGAACGAAGACGTAGGGTAGGGAGATCATGTTTCATCCCGTTCGATAAACTACCACCTGGAAACAATAACTTCAAAATCCCTGCACACAACCTGACTGGTACCGTAACCGAGGGCGGCGTATCGCATAGTTCGCTCAGCCGAAGGGCCCAGACAACACACGGCACAAAGAGGTCAATGATAAAGCTTAGAGATCTGCTTGAGGTGCCTGTGCGAAGTACATATACGATTTACTCGCCTGACCAATTTCAATGGCCCTGGTGGATGATCTGCTTACGATTTCCCAAAATTGAGCAGTTCGATGACGAGGAAGAATCTATAGAACACGGAAAGAAAAAGAAAAACGTGTTCGGACGGAAGTTGAACTTTTCATGGTCAGACAATCACGAGGGACAGAAACTAACACCATTTACGGTTTGCATGTTCCAGCGAACCAGAGACCGGAGTCGATCTTAGAAGTCTTATTTACTTGTATCTCAACCAATATACATGAACATTGTTATATACAATGGGAACCAGCATGTAAAGCCATGAAAAATTGCTCAATCCCATTTCAGGGGAAGCGAGGCGATTTAGCAGGTGAAAACGGAAGGACCAGGAAGCTCGTACTTGGTAGCTGTGATAGGCATTAGTAAGGGAGTAGCGAGAGTAGGCAGGGAAATTTGGAACTCACCCTTGTACGAGTCGTAGGTAATGCCGGCGTCGGACCCGGAATAGGCTCCGGGGAAGCTGACCAGGTCGGTGGGCACGGTGCTGCCGCCGCCGGTGACCTCGAGCTGATGGCAGCCGGGGTAGAACTGCGCGCCGGGGTACTGGTAGGCGGAGTGCAGGGCGATGATCTCGTGGCGGACGAGGTAGTAGCCGGCCTTCAGGCAGCTGGGGATGGTGTAGTCGACACCCTCGTTCCCGTCCTTCATCAGGGGAGTCTGTGTCTGATGAGTATTTGCTCTACCGGCGGCTCAACGGAGATCACTTACAACAGCCCAGGTGTCAGAGGTGCCTTCTCGGCCGGCCTCCTGGACCTTGAACCACACGGCCTCGGACTCAGGCTCCCACTCATCGCAGCCCTCATCGGGGCAGCGAGCCATGTAGGTCAGGACAGGGCCAACGTGCGACTCGGGCCAGAGAGTCCACTGCAGGTTGACGGTCGAGCCGGCAGCAACGGGGGCGTGGAGGGCGGCGGGCTCGCTGCCCTCGACACCACCGGCGGTGTAGCCGTTGCACTGGATGTCGATGGAGTCGACATCCTCCACAGGGCCGTTTCCGGGAATCTTTCTCGAGATGCGCTCCGGGACGGGCGACATGTAGGGGTCGGTGTTGGGGTTGTAGAACTCATAGTCGACGCCCCCAATGGTTGCGTCGGAGACGTAGCCGTGGGCAGCCACCAGGGCCGCGGAGGAGAGAATAGAAGCAACGACACGCATTGTGACGGTATTGAACTGGTCAATGAAAGAAATGGAAGAGATCTCGGTTGGTCGGGCAGTGGTGGTGTGAGAGCTGGTCCGATTTCTCCTCCATGGCGAGAGACCGGCACCTTAAATGGGCGTTCCTCAGGAGAGACGGCGACTTGGTGAGTTGTTCCCAAACGAGATTTCGGAATGAAGGACTGAACGCCCGGTGGGAGCATCCGCCGCCCAAACTCGGTTGCGCGGTGAAGTTGGGGCTTGGCGGTCCCGAAGCGTTTCACGTTCCGCGCGTGGGAGAAATAGGCGATTGGTGGAGTTTTGAAGATTATCCCAGACGAAACGGAGGGTGGATAGGTCGCAGCCGCGGAAGATCTGCGGGGCCACTGAGAAGAGGATCATGGCCCGGGATGATCGATCGTCTCCCGAAACCATAACGGTTTGAAAGCTGCATGGTTTTTTGTTTGCCGTCCAGGGCGCCGACTACAGGCGGCTCGTCGCTCGAATCGCCACGCCGTAAACAGGGGACTTCACCGGCGCGGTCGTATCGCTTAGAGACTTGGCCGTTTGTTCTAGAGATGGGATGATTTCTACCGGAAGTAGAGTACGGATGCGGCATGACGGCCGACAGGGCTTTTTGCTGGCCGGTAGGTAGGTATCTGGGTTGGAGTTCTCCTATTGTTGTTAAAATAAAACGAGTCCCACCACACACACAGTTCAAGGGATGCGCAATGTGCACGCTCCCAGCAGCCATTGAGTGTCTACCTACAGGTGAACACGCAAAGCAAGCAAGTTCCTGTATCAAAAATATCCCTCATAAAACATGCCGACATGAAGAGAATGGATTCTGCGGTAGACATGCGGAGCACTGCAGGCAAACAACGGCACTTTGTGGTGGTGGTGCCGCAGTGTCGGGGTTCATTCAATCTGAATGGAACCTGTCCCTCCGTGCCCCGATTTCGAACCCTTCTCTACCTTCTCCAACCCGAAGAACCCTTTTAGCTACCGTTTCAAGCATGTTTCTTTTTTTGGGTTAACGTTACCGATCAGAACATGAGTGCTCTCACCAAGCCGTGACCAGGTGCTCGGGATCTGGCTGCCTTAGGTTTTACATGGTTCAATCTTTGTTTACTGGGTCGCGACTTTCCAGGTGTTGAGCTGTGCACGTCACATCGCACCTCGCATCGCACATCACGTCGAAGCGACTCTCTCTTCAGCCGTCACCACGTCGACGTCAAAACCTACCCAACTAGAGGGCGATCATCTATTCCATTATCCCAATAAGCGCAACTAGTCCAGCTTCGAGTGAAGATCGGACCCTTTCGCAACCATGTCACCCCCGGAAGTCGACTCCGAAGAGGCTATCTCTGAGCTTACGTTCACAAAAGAACCTGTACTCGACGGGATGATCCGAGACCTACCCCCAGCACAACCCTCGGCCATAAGCAGGGTGTCCTCACATTCTTCGCTTGGCCAGCTTGATCTACTCCCAGTTGAGCTTCTGCTATCCGCTCTCAACCTCCTCGACTTCCAGTCCTGGTCCCGATTTTCACGTGTCTCTCTACGAGGAAAGGAGATTATCGAAGCCTTACCACAATACGCGGACATGATGAGATATGCACCGACAACATTGACGGCGCTAGGGAAAACCGGACTACTCCACTGCCATTCCGCTATGCTGCTTCAACAAACCCTCCGCTCCGACAAGTGTACCTCCTGTTTCGAATTTGGCGGCTTTCTGTTCCTACCAACCTGTGAGAGAGCTTGCTTTGATTGTCTGCTGCGGAACCAGTCACTTTGGGTGACGACACGGTCTATGGCTAAGCAGTGCTTTGGTCTAACGGATCGTCATCTCAAAAGATTACCAGCCATGTACAGCATTGCAGGAACTTACCACCTCTGGTTCAAGGTGTCCCGAAATCGAGTTTATCGCCTCGTGAGCGTAAAGCAGGCGAAGCAGCTAGCTGTTGAGGTACACAGAGGAGTCGAAAACGTGGAATGGTTCATACCGAGGACGGATGAGAACATAACCTTAAAGCAAACAGTTTTCCAGCAATTTCACAAAGCGCCCCTGGAGCCACCGGGCTTCGACCTGTCTACCTCAATTCATGATTTCTTGACAGATCCCTTGACAGATCCGTCCTTCAATGAATTCCGTGGCGCGGCCTCTGTGCGCTTTCCATTCTTGTCGGGTACGGTTCCAGATAGAGGACGCCTGTGTCTGGGATGCGATTTAGTCTTTGGGCTATATAATCGAGAACTTGTGTCCGATAATGTCATCTCGGAGCTTGCCCCGCCAGACGCGGATATGGGATGTGTGTTGTTGGCGATGACATCACGGCTATGGTCAAGGAGCGGATTTGTGGAGCACATCAGGCATTGTTACGGAGCACGCGAGATACTTGCCCACTGGGACCTACTGGCAGGCAGTACAAGCGGCGTCTAGTCGAACGGAGAACCAGCCTTGATTGCAGTTGCACTATTAGTATTGATTGGCGAAAGCCATAAAGCAGAAAATAGGGACCAGGTTGACTCGCGCACAGCCACATGTGTACTCTTCTACAACAGGAACATTAGCACTTGTAATACTGATGACAATCTAACTGGGTGATTTGACGAACATCCGTAGCGTGCCCCGCTCGGCCCTAGCTCTATTTCCATTTTCCCTTGCCTATCACTTATCGCTTAGCCGACATTTTGCCGTGGTTAATCACCCAAAATCTTGTCTTAAGAATTCTCAGAGTTTTCTTCTCGTGCCGACGGATCGTGACAGTGACCGCATCTACCATTGGCATCTCCAGCCAATCACAGCTATCCTATTAGTCTATATTTTCCTTTTCTCAAATCTTTTTGGGTGACACAGCTCCCCCTTCCTCTCCACTTGGTGGTGGATTACCAGGAAGCACCACTTTGAAATCGTCGACTCCATTTCCCAGCTGCAACCATCTATCATGGCTGGGCTTGTATGTTCCTCTACCAACCATTAAAAGAACACTGACTGACGGTGGGATTTTCTTAGCGGAGAGCAATCTGTCTCAATGCTGCCGCGCTTGCGACGCGGCATACCCGAGCCTCGATCGCGCGCTCGCGATTGTTGGCGGTATCTGTGACACAGTTCCGTACCTATGCCTCAACTAGTCCCCAACGGCAACAGGCCTTCCAGTCACAACTCGATGCCACCCCCAATTTCTCCGCCCTCCAGTCCTCTTTGGACCCCGCCGCCCGGACTAACCCGCAGACACTTACCGAGAAGATTGTACAACTTCACGCAGATGGTCTCAGTGAAGGGAGAAGAGTCAGAGCTGGAGATTATGTGATCCTGCGGTTGGTCTAGCCCTGGTCCGCATACCGGGGAATCGGGCTAACGTCACTCTTCTGCAAAAGGCCTCGCAAGAGTATGACCCACGATAACTCGTTTCCCGTCATGACCAAGTAAGCACTTGACTCATTGTAATGGCACATTAATTAAGCTGTGTAGGTTTATGGAAATGGGCGCTACCTCAGTCAACGATAATCGCCAGGTCGTCATGACGTATGCTATCTTGCCATCCAACCCAGTTCACATGCCTTGTCTAATTCTTCCAGGCTTGACCACGATGTGTCCAACGAGTCTGAACAGAATTTACGCAAGTACCGTCTAATCGAAGAGTTCGCCAACAAGCATGGCATAGACTTTTGTATGCTCACAACACCGGGACTTTCCCTCCCGACCATCTTTGGAACATTCAGCTAACTTGGAGAGACCCCGCTAAGCACGGAATCGGGCACCAAATTATGGTTGAAGAAGGCTACGCCTGGCCAGGAACAGTCGCCGTTGCTAGCGATAGTCACTCGAACATCTACGGTGGCGTTGGGTGTTTTGGCACCGCCATCGTCCGCTCAGACGCCGCAAGTGTCCTCGCAACCTCCACAATATTCTGGCAAGTTCCGCCAATTGCGAAAATTACCTTTACGGGCATCCTGCCTCCGGGAGTTACAGGCAAAGACGCCATCATTGCCCTGTGTTTCTTGCTCAAGTCCGATGTGCTGAATATGTGCGTTGAGTTCACCGGGTCTGAGCAGACTCTTGCAAGCATCCCCATATCCGAACGCTTGACAATCGCAAACATGACAACTGAATGGGGAGCGCTATCAGGTAGCTACCTCCTTCTCCCGCACCTCTGTTAAGTGGCTAATATGTATGGCTAGGACTCTTCCCTGTCGACGACACGCTCATCTCATGGTACCGTGCCAGAGCGACAATCGCAGCAATGTCTGACAGTCCTACCAAGGATCGTATAAACCACAAGCGGATTGACGAGCTTGTGGAGAGTCCTCTAGTGGCTGATCCTGGTGCTACATATGCCAAAGAATTTTATCTTAATCTGTGAGCAAGAACCAACCTGACTGTCTCTGCCATAAATATTGTTCTAATAAAGCGCAGGTCCACCCTTTCACCCTTCGTTGCCGGTCCTAACTCAGTCAAAATTGCCAACCCTGTTGCGAAGCTCGAGACTCAGGATATTGCTATAGACAGAGCGTATCTTTTGAGTTGCACCAATGGCAGGAGTACGGATCTCGCGGCTGCTGCTCGTGTCTTCCGTGAGGCTGGTACCGATGGCAAGCCTGCCAAGGTTCATCCTCGTGTCAAGTTCTATCTTGCACCTGCATCCATGGCTGAACAGCGGATGGCGGAAGAGGCCGGGGACTGGCAGGTTCTCGTACAGTCTGGAGCCACGTTACTTCCGGCCGGATGCGGCACTTGTATAGGCTTAGGTCCTGTATGTAGCAGACACTATCTGTTTCAGAATTCTTTTCCAATGCTAATCTTTCACATAGGGCTTACTTGAGGAAGGCGAGGTGGGCATATCGGCAAGCAATAGGAACTATAAAGGCCGCATGGGTAACTCTATTATGTTTCTGCCTTCCTTGTACACGATACTAACTTGCTGTTTTAAGGTAGCCCCAAGGCACTGTGCTACCTCGCTAGCCCTGAGGTAGTCGCAGCCAGTGCTATTAAGGGTCAGATTGCCAGTCCTGGTTGGTACTTGAAGCCCGAGGGCGTTGAGAAGGTTATCGTTGGTGAGGGCACCGGCGACTTTGTTGTCGATAAAGCTCGCTCTATTGAAGATGGTTTTGAGAAAATCATTGGTGAGATGGAGAGCATGATAAGCGCCGCTGAAGGGGCCGCTGAAGAAGCGGCCAGTCCAACGGCCACTGAAGACGAGGCCTTGACGGACGTCCTCCCGGGCTTCCCCGAAAAGATTGAGGGCGAGATTGTCTTCTGTGAGTAGTTGTTACACACGCTTGAGGAGTCGTTCGCTAACCGCTGCAGGCGACAATGATAACATCAATACTGATGGTATCTACCCCGGACGCTACACCTACCAGGATGGCATGACGACAGAGCAAATGGCTGAGGTGTGCATGGAGAACTACGATACCGAGTTCCGCAATATCATTAGACCAAATGATGTGCTGGTAGCGGGGTATTCGTTCGGCTCTGGTTCTTCCCGTGAACAGGCTGCCACTTCTATCCTGGCCAACAAGGTTCGTCTTGTTGTTTCTGGTAGTTTCAGTAACATCTTCAGCCGCAACAGTGAGTACCCTTGGAGATTCTCTTGCTTTCCTCATGATGCCATACTAAGGGATATATCACAGGCATCAACAATGCTCTTCTTGGAATTGAACTCCCGAAACTGATTGAGCGGCTTCGCGAAGTGTACAAGGACGACAAGGACAAGCCCCTGACTCGCCGCACAGGCTGGAAACTGCTTTGGGACGTCCGCCGGTCCAAAGTCACCATTACGGAGCAGGATGGCACCTCCTGGGTGCAAAAGGTTGGTGAGATGCCTCCTAACGTTCAAGAAATTGTGGCCAAAGGAGGTATCGTGAAGTGGGTGCAGGCTAAGCTGCAGGCTTAGAATGTAACACTAGCTTTGTGAATAGTTATATACTGTGTCGGAGTCAGCGGACATCACGGTCCAGATAAGGTGCAGACATGACTGTGTTTTCATTGACTGGGGCTAGTTTCAACAGTTGGTCTATCAGAGCTGAAGATAAAAGGAAGGACATCAGCTTAGGCAGTGAATTTGAGAGCCAAAGACGTCCACATTATAGTCAATCTTTATGTGATTTCTTTGATCAAGATGGCCTCCATCTGATGATCTTTTCAGTTTTTGAATTGCTTGTGATTTGACTGCTATTTGTCTTGTCTTTCAGAAACCAGAAAAGCCAGCCTTTGTCCATCTCTAACGGCAACTTTACAGTAGCTTGGGTGTTTTTAACCACCCTCACTACTACAGTATTACGAGGCCCAAATCTGGGCGCTCGTAACAAGGTTTAGGGCCCAAACGCGGACCAGCTCCTAGCTAACTCGGTCCAACTCAGTGTAAGCTCAGCGCCAGGTCAGCTCCAGCCACGGAAATGGATTTTGGTACGCTTGAGTTTCGTCTCCGAGTATTCTTGTATCATCTTCGCTAAGAGTTTGCAGCATCTTTCTTGCAGCATCTTTGAGTACACTCTCTTTTCCTCTGTTGGTAGGCCCATACTTCCATGGCGTTTTTGTGCAGAACATGGTTAGACATTGCTTGATTTCTCGGACAGTTTGCTGCGCAAGCTAACAGTGGATGTCGAGATGATCGGACCGCACGAGGCTGCTATAAGCCTCATCGACTTGTTGCACCACCTTGTGCAACATCGTGAGTCCTTCGACGATTTGACGACAGTCCTGTACGGAGCGGCGGGAATCGCCTAGAGCAGGGACGATGTCTTTGACCAGGAGGCATATGATGACGCGGTCCCCAAAAGCACCGAAGGTAAGCGTCACCTCCATTCCCGGCAATGGTGAGGAAATTTCGAAGAGAGTCTGAATCTCACAAGACGGCGTCAGGTTCAGAAGAAGGGCAGCGAAGTACAGTAATGGCGACGCATCCTTCGAGACCCTGTCTTCAATCTTCAACGCCATACTATGCTCGGAGGTTGTTGTGGCTGACCAAGTAGGCAGGGCCATCCCCCAGTCAAAAGCCATCTCTCTGCACAGTTATTTCCACAAGAAGCCCAGTTTTGCGTAACGTGCATTTTCTTTTCCCTGGAGGCTTCTGTTTGGTTGTGGCCTTCGCTGACTTTCGGCGTGTTCTGACGATACTGGATGAATTTGATACGGATAGAAAAGCAGAACTTGAATTACAGGATCAGAAATTTATACTAACTGCCAGAATCGAGATGTTCAAGATCGTGAGCAAATCCACGGTGTTCGCGACTCAATTACCTCAAGACCACTCGTTTGGACCGCACCAGCTGTGGCCCGGTCACTTCTTTGGACCTGCGCCGGGCGTCGAAGCATTTCTGTAGTAAGCTACCTTCGATACACTTCGGCTGCCTTAGGGCGAACAAATGTACGTTTACCAAACGGCCACATCATACACACCTGGGCTGGACAGCTCAGGTCACCGACTGTCCCTCCTACTCAATGAAAATAAACTGAGCTAATACGACATTGACTTTTTTAATCAGGCACTTCGGATTACATTCTATAATAATTGACAATAGGAAAGCGGTCGAGGATATACAATTTGCCAACTCTGCCGCGCGTGGCCCTTCCCTGAATTCCTGGAAGCGATTCCTCAAGCCCTAGCTTTGATGTACTCGAGGTAATCTTGAACTGTCTGGCATTCCCGATCAATCCGCAAGTGATCATCGTGAAGAGAGTGGAGCTCTTCGTCCTTGTATTCGTAGAAATGCACGTATTTCCCAACTGCAATGGCACCCCATTGCCTCCTCTGAAACGAGTCAGTACCGCCGAGATATGTCAGAAGCTGAGAGTAGGCCGTCCGCCAGGGGTTATTCCCCGACTCATTCCCAGGAGCTATGCATTCGACCACAAAGAATTTCAACTCGTCCCTTCTTGGCCCCCTTTGACACAGCTTTGCAACAAAAACGTCTGCTCTTCCGCCCTCAAAAGGAGACTCAGGCAGGATATTATATCCCTCCTTTGCAGGGAAGGTGCGCGGCAAGACTGTAGCCCAGAACCCGGCGGTTTCTGCCTCCGACGCGCCACTGTTAAGCCGGTTGTCAATCCGCCAACTGGCGTTCTCCAGGTCGTAATACTAAGCCACGGTTTAATAAAACTGAGGGTTTAAATCTGATGAATAGCCCTTACTGTACCTGCCCGAGGCTGCTGTGCTGGAAGACGTCGAGACATATTGTTAGGCAAAGCTGTATGGTATGATGCGGTCACTCACGTAGGGAAAGGGGCCACAGCTTCCAGCTTTGCCTCTTTAAAATGAGGTATGCAAGGTTTACGCTAAGAAAATACCGTTCGGCCATTGGCTTAAATGTGCGCTACATTCGGCCATTAGCCGAGCTTAAACGGATTCGCCCTATATGTACGTACCTAACGGTACGTACCTCCTTCTAACACAACCCGAGCGTAGCGAGAAGGGCTTAACGCAATCGCCCCTAGAGGGCCTCTAGAGGACCCCTAGAGGGTATAATCACATTTAAATGAAGCGCTGTAGGCTAATAGCGCTATAGGCAAAAGCACTATAGGCAAAAGCGCTATAGGGCCCCTAGAGGGTAAAATAATATAATTTCTCGATAAAAATTAAAGTATTATATAACTTTATAATAGTAATAAGGCCTTATAAAGCTATTATAAGTTAATATATATAGGGCTAATTAGAGGGTATATTATCTATATATATTATATTATTTATACACTTAAGCGTAATAATAATAGTTTAGTAGCGGAAAGGGACTAAAAATAATACCCTAACTTAATAGCGATCTTTTAAGAGGGTATATAGAAAAGCATTATATAGGCATCTTTATTAGTTAGCCTAAAGCTATACTAGATTATATATATATACT
>WPDF01000213.1:0-240483 GCA_019137265.1 Neonectria coccinea | reverse complement strand
TTCTAACCTTCTACCTAATCATTAAGTAATTAACCCTTTTCTATATTAAGCAGTTAAAATTAGCGAAAATATAACTCAACTCTAGATACTAAAACGGCGCTAGCGACCACCTAAAAACAACAAGAATAGAAAACAAACAAAACAATCTATTATACAACCTTAAACCCATTCGAAGGTAGCCCATAAGCCACTCGTGGTTTACTCAGACTCTTTTTGTCATCAGTAGACCTTCTCCACCACATGGCCAGGTCTAGCATTAAGATCGAGCTGCGCGACATCGCTAGCGAGATTCTCTTCCAGCCCCTTTTGCAAGGATAGTAAATTGCCCCTAAGCAAGCTCGCGGGGAACTCAGGCTCGGATTTAGCCCTATTAGTCATGACAGCGTTTTTATCATCGCTATTGCCTGTAAAGCCTCTCCTTTTCTTAGCCAGCATAGAACCAGGATCGAGCTGTGCGATTGCGCTAGCGAGGTTCTCTTCCAGCAATGATACTGAATTGTCCCTGAGCACAAGGGACTCAGACTCAGATTTAGCCCTCTTAGTCATATCAGCGCTTTGGTCTTCGCCATTGCCTGTAAGACTTATCCTTGACTTGGCCGGTATGGCACCAAGGTCGAGCTGCGCGGTTGCCCTGGCGAGATCCTCTTCCGACATCCTGTCCAATTGTTCTTGAGATGTTCGTGAAAGCATGTGGGCCCAGAGCCATAAACAAGCGAATCCTATAATGTCTCCCCAAAAACTCGCCATGTGCTTCCTGATGATATCTGGCACTTTATGAAGCAAAACAGCAGACACCTTATCTCGGTCGTCCGACTCTTCTCGACTAGCCTCATTATCTAGCCCATATGAGCTATTGGGTTCATATTGCTGTTCTGGTGCTCTTACTCGTCTGTACAGGCAGAAGTATCTTGGCTGTTCGGCTCGTGATCTATATGTAGCTATCAGTACCTCGCCACGCTTTCTACGCCTCTTGACTTCCCGCACCATTTCGGTATAGTCTTCCTTATAGTCTTCGGTGTAGGCTTCGGTGCAGTCTTGGGACTTGTTTGATGAACCAGTCGTCTGCAGGTTTTCTTTGTCACCCCCCTGACGAGATGACAACTGCGAGTCAGTCAAGCAGGGTTTATTTGCCTGGTCCCGACATGTCCAGTGCAGTAGGTAAGGGGTATCGTGGTATGGGTCGGTTTATTCCAAGTCAGAACACTTGCCAACTTATCAGTCAGTACGTATAATTAGGCTTGTGATATTTACAACATGGGTTTATAGAAGGACTTTTGACTGCTTAAATATTATAGAACTCAATTAACGGGCTTCCTATTGGCTGTAAATGGGAAACTAACGATTGTGTATGGGAACAAAAGATGGTTAGCCAAAGGCCTTTGTGACATACATTGCCGAGCGTCTTTGTTTCGCGAACAGTTGTGTGTCCCTGCTTACTGAGGCCATATTTCATCAAATAAGGGAACAAGGAGACGTGGAGCTACTAATGGGAGCCAACGACGCCCAGCCCTGACTGGAAGTAATAAAAATAGGCACGCAATAAATTTCCTCAGTCTTTGCTTGCCCTTCCTCTGTGACGCTTGCCGGCTACTAGACAGGGTCTTGAGCCAAAAAGAAAGGCTTCAGCACTTAATTGAACCAACTGCGCTTTGTGGTCTGCTTTCAATCATGTATATGCCCTCTTTATCCCCAGCGCACAAAGTGTTCGTGGCACCTCGAACTTGTTTGGTCTTGGCGCTCAGCGAGCTGCTTCAAAGTAGACCAAGAAGTGAAAAGTAACATGGTCCTACTAGGTGCAGGCTACTACTTCTACAAGCCAAGAAACATCTACCCGAATTTTTTAAGTTCTTCGCGAAAGTGGCATTTAGGCTGTCTAAGCATTGGGAAGATGGCGGTTCTCCTACAATGCTAAGACCCTTGATTTCTACAGAAGAATCGGCTCTGCTAGTGTACTTATTGTGCACCTGGTAGAAGTTGTCAGTACCCCTAGCAGTATTCAAAATGAAAGAGGCTTCATTCAAGGGATTGCTTGTATGACGGCTAATTCCGCTGAAACTAACAGAGGCTGTAGATGCAATTTGACTTCATCCGGTATCAAGCCTGTCGACACAAGGAGTTCATGCTTCGCAAGATGACCTCCCAATGCGAGGGCCAAGGCTACGACCACCTTTTATGTTCAGCAACCGAATCCCGCTGATTAAAACATTATAAATGGCCGGTCGTTCGGAAAAGGGTGCACTCAAAGTAGAGAAACACGCAAACATGAGATACAGGCGGACAGAGCATTTAACTCGACAATCAGATTCTCGTCTATTATATATGTGGTAGCATTTGCAACCACGATGGTGTCCAATACGTCCCTATCGGCACCGCTCGTAAACTAATAAAAGACTCCACGACAAGGAATGACCTTGCTAGGATATATCCAAAGAGCATCAAATGCCCAGGGAACTTGTAGAATGTGGCCCATGAGCTTTCCCCTAGAGATTCATACTCGAAGAACTTCTTAGAGATGGTAGAACCAACGAAGGTCAGCGCAAAGAAGACGGGCATCGTGAGGATGATGTCAAAGGAAGATATCTTCCACAGCAACTGCTCAATATCGCTAGGGAAGCGTGAGTTCGACACGAGGAAGTGTATCCCGCCGTACACGCCCGGAAGAACCAGCAGGAGAATAAGCAGAATCGGACTGCTGAAGATGAAGGACAGAATCTGGTCTGGGTCGACCTGGCTGTCTCCGGTGTACTGGAAGTTTCCTGCCGACCGGGTGAATGCGTCGTGAAAGTGCTGGTCGGGATATCGAATCTGCTGATAGTCGTGATGGAAAAGCTCGGGGTGCTGCAGTCTTCCTTCGATGAATTCTATTGCGTCAATCACGCGTTCCCACCGCACGATATCTTGAGGGTTCAAATCTGCCGATGGTGGAACGGGCTCTGTCGACACCCACTCGGTGATCCAGACATGCTCTGGGATGTCGTATGTGCTGGCGTAAGCGTTCTCGTCGAACCACGACGGGAGAACTCGTCGCTGGAACGTCTCGACTTGCCAAGCGGCGCCTCTTGCAACGATGCCCAACCCCGAGGGAAGAACCTCGCCTGCTTTCAACGTCCACTGCGCTCCTTTAGGTCGAACCCATTCGATGGCCATGAACATGTGTTCGTCGTCGGTGAGATGTTCTCGGCGGGTAAGATCGGTTTGATGAACCCAGACAAACGCAGGCTGTTCAAATGCCACCTCTCCGATGTTCTCCCGGGGGTAGAATATGAATTCCTCGCTCCTCCGAAAGTGGAACTGCTCTTGGACCATGAGGGCGATGAAGTTCTGGAATTCCGATGATTCGACCACCATGGGATCGGTCACGTCCTTGGGTTTCTACTTTCTCGTCAGGATTTAACACTCCGCAACTCGGCTTGACGCATAGATTTGGCATACCTTGATCCAGAACACAAACATGACCACGGCACAGACGACGTGCACCATGGTATGGATCTCCAGCAGCGAGACCGGCAGCCCATACGCCTTGCGGACGATGCACTGGGTTGCCATCCAGATAACCTGCGTCATGATGAGAAACTTCTGGAACGTGTCGGCTTTGCTCTTATCGTCGATGCTGGATGTCGGGATGGGGATGAAGTGTCCCAGTCTCGCAAGCTGCAGAACACCGTTTACGGAGAGGCGCAGACTCCCAGATTCCAAGGTCCCGCGCGTTGCCCACCGGTTTGTCCAGTGCTGAATGTCTTTGATGGGGATTTCTAGTCCGCCCATGGCAACGAAGAAGCCATACTTGATGTCGAAGCACGGATCCTCCTAATAAAAAAAGACTGCGTCAGAATTGCCTCGTAGTTGGCGCTTCCAGAGCTCACCTCAGCGTCTTCGTTGGAGTCGTCTCCCCTCATAGTCTCCATTTCAACTCCCTCGGCGGTCTTCTTCTGTTGCCACAGGAGGGTCAACTCTCTCGACAACCTCCGAGCATCCAGAAACTGGGACGAGGCAAGATACAGCACCACCTCCGGCGCGATAAGGCCAATGAGCACCCATTTGAGCTTTTCGCCAAACATGGCCATCTTGCGCGTGTTCGCCGGCACATTCAGGTGGAGCGCCGTGTAGATGCACGCAATCAGCGTGATGATGCAGCTCCACAGGATCGTCGTCGTGCCTCGAATCTCGGGGTCCGCGACCCAAACGGGTGCCTGAATGGTCTGGAAGGCGGTGAGATTGCCCGTATTGTTGAAGAGGGCCCATTCCAGCTCAACGAGGGCCTTGTCTCTGTGGAGCGTGTAGTCGCCATCGCGGGCCATCGGAAGAGACGACTTGAACGGCGAGGAGCAGGTGGAAAGACCAGGAACGAGGCTGAACCGCCGAAGGGAATCGTCAAGTCTTTAAGGGGAATGGATGGCAATATTCCACGGCGCTAGGAGGAGTTGGGCGGTTTACTGGCACTTGTCTCTCCTCGATGAGCCTAGCCGGTCCAGACTTTCAGCCACCTGCAGGTTGTGGTATTTTACACAGAGGTGATTCGCGGAATTTGTGTGCTTGTCTTTCAGCTTCTGGCTGCCTCCTTGCGGAATGCATGGGTGTGGGCAATAATTGTATCGTCATTGAATGCGAATGGTCGAGAGAGCAACACGCCAGCAACGACTGTAACACGATGAAAGCAATCTGAAGTCGGATCGGAGTTTATCTTGTGTTCCACGCGGATGGCGTCTTTAGTGCAAGCCATGAAGAGGCACGCTAGACCAGTTATTTGACGGCCTAATATTCCACGGCCGGACCGCCCGACTTGAGGTTAAATGCTTTGTCCACACCGGCATCGTCGGGGGGCAAAAAATGCAAAAAGAAACATGCGTAAACATGTGGCTAGATCTCTCCCGCCGGGAATTGAACCCGGGTCTCAAGCGTGACAAGCTTGNNGTGACAAGCTTGCATACTGACCACTATACTACGGAAGATGATGGTTGTGGACAACCATTGTAGTGAGTTCGATGGATCACGTGATGTTATTTTAGATTATATACCCCCAACAGCATTTGTTGGCTCGAGCTGCTGGGCGATAGTATGTACATGCAAGGCGAGCCACGGGCTTGTACTAAGCCCCGAGTTACCATTAATACGTCAAGTATGGGATAGCATGCAGCACCTGCATCGTTGTGTTGCAGCCCTTGAAGCTGTGGAAGTACCATCGTTCTCGTGATCCCTTTCGCATATTCCGAGGGGCGTCTGACCCCAGGATCTTCTGAACCTATGAGACAAGCCGCTTTCGATTGCAGGTATAAAACAGTAGCAGCATTCATGGAGAGTATTCGACTCCCAGGTGTCATCTGCACTTATCTCATCATGTTATTGAAGGTTGTTGATATGAATGGAGACCTGACTGGCAACACAGACGGTATCTATTCTTAAGTCAGAAGGAACGCCCACATCTGAAATTTCGAGACAAGATCTTGATTTTGGCTATTCCATGTCGATAAACAGGTTGAGCCGAGCTCCGTAACCGACATCCAAGTCATGTTGCCTTCACAGCCAAGTGCGACGTTGCCACTTCGAGGTTTCCAATATGCCACATTACTCGGAGACGAAACTCAAGCACACCAAAATCCATTTCCATTTCTAGAACTGAGCTCTTGCTGCTCTAAGCTGAGCTGAAATGAGTAAGAAGGCGTCAACTGATGATAGAGAAACCTGGGATCCAAGCAACACGACTTTGTACTTGCGAAATATCACTCATTGGGCGGGGTCGGCTCGCGGACCGTCCTTCCGAGTTGGGCTATAATCTGCATTAAAGCGGCAACCCCCTCAATCTTAAACTCGACATAAACATCGCACCCAAGAGGGATAGTGCTCAGATCATGTCACCAAGGAAAAAGGAATCAGACCCAGACCCGAATCAGTTCCCCACGCAGCAGCTCCTCGTTCTTGGTAAGGGCCACTTACCCGCCACCTGGGGCGGTCCGCTAACGCCCACAGCAATATGTCGCTTCTCAGAGCCCATAGCCTTCAACTCCATCCTAGCCTACACGTTCGTCATGGTCAAGGACCTGGGCGTGGATGAAATGGACGCCCCGTTCTACGCGGGACTGCTGGTATCAGCATACGCTGTGGCCGAGGCCATGACGTCGATGGGCTGGGGCATCTTGTCGGACCGCATCGGTCGCAAGCCCGTCGTGCTGCTCGGGCTCGTCGGCGTCGCACTCTCGAGCCTCATCTTTGGGCTGGCTAAACGGTACTGGGTTGCGCTGCTTGCGCGGTTCGTCGGCGGCGCCCTCAATGGTAACGTCTCGGTCATGCAGACTATGGTTGCCGAGATGGTCAAGCGGCCAGAACATGAGCGTGAGTCTCCCCTAAAGTAGCTGAACTGATGTTAACTCTACATGTAGCCAAGGCGTATGCTGTGCAGCCCTTTGTCTGGACCTTGGGCGGCATCATCGGCTCAGCCATGGGGGGCTTCCTCGCCCAGCCTGCAATTTTCTACCCGTCCATCTTCGCCGCAGACGGACTATTTGGACGCTACCCTTACCTTCTACCCAACCTAGTTTCTGTCATAGTTGTCGCAATAGCCGTAGTTCAGGGCCTCTTCTTCCTCAAAGAGACCAATATCCGGTGCAGCGACGAACAAGACGAGCCATCCCTGGCAGTGGCCGACGATGACGAGCCCATTGACGAAACCACCCCCCTCCGCCGTTCCCAAAAGCGAACCACTCGTCGAGCCTCAACCAGTCGCTCTCGTCCCCGTTTCGCCGAGTCTAGCCTCCCGCTCCCCGTCGAGCAGGACTTTATCGACCTGCGCCGCTCCTCCTTTGGCACCGTGAGCTCAATCAGGTTGCCCGAGGATCTACGCCCTGCCCCAGCAGCGCCGTCGCCCAGCTTCAAAGGAAAGACGTTCAACTTAACCGTTATCATGCTCATCATCGCCCTGATCATCTTCTCTTACCATCAAATGGCAGCCGGTACCTTACTCCCCACGCACCTTCTCGACAAGCCCGCAGGCCCTTCCGGTCGGCTTGATCTGCGCGGTGGGCTCGGGTACACGGTGCACGACGTCGGCGTTTACCTCGCTGTAAACGGCGTCTTGGGGTTGTGCATACAGGCTGTCGTCTTCCCGCTGGTGGTCGAACGTCTGGGAATATGGCACTCGTTCGTCTGGATGATAGTGCTATATCCCACCTCGTACATCCTGATGCCCTTCCTCTCCGCGCTCCCCCCATCGCTGACATCGGCTGGGATATACGCCTCACTGTTTCTGCAGAGTTTCTTTGGCATGATAGTCGCACCCGTGACTCTCATCCTGCTCAAGGACGCCACGCCGTCGCCTCAGGTGCTGGGGCGAGTCAACGGCCTCGCCATGTCGGGAGCGTGTCTGGCGCGGACGGTGGCTCCGCCCCTTGTCGGGGTTATCTATAGCTTTGCGGGGTCGGCGACTGCCTGGATTAGCTGTGCAAGTGTAGCCCTGCTTGGAGTGGTGCAGCTGCTTTGGGTTCCACGACGGCGTATCGATGGAGATCATGTCACGGTGGACAATGCTCTTATGCGGTCGATTACGAATGACTCTCGCACAAGTGCGGCGTGAGGTGGCGCCGTCGGTGGGATCTGATGAAGATGTGAGCGGCGTTTTATCTCTCCTTTTGACTTGTTCGAGCATACATGGGACGCTGCCTTTCTATAGATGGCATTGGCGACGGAGAGCACGCTTCGGACGTTTCTGTGTTGCGTACCTTTTGATTATATAATTGCGTCTAACTCAAGCTTTCCAAATTGACAAGCTTAGGAACGGCTCTGCTGCATTCTCTAGATTTGCCCCATATCATGGATCGTCGACTAAATTGATGGAATCCGGGGTTCCTCAAGGGCCCAATGCTCAACGCCATCCGTCATGACCGGGCTTTTCAGCTACGGAGATTACTTGCCCACTTCCATCTCCCTCAACCGGGGATACAACAATAGGCAGCTAGCCGTAGCCGATATGCACCATGACCGAAAGTCGCGAGGACCATAGCCGAAAGCCATGGCCGATCGCCACAGTCATAGCCGAGAGGAGGCAAAGCTGTAGAGGTAGAGGGCAAAGTAGGGTTATAAGCCAAACCGCCATCACTCATCTCGAGTCAGAAATATCCCATTCGATAATTGTTACATTCTAGAACCATGAACTTGGTCTCATGTGCAGCATTGCGGTGGCTCAGACCCAGAGGCTCGCTTCTTCGACCGTCTTCTTTCCTCCAAGTTCGCCACCTGTCAGGTTTGAGGAAAGCGCGTCCAAAACTAGAGAGGAATCCGAACCAACAACTGGGTATGTATAAGCTTGTCCATTAACTCTATCAGTATGCTTACAAGATTCGCAGGATTGTTCTGCTTGAGTCTGGCGGCATTGGGCGGAACAAGCTTCATTCTCTCCACCCAATTAAGACAACCCCGACAATCATCAACTCAATCCCTCTCCGAGACAAAAGTCCAGCATGACATCTTTACAGCAAACATCCGGGCAGCATGTAAAGAGTTTATCGATATTATCGGAGAAGACCAAGTTTCGACAGAACATGCCGACCTCAAGTTCCGTTGTTCAAGTTTGATGACCCCCTGTCCGGAGGTTTTGGCTTGTAAGCCAAGAATTTATATTGAAGTTCTACTCAATACGAATAAACATGGCGGTGTAAGCACTAGCATAGTATGCATAGTGTTAGACTAAATCGAAGCCTTCGTATTGAACGAGGCCAATAATTACGCCGTAAAAAAAAGGTAAGGCTGAGAGATCAGCTTGGAACCGTACTTTTATGAAAAGTTGAGTAGATGGATGTAGAGGTAGGGCTTATCCCTGCTGTAGACGAAAAGCTTAATATCGGCACTTTAGTTACGCGTACGGCGTACGTCCAACATAGATGTGCCAGCCAGAGTACCCAAAGCAACCCAATTAGGTAAGACGTATATGACAGTTCGAGAGCTGCCATAAGATTAACTCACCCAACCTAATTAATCCATGTTCCGCATTGCGACTAGTGTGTCGTAGTCAAGTCGTTTGATCTTTCGAATATCCCGAGAACTCAGAAAGTTTTGATACCCTCGAGCATCACGGTATGATCGCCTCCTTCTCGAGTGCCAATTTTAAATAGCGTTAGCAACCTCTGGACGAGTTGAGTGTGGTCAGTCTTGCCTTGAAAGATTCTTAACAGTTCAGGGGCATCTGTAGATCTTTTTCGCATGTGCTTATAATGCAAAAGATGGTACTGCTTATCCCAACCGAATCGTAGCAACCACTATATTGCCTTCGCTGAAGCTCCTTCTCGCTCTGCGGAAACACAGCTGAAAGCTAGCCTGAGCATGAGAAGGCGATGATTTTGTGCGCACAAGGAGCATAACAAAGCATCTTGAGAACAATCCGATATGGGATTATGAGTACGGGTCACGCCGTCGGGCGAGAGACTGCAATTTGATAGGTAATGTAAACCAAGGACATTAGAAAAGTCACGCCAAAAGGAGTTCTGTGACCGCAGCATCTGATAGTAAATTTGCTAGGTCAGATCCATTCGTCTACGTACAAACGATCCCGAACTCAGGCCTCGATTCCGCCTCGACTTGGATCCCGACATCTACTAGACGATTGCCGTGGTGTTTTGCAGCTTTGAGTGGTATTTATCTGTGAAGGTACAACAAGAACCGATACCGATGCCATGAACAATCTCAAGGTCTCTCGGCTCTCTCACTCTCGATAGGCTTCGTTCCACTAAATGTGTACAGATGCCTCGCATCCGATAATCGTCGGTGTATTTCTCTGCATAGCTTAGGAAGACGCTCGACTATAAGGCTCCCCCTTGCTCCTATCTGGCTTCCCATCCCTGACCCGATTCCGCTGATAGCGCTGCAACGCCTCATCGAACTTCAGCCCGATGGACACCGCCATCTGCGTCGTCGCGTCGTCAGTCTTCTCTGGGAAGTACTCGACGACCAGCTTGCCATTCTCCTGGTCTGCAATAACACGGCAGATGAGCACCGTGTCGTCGGCCCGCGAGAACTGGTCCACGGCGGTGAAGTATTCGCGGTTGAGCGCCACCTCGTCAGGCGCGTTCTTCAGCCATTCCGCGCAGGACTCGAGCGACTTCCCGATGAATGGGGATCGGAAGTCGCTGTTTTCCAGCGGCGCCTTGGTTCCTTCGGGATACTGGTTCTCGAGTTTTCTGGGCGCGTCGCTGTAGGAATCAGTCGCGACGTACAGGTCCCAGCCTGCCTCGTAGTTGCCTTTGTATGCTCGGGTCAAAGAATCGTTCAGGTACTAGGGCTTAGGTTAGAATTCAAGCTGGATCATCTCGATGCACTGTCGAGACTAGAGATGGGGAAAGCTTACGTCAACGTCGATGTCGTCTGCGAGGACAAAGAGGGCATATGGGGGTATCGGGCCAGCCATGATAAGTATGAAGTAGTTTGTGCTTGTGAAGTTGTAGGTCTGCTTTGTTCACAGTAGTTTGTTGGAATCCTGGGCAGTGTCGGACTCTTTGTAGACTCAACTCTAGAGTAGAAGTGAACGAGACTTGGTTCCTTACATAGAACAGTTCGTGGCTTGAACGTGTTTGTTGCGTGAATCAAGTCAGCCGCAGCGCGTGAGGGGCACAGCACAGCGATGATGTCAGGATGGAGAGACAAGGACGGGCCGAGCCATGCAAGGCATGTTTCAGCCCTTTTCAGGCGCAGCCACGATGCCAAGGTTGCGGCGGTATTTTTGCTGGCCATCCAACTCGTATTTCTGCAATGTGCCGAGGACTTCAGGCTATGTCGGGGGCCAAAATGCGTCTCATTCTCAGCTTATCTCAGCCAGGCTTCAGTGATCGCCCAACCCGTGCGAATAAACTCCTCGAGGCAGCGAATAGAAATGCTCTCTATATCTCACGTAATATTCGGAATGTGTAGTCGATCGCCGACGAGATCTGCCGTCTCACTTGATATTCCGCCCGAGATCTATAACACAAGTCAGCCTAGGTTGCACTCTCTTTCTTCCCCACATCCCAGTGCCGGCGGATCGCGGAGAGGCAAGTCAGCTGCAGTCTCAACTCCCGGAGGATGCAGCTGAGCATCCATCTGCAGGCACTTTTCTTCTCGGCATTTTACGAAACTGAAACATTCCGGACCAAACTCTCCTTCCTATTCTTGGTCTGACAGGAAGGCGGTCGCATCGGGAATCTACACCTTGGCCTACGAAATGGTCTGACGACTGCCAATCATTTACTCGTTCAAGCAGCTGGGTGCTGCAGATACACCGACTATGCATTCCTATGCTTCGCTGATCTCGAAAAGTGTAAGAGGCTGTGTGCTTCGGCAACCAACACCACGGAGATGGCTGAGCGCTCGGCAACGCCGCTTTGGGGTTCAGCTGTATGTCCGTTCAATTGTATTACCAACATCTCGTAGAAACGCATGATGAGGCTTGGAATGAAGAAGGATTGAGCATGTATAAAAGGCAGTTTGTTCGTTGCAAGCCGATGACGAGTTGTCCAATCCAGCTCAGTCCAGTTCAGTCAGCTTCCTGTTACTGTCTACCATCATTCCCTCTTACACGAAGCCTCAACTCCCAAGTCCCGTATCCTCACTCTGAACCATCAACATGCCCTCTCTACAGTCTCTTGTTGCTCTAGCCGGCGTTTCGGTATCTCTCTTCCCCGGCGTCCTCTCCTCAGGCATCCCATCAGACTCATACGACGCCGCATGGGGAGCCTCCCTCCCCCCCGGCCGAGCAGACCGTCTCTTCCCTCGACAGGCCCGCGACTTCGGCACCTTCACCGTGAACTGCAAGGGAGCCGAGGGCGCGTGCAACAACGCCTGCTACTACATCAACTGCGAGACGCAGGGCGCGCCGGACGCCACCAAGATCACCTACATCGGCCCCGGCAACACGGCCGAGAACGACCGCAACCGCATCGAGTCCGGCTGCCAGACGTCGGGCGGCAGCGTCTGCGGCAACTACCCCTTCAGCCAGAAGTTCATCGAGGACCAGTCGGCCGCCGGCGACATGGACTGCGACGAGTGGCCGCCGGCCGTGTCGCAGCAGCAGCTGTTCGGCAGCAAGCCGCACAGGAACAGCCTCCGCTGCATCCCGGCCGGCGAGAACCGCTCGCTCGGCGCCAAGATCGGCAACTTCATCAACGACCGGGGCAACTTCCCCGGACGCCCGGCCGGTCCCATGGCGCGCGACGACTACTTCCACGTCAGCCTCGACCTCAACGGCGCCGACCAGAACAAGCTCAAGTTCTGCCTCGGCACGGGCACGACCATGTGCGGCTCGGACGGGCTCCAATTCGAGATGACCAAGAAGAGCCCCGTCAACAACGGCGGCAAGATCGAGTCGCCGTACGACCGCACGCACAACGACAACCGCTACGCGCTGCAGAACACCGCCTTCAAGGACGTGTTTCAGTGCAGCGTGGAGATGACGCGCGACGGGGACCGCGACTTCAAGAACGTCAAGCTCTTCGACTACTCCAACCAGGACGTCACCAACACGCAGTCGTGCAACATCGCCGGCGCCACGGGCACTTGCACGCTGCAGGGCCTGCCCAACGACCTGACCATCTCCAAGACGGGCAACCTGGGATCGGTCATCGGGTTCGAGTATTCCGACTCGAACAACGTGAACCACTTCGTCTGGGATTCCGAGTCGACGGGCGATGGCAGGGGGCCGGCTACTGACGATGGCCAGGCGTTGAGGTTCTGCAAGGTGGCGAGGTCGGGCAACACGGAGGAAATTGAGTGTTGGTTTCCCTGCTACCAGAATGCCGATGGCCAGTGAGGGTTGGCTTAGAGGATCTTTATAACCATGTATTATTTCCTATGTCCAAGTAGAAGGGAATGTTATGCAGAACCACTCCTAAACCTTGATGCACCATTTCCATCCCTCATTACCAATAAACGTCAGCCTTAAAGCATACCGCAGCACATATTGATTAAGTGTGTGACTCATTTTGCTTTCCATTTTCTAACAAGATTTCTTTAGCACTGAGCTGACTCTGGTTGCTTAGTTCCCAATCAGTCTGGAGACCCTACACATATAAACCGACTCACGTCCTCAATTCCACTTCCATCCTCTTCGACCCAGCCGAAACATTCATACATCATTAAACCCCAGCTATCATTCCACCAACGAGTGCTCAAAGCGTTGAAAGACGGACTTCCTTCCCTCCCTGATTTCGCCATCCTGTCCTGCCATAGTTTTCTCGGCAACCTTGGAGATTGGACTGAATCCCACGCGATTGCCCTCAGGTTCAACAGCCTGCAACGCTCTCATCAGCGAAAAGGTTCACCCCATCTCAGATCTAGGCCGAAAGCTCCTAGTACAGTGGTATTTTCCAGAACGCACCCAGGAAGCACCCGAAGAATACTCATTGCCTCGTGCGTCTGTACCTAGGGCGCCGCAGACGAGACCCAGCTCGCCGGACCAGGTTCTTCAGTCTGAGAAACTCCTTCTCCATCTTAATCAGGCGGCAGAGCTTAAGCTTGACCCGAAAAGATGGCCGGTCTCCATAGCAAATACGCTCTCTTTGCTCTACTGGGAGGCCAGGGTCGATGCCAACGACGTCGAATTTTGTCCTCGGATTTCCACGGACCAACTCGCCTGACCATGACAACATCTCGAGCTCCCTTGGGTCCCATTCCATGTGTATAATCGACTCCGATTGCTGCAGAGAAATCCCCATGGACGAAGAGGACGGTGGAACTGGCTTCTGGCGCATTGGCTCTTCAGAACGAAAGTCACGTTGCTCAACCGCTCCCACAGCTGCCGATGGAAACGATAGCTGAAAAGAGTGGTGTTTTCGAGAATTGTTGCAGAGCATCGGCGTTAAATCAATGCGTACTGGGCAAAGCGCCTTGAGACTCTTTCAATTTTATGTGAGCATCAGGTTGAGACAGAAGAGAAGGCGGTACTGATTCTGCGCTGATGTAATTCCACAATATTCGTAAAGGTTGCCCTAATCAACGAACGCCGCCAAGGTTGCCCTAATCAACGAACGCCGCCAACAACACCCAATCACAAAAAGAAAACATCGTGACAAACATCAAAAAAGGAACTCAGGTGTAACACCTGTGGCTGGATCTCTCCCGCCGGGAATTGAACCCGGGTCTCAAGCGNNGGTCTCAAGCGTGACAAGCTTGCATACTGACCACTATACTACGGAAGATAACAGGTGCTGAAGCGCCTGTGTAGTGTGAGGGGTTGATGGAAGGCGTTCGCTAATTAGAGACTAAGGAGCCCTTGGTCAAAATCATCGAGAAGAACGCAAATGTTCTGTCGTGGACACTTACCTTCGGGGAATTCCCTTGAGCACACGCCCGACGATAATGTGCTAGGCATACAATGTACGTCTACGGTTTATTCTCCATATCAAGCAAAACTCTACTCATCAATCAACTCAAAATTCCATTACCCTCATGCTCATTTAACCCTACATGATTCCCTCGCCTCCTCCAAAGCCAAACCCAAGGTATCCAGAAATTACTGAGCCTCAAACCGAGACACACGGAGACAAGCCCACCCGCAGACAGACGGAACCACCACGTGCCGGGTATCGACGAGTAGTATAAAGATCTCCTCAAACACATAGGTACTATAACACAGTGGTTGCTGGCGCCGTCTCCCCTCCCGGCCAAGACGCCTCTCGCCTCCAACACCGGCGCCAGCAACGCGCTCCACCAAAGGAAACAATCATCATCTCGGGCTATAAGAATAAAAGATTTTGGCCCGACTATCGTGCAAAGACCTTGACGACTCCGTCGCCTCCTGCGCTCACCACCCACTTTCCGTCCTGGCTCCAAACGCATGCGCAGATGCCCTCGCCACGCATCACCCGGTGGCTCGTTACCTCCTGCGTGCACGTTCGCTTCTCTAAGCTCCAGAATCGGAGCGAAGCGTCGTGTCCGGCGCTGACTAGCTCGCGGCCGTCGGGGCTGAGGGACAGACTCGAGATTGCATCTGGGTGGGCGATCATGTTGTATGTACATTGGCCTGGGAGCAGTTAGTATCGTGAGTTGGTTCAATCTTAACATAAAGTGGCCTTACCGCTGTTGGCGTCGAAGAACCGGACAAAGCGGTCTTCGTGTCCAGAGATGATCGTCCCTTCGACTCCTGAGCCGGCCATCGATCGTCCACCACCCGTGGCCCCGGTGCTGGCTTCTTCCTCGTTCATGTTACCGCTGTGTTGGCTTGCTTGGTCTAGACCAAGGGTTGTTGCCACCACAGCGTTGACGCTGGTCTTGATCGAGCCGTCGGATGTCTCCAGGCTGTCCATGTGACCGATGGGGTCACCAGTCCTCGTGTCGTAGACAATGATGGCCGCGTCCGAGTAGGATACGACAAACGAAGTTCCCGTGGTGCCTAGCGGCGCGATGCACGTAGGAGTCGCCTCAGGGTTGTCCTCACGACTGATGTTGTGCACCAGTGTGTGGGCGAAAGGTGAGCTCGACGCCGTAGTGGGTTGCGGCGTGTTGGAGAACCCGCTGCCAGAGCTCATCGAGTTACCGCGTACCCGTCCTCCGCGGCCGCTCATGGCTCGGTTCGTGCCGGGCTGTGGTGAGCTCAGCTGAGGAGGTGCGCTCACGGACCAGAGACGGACTGTGCCGTCAGCTGCACCAGATACGACGAGGATCCGGTCCGCATTGCCGTAGGGACTCGTGTTGCCAAAGATCGAGCCCAGTGTTGCGGGAAGAACGCAAATCGCCCAGACGGCATCCGTGTGTCCCTCCAGTGTCGCTTTAGGATCGACCCTCCCGCGTTCCCACACTCGAATGGTCGCGTCTTGGCCACCGGAAAATATCCAGCCGTCGCCAGTCGCTCGACCGCCAGTGGAAAAGTTAGGTGCGGGAGACCACGAGGTCAGACAAAGGACTGCTCCTGAGTGGCCTCGATGGGTAAAATTGGCCGTGACATCGAGATCCGAGGCGGTATTGGCCAATGACCCAGGATGTCCATCTAATCGGGGAACATGGAAACGCTTGATCATACCGTCGTCACCAGCGGTGCAGATCTCAGGTTCGCCTGGGCTGCCACCTCCAGAGAAGATGATGGTTCGGACCGTGTCGAGGTGTCCTCGTAGACCAAACCTCAGCTTAAAGTTACCGCTTTCGGCCTTCTGGGCTGCGTTCAATGCAAGTTCGTGCTCGGCACTACGTCTCCTCGACATGGAGCCCTTTCTTCGGTGTGAGCCAGCGCCTCGACCCGGCGACTTGGGGAGGTTGTCGGCGGTGGGGAAGATATCAGTGTCTGGTCGGTTCGCTGGTTGGTTAGGGTGCGATGTGCCGGGTTCGGGGAATGTCCCCTCCGGAAACTCCCAGCCGTCTGACTCAGGGGCCCCGAGGTTCTTCTCCCTCAGCTCGACGGGATCCTCCATGCCACCAAGAACTTCTGCAGCATGGTTGGCCTGGGTGGGATGTTCCTCGATAGGTCGAGACGTGACAGAGACGGGCGCGGGCCAGTCGTTCGAGTTCTGGTACATGGTTTGCGGGTGGTCGCCCGACGACCGTATCATAGCTTGAGGTTGCAGCTCAGAGGGCTTCTGAGCGAACTGGGAGGAACCGGGCTGCATTGGTGGGGCGTGGTTGGGCGGAGGGGCTCTCGAGTTCATATCTTGGGCATGATTTTGTGCTGGTCTCGAGGGGAGCTGGAACTCCCTCTCCATGTGTTGAGGAGCCGGCATGCCGTATGCCTCTGCCTCTCGTAGGTCCTCAATCATAGGGAGGGGGGGAGATTCGCGTGGTGGTTGGGGGTTCGCCGGGGCGATCATCAGATACATAAATTCGGATTGGCACTGGTCGAGGAAGGTCTTTAGGTCCTGTCGTTGCGCCTCCTCGTCGCCGCGGTCGATCTTTTCGCTATCGATACCATCGACGCCGGGTATGGGGTGGCTCTCCAGGGAGGCTGCGTCGGGGGATCCGTCAGTATATGGCTCGCGTCGAGGGCGTCGAGGGGGGACATTTTTCGCGGTGGGACTCACATCTTAGCTTCTCCTGGATCTTCGCAGCGCGGTCGTTCTTCGCGGCCTCGGCAGCATCGACGGCCGGGGCGCCCTTGAGCTGCGCGGCCTGGTCCTTGACCTTGCGCTCGAGGATGGAGACGTACTTCTTGAGGGCGCGCTGGGTGGCGTCGGCCCGCCTGGCCTGGCCCTCGAGGTTGGCGATGCGGCCCTTCATCTCCTGCTTCTCAATCTCCCAGGCGTTGCGGTCGCGCTCGTGTCGGTGCCATTCGGTCTGCAGGAAGCGCATCACGCCCTGCAGGGTGTACTCGGTGGCCTGGGGCAGGTTGGAGCCGTTGCCCTGCATCATGGGCCCCAGCTCCATGCCTCCCACGCCGTTGCCAGCATTCGGGCCCATCGCGGCGCGCCTGTTCAATTGGGCGGGTGCATCGAGAGCGCGCGGCGTATGGGGTGTGAAGCGTGTCGGACGAGCTCGGGGGGAGGAGGACGGCGGGTTGGGATCAGGAGGAGGATGGGCGTCGGTTCGAGGAGGGGAGAAAGAGCTTTCGCGGGATGAGAAATGTAAATGACGGGGTATCTCTGAGGTGAGTGTTGTCGCGGTGTGGCTGAGCAGGTCGAGGTTGTAACGAGGTCGACGGAGAGGTCAACGATGATGCAAATGGAGATGGAGATGGGGGTTCCTTTTTCCTGCCAAAGCTCCCGCCAGGTGTCTCTCCCGTGCGTGCGCTGGCCGTGTTGGTACTGGTGCTCTTGATTGCCGCCGAGGAAATTTCAGCCAATCACCGCGGCGCTTAACGTGCAGTGAGGCTGTCAGGCATCAACTCCTCGACGCAAGCGAAAGCCAGCGAAGCAGGCGAAAGCCCCCTGGAGCGTACCTGGAGCTGTGCCTGGAGCGCCCCCTGAAGAGTTAACCCGGGAAGCGTGGCTGGCCCCTGGGACAGTGGGACAGTGGGACACACGCGACGAGATGGAGCCCGCCAGCGGCCAACAAACCAACGAGATGGGACGGGCAAGCAGGGATGTTTCTCTCAGGCTGTTGCTGTTGGTTTGTCTCTGTGTGTCTGGTTGATTGACATTGGCCCAAGAGAGTCAACGCCGCTATCCGAGGCATTGTCTTTGTCTCGGCTTTTGTCCTTGTGTCTTCTAGTCGTCATCTAAATGCTGGTTGGCTGCATTCAGATTGCTTCGTACAGTTGTGGCTATCCGTCCAACGACAGAGAACTCATCGAAACCACAAACACCGAAACTCCCTGCAGTACCTTATCCAAAGCGTGCAAACCCCTCCCTTCTCCTACGTCAGGACTTCACCAAACAATCGCCACCCCAACGCAACATCCCTTATTAGTCTAAAACTCCAGCTCCTCAACCTCCATCCCGCACTCCACACACGTCTTGACCGTCATGCCCTCGGCATTCTCCACCGTCCTCCCCCACTCGTGCACATGCCGGCCGCCGCCGATGGCATCGCCGAACTTGCTCGCCCCCGACTTGCCCAGCGTGCCCGCCTGCCGCCGGAACGCGTCCGTCCGCGTCTTGCGCTTCAGGTCCGTCAGCTTCTCCTTGAACTTGGCCTCCTTGCGCGCCTTCTTCTGTGTCTCCCGCCGCTCGTACTCGGCGTCCAGCGCCTCGGCCGAGCCCCATTTCGTCTTGATTGCGTACTCCTCCACTTGACATCGCAGGAAGAGCATCATGTCGTGCCAGTGTGACTTGTGCGGGTTGGGCTTGGAGAGGTGAGGTAGGAGTTCGGGGTCTCGTAGCTCGGCTGTCCTGTGTTAGTGGGCTGACAAGTGATACTGGGATAACCCAGTAAGGGGAAGACTCACGATCCGTAAGCAGGTAGTCGTCCTTGCACTCCGTCTTTGTCAACAGTGAATACTTTTCCGGGAACTTCTCCTTGCACTTGTTGCACACGCAGAGATGAAACACCTCTTCCCAGACAAAGTCAATCTCCAGTCCTCCACAGTCCCGGCACTTCTTCCTCTTCTCCTCATCCTCTAGCACACTTAAACCAGGCTCGAAAGGCCCGGCCTTAAGCCTCTTTAGATTTTTTATCAATTGCATCCGCTCCCACTCCTGCACGCTCATGTGCTTCGGCCGTTGTGGCTCGTCGGGCTGACCGGGCTTCTTTCCGCCGAGAGCAAAATTGTGAGGGTCGTCTTCCGTGGTTAGGAAACCACCCTTTGTATCCGTCATGGCGCTCATGTCGTAGTCGACGAACTTGGTAAACTTCTTCGCCGGTCGGAGAGCCTCCTCGCCCTTGTTACGCCCATCACGATTCGTCCCTGAGGCCTCGCCGGTGGATATTGAGTTGTGTGGCCGCTTCCCGCCTGCGGTTTTGGCGATGTACACATTCTCTGTCGGGACGAAGCCCACGGCCGTCTTGGGGACGACGGGCGCATTGCCGGCTGCACGCTGCTCGGCTTCACGCTGGTCTCGTATCGCTTTCGCTCGAAGTCGGTTCTCTTCCTGCATTCCGTTTCAGCTCCCAGGACCAAGCCGCGAGACTGGTTCGGCGAAAGACTCACTATCCGTCGTGTGACCTCTGGCGTGGGTGGCGAGACGACCCGCGACGGCCGGGATGTCGGCGGTGGTGTGGACGGGCGCTCCATGATGGAAGCAGCTGATGTCGCAAGAATGTGCAAAGTGAAAACCACGGGTTTGCGACGTATTAGGCACCGAGGGTGGGCGTGTACAGTAATGCGCGGGCCAAAAATCCCCGGTGATGACCAAGGCAGAGATCAAGATGTGGCGGAGGGGTAGATCGCGACGGCGCAAGAGCGTAATCGTGGTTATGTCACCAATTAACGCGAGAAAACGTGACCCAACTTGCACCTTCAAATCCGGCACCACCGGAATGGTTGCAAGGGCGGTCGGCTTACATCTAACAAAGGTGACTCTTCGCTCGCCGAAAATAGACTCGACGTCGTAAAGTGCTTGCAGAGTGCAGACGGCCATGTTCAAAGCATGACCAACGGCATGTGGGGGCCGCTTTGTAGAGGTTGTCTAGTCACAGGCCGGCGTAGCCATGTACCTGACTGAGATACGGTTGATGGCTAAGTATCAATGAATTATCATATCCTGCATCATTGATGTATAGTACAATTACGGTCTACAGTAGAACCCGTCATACAAGTCGCCACACAAAAAAAGCCCATCACAGGCTTGGGACCTTCCTTATCCGGATGTCCACTCTACTCCTCCTTGGCACCGCCACGGCCGGAGCGCTCAGCGGCCTCGACGGCCTTCTTGTCGCTGGCAGCAGGGCCGCCCTGCATGGCGCTCATGAAGCCCGCGGGCTGCTTGAAGGGACGCTTGAGGTCGCCGGAGGCGGGCTGGCCCCAGACGTGGATCTTGACGATGTTGTTCTCGAAGGNNGCTCTTGAGGGGAATGATGCTCTGGATGAGCAGGGGGTTGGTGTACTTGAGGTAGATGTGCATGAAGGCCATCATGCCGACACCCATGAGCTGGCTGCGGAACGCGGTGCGGACCTGCTGGTTGTCGTAGGCGTGGATGGTGGTGGTGACGAGCTTGCCCTCCTCGGTGGAGCCCATGGGAGCAGGCTCGACATACTTGAGGGTGGTCAGGTCTGGGAAGTTGAGTTAGCAAGGTCCTCCAGAGTAAGTGGACCTGAATAGACCGCATAGGGTTATCAGGGTCGGATGCCAGGGGAGTGGTGGAAACGTGCGTACCCTTCTTCTTGTTGATGGTAATCTGGACGTAGAAGTACAGGGCGGCGATGATCAAGTTACTGCCGAGATAGACGGCGCGGATCAGGTTGAGGGTGAAGGGGTCATCGAAGGGGATTCGCTTGGAGACCTGGGTCATGCCAAGGATGATGGCGAGGTTGATGCTGCGGAAGAATTGTCAGCATCGCGAAGTCGACAGGTGGAGGAGGAGGGGGTTTGCGCCATGGACAATTTGCGCGGCGGGGAGAAGAGGAGAAGCGCTCACATCTGGGGGCTGATGCCTGCCATTTTTGCCGATTACCGAAGAAGGATTGTATAGCGACGGAGGAGCAGGGACGAGCGAGGAGAGGAAGTTGTGAATGCGAGCGTTGTTTGCGTGAGGTGGGAAAAGAAAAGGACAAAAGTCGCGGAAAATGGGAGAATCTCCGATACAGTTAGCCTGTCCCGGATGGATTGGATGTCTTGCTGGCCTTTGCCTTTGTCCCACGGACGCACCGCACCCTGAGTGGCTGTCGGGTGGCTTGTGGGGAGGCGCTGAGAGCCCCCGGTAGCAATGGTTTTTCCGGGCAGGTCTCTGGGGTTGAAGCCGCTGTAGGAGTGTTTTCCTGGGGACTAATTAATTAATTAGGCGCCCGCTGAGCCCTGCAACTGGCTGCGATGGCGCCATTTCTGCCGCCTTCTCGCGGCTTCCATTATCCATCTCGTTCTTCAACTACCTACCTATCTAAGCTGCATCTCCACCTACAAAGCCTCTCCATCTCGAAACGGGCTAGCCGGCGGGAGAGTTGCTTGTTTCTTGCTTGAATCCATTGTTAGTTTCGAAACTGACAAGATAAGAGGAAGACGTTGTATGAAAGGACAATGCTAAATCAGGAACCCGCTGAGCGTGGACTCAGCTAACCCCCCCTCTTACAAGGAACGCCGGGGCGGCATGGGAGGCTTTCAACGGTGGTCTTTGTTGCCGTTCAACCACCAGCGAACCTCTTTCATATCTCTTTTGTACGACAAACCCCTCAGCTCAGGCGGTTGCTCGTGCTCCTCATTGTTCCCAAGTCCTATTTTAGTTCAACCTAGGCAGGCTGACCAAAATGCTCAACTTCACTGTCCGTCCTCTGAGAGCGAGTCGCCCTTTTACGTCGAGTCTCTTTGACGTATCCGCGATTTTCCCCTTGCGTCGAGGCATCGCAATCCGGCGTCGAAGACCTCGTACAACCAGCATGGCGTACATAAGATGTTGCGAGACAACGATATAGAACAACTCTAAAAGTCGAGTCCATCCAAGTGATTCAACAAGAGCCAGAACAGCAGTCATCCCCATTCCGATAAGACAATACCGAAACTGGTCAAGATGCCCCACGCCCATCGACATGCCTCATACGAGTCCTCGGGGAGATACTCCAAGGCCCACTCGCAAGAGCGAGATCACCATCACGACAACCGCGCCTTCGACTACTACCCACCCCCACCACAGGAACCGCGCCCCTCCCGGGACCGACGATCATCCCACAGCTCCCGCCGGGACGCTCATCACGGAGGCAGCCCATGGTCCCAGGGCCACTCAGCCCCGTCGACATATGGCACGTACATCTGGCCACTCGAGACTCAGGGCGAGTATGTAACCATGGACCCGACCAAGTGTCGGTGCACCTGCTGTCCGCATCCCTCGAGCGTCTCGCCGAGCCCGAAGGAGCGCCCTGCCTCGCCCCGGCGCGACCCCCCCTATGGCTATGACTCGACCCGGCGAGCTGAGACGCCGCGCCGCTCGTCGAGACACTCCGAGGACCGGCGGTATCCCCCGGACGGGTTCGTCATGGACGTGGTCGACCGCTCGCACGGGTCCTCCCTCCGCCGCCAGTACGGCGACCGATACCCCGTCACGCTCTCGTCCACGGCCTCGGTCGCGAGCGTGCTGGCGTTCCTGGCACCCGACGAGCGACGCGCCAAGGTCCTCGTTCACTGGAACGATGGGGAGCGCGAGCCGCTGGACGACAAGGTGCCGCTGGACGAAGTCAGGCGGTTCGCCAAGTACCTCGAAGTGAAGCAGAGGAAGCGAGTTCATTGGGAGTAGAGAGAGGGTGGGGGGGAGAAAGGGCAAAAGATGCGGACTGCGCCATGCCGTAGTCCAACTGAGGGCGCACTGGGCTGTGCCCGGTGGGTGATGCAGGTTGAAGAAGGGAGGCTAGGAAACGAGCAGAGCTCGGGCGGGATACGGAGTTGGGAAGAGAAGCAGCTGAGACAATTAGATTCGGGCAACACGAAGAAAAGAGAGCGCGGGGCGTTCGGACTGCGAGAATTGAAGCATCCAAATAGAGCATCCACAGACCACATTCCCGCGTCCACAGTCTGCCTAATCGGCCCCCATCGTTGACCTCATCCCCTCGATCCTCCCGGCGCCAAGCGCAGGCACCGCACGAGGCTGAGAAGAAGCCCTGCCGTGTCCGGTCTGCCACAGCCGCGGGCAAATCGTCTCACCCCCTGGTGCACTTTCCACGGGGCACGTGGTCCACCGTTCCATCGAAACCAGGCCGGGGTGTCTTGTGTTTGTGCCCGCAAGAAGACTGGAAAGGCCCCCATGATGGAGGGTATCGGGAAGCGGGCGGCTGGCGGGAGGATCAGAAGAGGAACGACGGCGTCTTCTCTCGCCCCCCTTGTTCCTTGCGGAGTGAGTCAAGACGGGATGGATGTTGGTTGTGGATGGTGCCATGTTGGCCGGCTGTAGATCGGGCTACCGGCGATGGCACCAGCCAGTGTGGAGGCGATTGCCTAAATTCGACGGCGCTTGTATGGACTATGGAGCAGCTTAACCTTATGGATACGGTCGGCTATACAGCAAATCACTCTATTTCTGGGCATCTCGAACCAGAGGACAACTCATCACGGCGTATTGGCCCCCGCGGAATACGCTCCATGTAACCACAGGTCACCCGCCGCAACCGTCGATGCTGGAAATATGTGTACGGATATGTACGAAGTAATAATTAGACCAGACCTATCGCCAAACCGGGCCCTATCACCGCACCCAAGCCTCACTAACAAAAGCACCTCACCTCGCGCCCAGGAACGGAACAACCCCCAAAAACAGAGCATAGCCCCCCCCTCCCGGTTCCTTGTCTTGAAGCTTGAATCCAGTGCCAAGTTCACCGTCGGGACGGTCTAGATGCCTCATCCCAGCGGCCGCTCCAGGCACACCAGTGGGGAACGAAGCAGCCATCGGTCAATCATCAATCGTGAGGTGAGGTTTTCCACGTCCGGGGCGACGGCTCCGGGGTCCGGAAGAAGCGCCGGGCGGCACCCAGCTTGCGACCCCACGGAGGAGATTGGGGCCGACACCATGTACCCAGCCTAGTATCTAATTTCTGGCCTCTTTTTTCTGTCTCTGCTCCTGAGAGTGACTCCGAGTGAGTCTTTGGCCTCGCGTCTTTCCGTCCGTCTTGGGTTGTTTGTCGTCTGTTTCTCCTGCTCGTTGGCTACCGTCGCTACCGTCGCTCCCGCACATGGTCGCAGCCCACACACACACCCTCTCGTCCGTAGCCCTTCCGTCACCGCCTACGTAACGACTCTCACAAGCCCAAGCCCAAACCCGTCGCGCGCGTTGCGACGCGCAATTGCCTTCGCCTGTCGAGGGTCAGGTCAGACAAAGAAAAGGCGACACCGAGACGGACTTCGACAACCATGGCGTCAATGCCGGGCGTCTTATTTACCCGCTCCCGCGGGCTTGGGTCATGCAAGTCAGACACAGCACAGCAAAGTAAAAACCACGATGGCTATTTTCCTGCTTGTCGTCACCGTGTTTGCGACATTCCGCGGTGTTTCCCCCCCCTGCTAACTACGCGGCAGAGGGGTGTCGCCATCAGCCTCGAGCGCAAATCCCCCGTTACGGCCGGGGTCAGGTGCGGAGGCCCGGCACAACACCATCAAGATCCTCGGACAATCCATGGACGGGAGCCTGGGCTGTGCGGCTCGGCACCGCACGTCCTGCGCAGACCAGGTGTGGACTTGCGACTCGACATGCGTGAATCGATGTGAATTAAAAAAGACGACGGAGGCTTGGGTCTCGCAGGTCCGGTCCCATGTCCGATGTCTGGTCGATGGATGCCTATAATATAAGAACCAACCCGCGATGGCTCTCTTTTACTTGGACCGCCAACCCGACCCGAATTCGACATCAAGCCTTCACTAGTGGCTGACTCTACTTTACTCTACTCTACATGTTGAAACAAAGACCCAAAAGACCTCTACACACAGCACCAGCAAAGCAAGCCTGAAGCTTCATCCAACATGTTTGGCACTTGGAAGTACGACGCCGAAACGGACGAGGTCCAGAGCGTCCGCAATGCCTTCGACCCCGTAACGGCCCGGTCCAGCTCGCACCAGGCGTGTGACCGTTGCCACGAGAAGAAGGTATATCATCCATCTAGGCTACTGACCTAGCGGGGAGGCCAGGCTTACACTCACTTCCTTCCCTTCCCCTTGCCCCCTTATGAACCCGGTCCTTGGCTGACACGGCATAACCACGAAGCTCAAGTGCAGTGGAGACAAGAACGGCTGCGAACGGTGTCTCGGAAACAACCTCCGGTGCGAGTACACGCGCTCGGGGTCCAAGTCGTCGCGCAAGGGCAAGAAGAGCAGCCGCAAGTCGGCCGAGGAGGAGAGCCCCGCGAGCGGCAGCGGCTCGAGCTCGCGACGCGGCGGCTCGTCGTCGAAGCGGTCGTCGGGCAAGCACAGTCACTCGTCGTCATCGCGGGCGGCGACGTCCGGCCACGACGAGCCCGAGGGACTCCTGAGCCAGTTCGACTTCTCGTCGCTGAGTCCCGAGGACGGCTTCGACCTGGGCCTGCTGTCGCCCGGGGCAGCAGACCAGACGGGCGGTGGCTATGCGGTTCCTGGCACGTCGGCGGCAGCCTCGCAGGGCATCTACCCGCAGATGCAGATGCAGCAACACCGGATGCAGATGCAGCAGGGCGCGTCCGACGTCAGCTACCAGCCGTGGGACGGGTACTCGGCTTACCCGCCGGGGTACGGCCAGCAACCGGGCTATCAACACGAGGAATGGGACGGCTACGGCGAGTACCCGGGTCAAGAGGAACAGCAACAGGATCCGCGATACTGGCCATCTCACGGTGGGCGATGATGGGAAGAGAACGATAGAGGGAGACATCAAAAGCAAGAGAGGGGAGACTATCAAGAGAGGGAACCACAAAGAGACGGAATTACAAAGAGAGAGAAACACAAAGACGGGGAATCACAAAGACAAACACACACACACACAGAAAGAGAAGGGCCGAGGACACCACTCAATCATAACGATGAGACGCAGCAAGACGACGAAACGAGTCCGACGGACCATTGTACAACCACACCAAAGCGACGCGATGGCTTATACGCCTTGCGCTTATACCCCCTTAATGGCAACCTTGCTTTCCCGCAGTTAGAACTAGATGATATCTTTCCACTTCCGGCTATTTCGCTTACACATTGTTCTTTTTATTTCTTTTCTTGTATTTACACATACATAGATGGAGGCTTTGATTGGAGATGCGCAAATATTCCTTCCTCCCTTTTTTTTTACGTTGGAGGATCATCATTAATTGGATTGCTATTACAAACCCGCCCGTCATCCACCCCCTCAATCGCCCGCGCGATGCTTCCCTCTTTGGAACCCCGTCTCGCCTTGCGATATCGTGGCAGTGTTTTTTTTTTCTTATTTGTATTTCCGGTCGTGTCGCAGCAGCTTTCTACGCGCGCAAAATGCGTATTTTTCCCTACCGCCACGCCCCCCCTCCCCCCCGCGATCATCAGATAATCAGCCCTAGTGACTTCAGGTCTTTATCCATTTTACGCCCAAGCCTCGCTCGAAATTCCGCAGCCGGGCGTATGTGTTTTCACTCCCCAATACCACCTGAGCCCGGTGTGTCGTGATTCGGCTCCGTGGCCTCCGGGACCGCGGCAGAGGAAACTTGTCACGAGAGACGGCGCTGCTGCTGCCTGGAGAAGCATTTTTGGAAGCTTGCAGGCGTGTAAGTCGGATGGATGGTGGTACGAACTGCGAAGCGTGGTCCGTGCCACGGTGACAAGGGCTGCTTAGTCAGAGCATCCGCGCCAGTCTCGACGTCATTCGCGACTCCAAATCTAGCAAATCTTGCCGCTGTGTGAGACGCCTTCACCTAAGCATAAACCCATAACCTACAACCCAATCGCCAATTGCGCCGGCTTCAATTGAGCCACAGAGTCCACGCCATGGCCACTCAAGAGCCCTCTGTGCCCGTAAAGTCCATACTGGACCGTCTCCATGACTGGGGCAGTAAGTCTGCTCCCTGCCCTCCTCCGCCTCGTCATCTGCTCTACACTACATCTAGAACTCCCATCCCGAAGCTTCACCACACACCTATCCTCAACCGCTCGCACATAGCTTCCACCAAACTAACATCCCATCTTAGGCGGATCACTCCCGCCATCTCTCCTCGCCACCCTCGTCTTCGCCCTGCACGCCCGCCCGATGCAGGCCCTCCCGCTCTTCACCTTCACGCCCGCCCTGCTCTTCTCCTCCTACCTCAATCTCTCGGGCTACCCGACTGGCAGCGCCGGCATGACCGCCGCCTGGTCCGGTCTCTACGCCCTGCTCGCCCTGCGCCGCCGCCAGCCCGTCCGCGCAAAGTTCTCCATCCGCGGCATCGTCCGGGGCACCGCCGTCGGCCTCGGCGCCGCCAACTGCGTCGCTGGCGGCTGGGTCTACTTCAACGGTGACTTCGCAAAGGATGCCGAGGAGCGCGTCGACCGCAACCGCTGGGGCAACCATGATTGAGCCTTAAATGCCGCTCGCCTTGGTTCCGACCGAGGCATAGAGACGGATATGCAATTGTACGATATGGCAAAATGTACAAAAAGTAAATTATGAGGAACGATATGGTGCGTCACAATGCATTTAGGACATGAAAACTATAAGCATTTAGAACAAAGTTCAAAACGTCAGTGCCATGGCCACCAGTGGCGGGTGCTTTGACAAGTGATAGAACATGCCTGTGCGATGTAGAAATGCGACAATGCCTTGCAACATTAAGCTCAGACGCAATCACAACAATGTAAAATTACAACGCACCACATGCAACACACAAAGCCACGGCTCTTGGACCAATAAAGTTTACATTTCGCTAAACACATGTAGCCTCCGTGTCATCTGTGACCTCGAAGCCTAACGCCCGGTTTTCCAGGTATCTTGAATTCTATACTATTGTAGTACAAACGCTGTATTCAATGCCGCAAATACTTCCTGAACACCCGAAATTGAAAATCGGGAGGACCTAGCACCTCCCATGCCCGCGCTTCGTCCCCCCTGTATAAGAAAACGCCAAAAATTGGAGACAGCCTCAGCCCTTGATGCGTCTCCAGCCCATCGAGCCCATGCCTTGAAATGCAGGGTGCAAGTCTTCATCTCGAGTCCTCAAATCAGCGGTACTCGTCTCAAGTGGACCCAAATCGCCCGAAAGTTCTAGCCCGTCATGAAAATGCACTGTCCTTTCTTCATGCCCTTGAGGATCCGGCGTGTCATTACATTATGCGGATAGAGAATCGTTGATGAAAGATGGTGTATCGCGGAGGGATATCCCCAAAAAGGTAACCCGGTGGCCTTAAAGTAGATGATCTGTTTCCTTTGCCGTGAGACACATCTGTGATCCTGACACCATCCAAATAACTAGGACGATGATGGAGAAGAGGAGGGTCCGAAAAAAAGTTCGCACGTGAACAGGGCTATGCACCAAGTGGTCGTCCTTTGAGAGTCGAAGAGTGGAAATCTGGAAGCCGCTGATGTAGTCCAGATCGCACTCCCGGGCCTTGGGCTCGGCGTAAGTCTTGTACTCGTCCAGCGCATTGGATGTCTCCCAACCAGCAACCTTTCGAACGACGCCCACAACACAGCCGGTGCGATGCTTGCCGTGGTTGCAGTGTATGACCAGAGGATAGTTCTCCTTGTTCAGAACGACGCTGAGGATAGACTTCATTGTCTTGAGGGGGATGGCCTCCTTTTTGGTGCCCTTCATGTTGAAGACGACCTGTCGAATGCCCTCGCGGGCGAGGAAGGCCTCCAGCTCGTGATCACGGTCGTCCTTCTTCACCAATGTCCTGTAATATGTTAGCGTTGGAATTCGTAATGGATAATGTGGGATAGTGCAGTCCAATACTTACACTACGGTCTTCAGCTTAAGGCCCTTGATGTACTCGAAATCAGACGGCTTGGGGTAGCTGCTTCGATATACACCAGGAACCACGACGCCAAAGTTGAGGGGTCTGCCATTGAGCGGCGCGACGGGATGCTCCGAAGCCACCGACGAGAGGGAAGAAGCCGAAGAGGAAGCCGTCATAGCTGGAGAAATGTTAGTACACCGGGAACTCGCCAATTTCTTGCAGGGGAGCTTACCAGTCGACTCATATGTTCTTGTCGTCAACATCTCGCCAGTGTTGACTGTGGAAGTGCTTTGGGACCGGACCATGGTCGTGGCCTCGCGAATGGAGATGCCATTTCCTTGGCCCTCTTCTGCGTCCTTGGCCACCTGCATTACGTCGTCCTTGTTGGAGCTGCGCGAGCTGCGTCTTGATCGGAAGGGGGGGTTTGCGGGCTTCGTTTGAGGTTCTTGGCGATGCGTGGCCTCGTCCACGTAGGCACGGGAATTGCGCTTTGAAGTCATTTCCACAGTTGTTGGTATCAGATCCATAAGCTTAGGAGGGAGTCTTGGTTCGAGAGAGGTGGAAGGTGGAAGGCGGAGGGTGGGGTGGTATGGATGTCGAGCCAGAGAGGTAGAGCCGTAGAGGTAAAACCAAAAGTGCGGGATGGCAAAGGTAAAGCTTCGTAAGTTGGCTTGCAGCAACAGAGGTGAGAGATTCGGATGAGTGTCGTGGTAGAGAGGTCGTGGTAGAGAAGTCGTGGTAGAGAAGTCGTGGTGTTGGGGTTATAGTCGAAAAAGCACCTTTTGGAGGCAAGTGCTCGCGCGACGAGGCAGAGCCTACAACGTCTTGAGATTCATCTTGGCGACAATGAGCTGGGGCAGAAACTCCATCTTGTTTTGTAGGAAACAGGAGAGGAAGTAGTCAGAGCGTGGGGGGCGATGTCTGGTCTCGGTGAGGGAGAATGGACAAGGCAAGGTCGAAGAACAGAGGGTGAGATGATGATTGAACCAGGTTCGGGGGAAGAAGAACAAAAAGATGGAGAATGAGTGACCTGAACAAAGTACTGAACGGAGGTACGTAGCCAGCCACACCAAGCAAGGGGATGACGGGGAGAGCCAGGACCTAGGAGATCCAGGGAACAAGGGTGGTTGCTTTGTGAGCGAGCAGGGGCTTGCTTGAACGCTTTTTGCAAGCTTGGTGCCGAGTCAGCGAGAGGGCGAGGCTGGACTGATCCTGGCGGAGTGGATAGCGGATGGACAAAAAAGAAAACGCGACAGAGTGACAGAGTGACAGAGTGACAGTGCGTGTAGCCTGGGGGATCTGGGGGTGCAGAAGCCACAGCGCGTGGACCTGCGGGCTGCGGGCTTGTGGACAGTGGGCCCCGCCGTGGACAATTTAGCCCCCGTAGCCCGGATGGAGTTGCGAAGGATGTGGACGTGGACGGAGTGAGTTGTGATGATGATGGAGATGGACGGGCGGAGTGGAGTGGATGGAGCTGGGAGGAAGATGACCGAGTGGACGAGTGGACGAGTGGACGTGGGATGATGCAAATGGGCCATGCTGGATTGGGTTTGGGCGGGTGGCCCACTCCGCCCAGGGCACTGAGAGCCGCAGAAACCTACCTGAGCCACCGCTGGAAAGGCTGGAAGGACAGAAGGCCACCTCACCTAACTTAGAGGCTAGCCGAGACTCCCTACAGAAGGGTCACAGCGGTTAGACCTCTGACGCATCCTCCCCCCGGGCCGCTAAAACCCGGGCTGCTGCCGGTCACTTCTGCTAGCGCTGGGATGGGCTTGGCACGGCACACGTTCAGCCTGAGTGGTAAGGTGAAGTGAGGCTGCACAACGCCAGACCCTTCCCTTCCAATGCATGCATGCCTTCGCCACTGGGCGAACGTCAAACGTTGTTGATCTTTAGGGTTGATCACTTTCCGAGCCCTGGAGGACCCTGACGTCGGGTCCGGTGTCTCAAATCTGTACACGCGTACGAGACACCCTGAAGATCAACGATCGTCGCAGAGGACAGGCAACAGCCCGGCAACCAAAACAAAAAATAGAAAACCCAAAACCCAGCCCCAAGTTTGCTGTAGCTTTCTTTTCCCCCCCTTCGCCCAAGTCCGATGCGTCGGAAGGGGGACGTTGCAGCTCGATCAAACTTACCGGAAACTCGACCAAACTCAGCCGGACTCGACTTAGCCTGTGGCCGTGAAAAGCTTCCATCGAAGAAGAGGGGTAGAAACAACAACGCCCACCGCCAGACTGGCTCCGACGTGGAGTTTCGCCCCCGGATTTGATGGATTGGCTGACGATCCCCGACCAAAGACAACGCGGAGTCGCTTGTCTCGCTATTTACGAATAACTCGCACAGCCAGCCAAACACACAAGCACAGCACAGCACAGCCATGCGTCACCTTTATTGCTCATGCCGGCACGTGCAAACTGACAATCAAATCACCGTCGTGTTGTTGGCCCGCCGGCCGGCACCTGAGCTGGGGGGGAGCTTCCAATAGAGGAAAACTCCTCGCAAGCCAGAAACGTTGCAATGTGTCTCCGTCGCATGCCGGCACCCACTTTCTCCAGACAAGGGATCTGCCCTGGGAGAGCACCCGTGCGAGGCGGCGAATCGAGGGCAGGGGATGACAGCGTTTAGCATTTATACGCACAGATTATCCCCTAATGCCTCGACATGCATTCGATGCACCGACGCACAAGCACCATAATAAAGCACACAGCTGTCTGCTGCCCCCATCATCAACCGAAAATGCCCACTCCGCAAATACACGTAGTCCCCCGTGGAAACAACCCATGCTTGCCACGGCACAAGGAGCTTGGGCTCCCGAGACCTCCGTCCGTAGACTAGGAGCTCTGGGGCGAGCCGCTAGAGGGAGGGTTCAGAGCGCGGTACCGAGGCCTCTGCGGTGCATTACCTGGAGAGCCGATCGTCTGGCCGATTGCGCTGGGAGTGGTGTGGTGTCGTCGCCGGTGAGTGGCCTGACCCCCGAGGGCCGAAAGCATTCGGCGGGCCCCCGGCGATGAAGCTAAAGAGGGGATCCAGACTTGGCCAGACCTTCAGGCTTTCTTCAGGGCGCCCCGGTTTTGTGCTGGTTCTTGTCGTCATTCGGTCTGGTGCCTCGGCCTTCCGACAGAGTACGAATAGACGACGTTCTATTTCGCGTCCGGCCACCGAGATGAAAGCGAACTTCCCCCTGAGCAACGCCCGGAACCTTCAACCGGGGCTTCAACAGGACAATAGAACCAGTGTGCATAACAAAATGGACTAAATAAGCTACCATGCTTGCCCGTCTACCATCAACTGAACAGACCGCTCATTTTCTTGCGCAGATGCGCATCACAGCGTAGCACCACCCACATGGCATACTGTAAGAAAAGATCATCACTTGACTTGATCATCTGCCTTCCCTCAGATCCAAAAACGTTGCAACGCGCATATATCCATCTGGCCTACCGTCCATGAATGAAACGCTCTTTTTCTCCCTCTGCTACTCCCCGGAGCAAGTAATCCAGCACACGTGTAGGCGTCACACTAGGCCCCCCACGGAAGCTCGGCAACAAGGCGTACATCCATAGTAAATCAACTGTGTGTTCTGTGCTATCGAGAGCGCGTAGAAAGGAGACCGTCGCCTTTATTTTGTCCACGCAGCCTCCACTCAAGCCAAGCTGCCTCCAACGCCACAGCCTCATGTTTCTCGACGATGCAGACCGGATCATACCGGACGTACGATGCCAGAGTGATTTTCCGAGCAGGTGCAAGAAAAGAAGAAAAAAAGGAAATATGTCGGAGGTAACCTACATGCATTAACGCGTCCCAACCGCCGGCTTCGCTGCTGCTTCTGTGCATGCGCTGCCAAGCCCAAGCATCCATCCCAATGCAACTGTAGCTGGGCAATCCCGTGACGGCGCAGGTCTCGTCTCAGGAAAGCCACAGCGTGGTGGTGAGCCAGTGGCGAACGGGCACCTCCGACGCCGACCCGACACCGAAACGTCGGTCGCAGCGATACCGAAGTCCGTAATTACGGCAGGGATCGGACATTTCCAATCCCCCCAATGCCTTTCCGACCGAACCGTGGTTGACGTGAACGCGGTGCTGTGAATACGCTTACGAATGGCTTCTGCATTACCAATCGCGACGTGGCCAAGCTGCCTGTTCGTTCGTTCGTATCGTCTCACCTTTTTTTGTGTAGGTACACGCCAACAACGACGTCACCGGCGTAGAGGCTGACGGCTGACGCGCTGACGAGACATTGTCTCGCCTCAGCCTCAACCTCAGCCTCAGCGTGGTTGGAGACTCGCGTCCGGATTACGAAGTCTGTATGAAGATCAGGGAATTTGGGGCGCCACGCTTCGCTCCAAGCCTTTGCCTGTGTCAAATTGTTCCAGAATGCATGTGCCTAGTTCAACGCAGTCCAATCGGTTAATGGAATCCCCATCATCTATCTTCCGCATCATCCTAGAGATGCTCGCGTGTCGATCGTACCAGCGCCAGGTCGCGGCCTGCATGGATATCCGCAGGAAGAGGAGTAAGGGGGATGTGGTCCTCGAGCATTCTCCAGTCTAGGCCAATGTATGCATTCCCATCTTGAACTGCATGCATGTCTACCCTCAGGGGCTGCAAAAAGGGTCCCCAGTTCCAACTTCCCGTAACCTGGAGACGGACGTGGATCCCGTTGTCTCTCAGAATAGAAGAACCTCGCCCAACGACGGTTACTTGCTGTCGCGTGCCCCCAACAACCTCGACCTTGACTACCCATGCTACACATGGTCCAAAACACGCAAAGCATTGACATTTGCGACCTACACCGAGACCAATTCGTCGACATCCCACGTGAAGAAATACCACATTGCGACACCGAGGCGAGCGGGATAGTCCGCGCCCGGAACCCTGGAAGCCCCAAATTTGCCTCTTTCGGACACCGACATCCAGAACCTCCAACAGCTCGACGCCCATTGTCAGGGACACCCCCGGACCGGCGTCTCTCCCCGCGCCAATGGACTCGCCAGCTGCGACGGATCGGATCTCGGGGCAGGCACTTTTTGAGGCCCCCAAGCATGGTATTAGTTCCGAGCGCGGGATGGTCGTGTGCATACTCCCGGGAAGACTGCCAGGTGTCGTAGGGGCGGCTCCTCCCTCAGCCCTGCCGTCGTGGGTGTGCCATGCTGGTCTCCCGGAGCTGAGTCTCCCGTGGGGTTGGACCAGGATCAAGCATTTACGTGTTGATGGGCTTCGTGTTGCTAAGGTTCTCGAAGTCGTTTTAGGTAAGACCCGTGTCCCTGCTCGTTGCGATAGAAACAGAGCTTGTCCTTGTTGAAACGAAAGACCGCACTTGGACTTCATTGATGACTTCGCGGTGACAATAGCGACGTACCAGTGTAGACCAAGAGTTACCTCGATGCAATGGTATTGAGGCCGGCAATCAGTCGTTGTGGCCACACTCTTGCATATCATGGCCGATCTCTGACAGAATCTGGAGCATAATGTTGGGGGACTGCTGCATGTACCCTATAACGTGCTACGTTGTGTCTAAGATCAGACGAAATGAAACAAAGCGATTTTAAGAGCCAATCGCAATTTATCCCTTACCTGTGCTGTAAAACGATCTCACTCGTATTTACTTCATAATGCCACGGCGGAAGAGGTCTATCCACCAAGCATTCACTCGTCCTCTTCACTTCGAGGGAGATGAGATAGAATCGCACGTGGAGATGGCAAAAGGCCCTTAGTTCAAAGGATGACACGTATTGACTTTGCTCTAGTAGAAACTATCTTAACAGGAGTCTTACGTGTTATGACCAAGGATACCAACGGCTATGCTTTGTTGTCCGGAGACTTTGGGTTCATTCCGGTGCTCGGCATTGTTTCATTTGAGCAGCATGGACACAAAACATCATGTCAATCAGGAGGATCGACAAAATTCCAAACGATGCGCGTTTCCCTGACCTACCATGCCGGCAGATCAACTGGCCCGTTTCGTTCTACATTTAGACTTCATTTTAAGGAATAAAATAAGACTACGTGGGCGTTTTATCCATGTCTCAAAGGCTAAGTCTACGTTGCAACGGGTTTGCGAGGTAACGGTAACTTAGAGGCTCGTGCTACCGCACTGAAGACATTCCTGCTGTAATTGATTCGTCCCCGGACTAAAAACAGCCAGCTCCCGTAGATACCTAAGTATAGAAACGGTCCCACTCGTCGAACATAAGATCCTATGGTTCTGAGTTACGCATGCACCTGGTTTGCTTCATGCAGAGCGCTTGTTCCATCGAGGACGCAGATTTTGCGACAATCTCCCGCTCCTCAAGTTTGATGAACAGCGACTACCCCAGAAGCTACTCATTAACCCCAGAGCTGATGCTCCATGGCGTCAACCTGTCGGCCGCCTGAAACTCTGAATGATGCGAGAACGCTATCCAGCCTCTCCTTCTCTTCAACGGAGAGTGAAATCTCGTTGCAGTTCTCTTCAACCCGCTCGGCGGCTGTTGCTCCCGGGATAGGGATGATCACACCGCAGTTCCCGGTGTTGGAATGGCCCCGGATCCACGCAAGCGCAAGCTGCGCAGGACTCACACCTTTCTGTGTGGCGAATTCCTTGATTTTGGCGACCAACTCGAGGTTCTTGTCGAAGTTCTGATAGAAGAAATGGTTAACACGGACCAAAGAGAGATACTAGGTGGTGACTGCAGGAATTGACTGCTTACCTCTGGTTGGAACCGACTCAGCATGCGGCGCGTGTCGCCTTCAGCAATATCTTCCACTTTCTTGACCTGGCCGGATAGAAATCCATAACCGAGAGGCGCATATGTCAGAATCGGAACCCCCAGCTCTTTGCAAGTAGCCGCGACGCCGTTGGTGAGGATATCAGTGCTCCAGAGCGAGAACTCAACCTCGACGACGGCCAGAGGGCAGATGGCGTGTGCCTTCTTGATCGTCTCAGCACCGACCTCGGACAACCCCACGGAGCCAATCTGGCCTTCATCTAGAAGTTCCTTCAGAGCACCGACGGTCTCTTCTACAGGAACATTTCGGTCCATCCGGGCAGGGCCGAAAATGTCCATCTTTTTGGCGCCGCCGAGGATACGGTTGCAGTCCTCGACGCTGGCTCGCACCTCAGCCCGCGTGTTAGTGCAAGACAAGGTGCCCACCTCGAGACACGCCCGAATAAAAAGCGTGACCTTGGGAGCGTCTTCGGGGTATTTCTCAAAGTACCGGCGGAGTAAGGTCAGGCCCGCGGTTGGCCCCTCAGGTGGCATTCCGTAAAGAGCAGATGAGGACCAGATGGTTGCGCCGTTCGCGATGGCAGCCTTCATTGCCGCAAAGGCCTGCTCGTCTGGTGTTTGTTTCGGACGCCATGTTAGCCCAAGTAAGCCGAAGCCTGTGGTAGGGAGGGGATCGGCGAATGGCATATTGAAGGCCTTGAGCGCTGGGTATTGGACTTTCAGTGTAATGAACCTGAGTGAACTGAATGATCTGGTCCGTCTCAATGTGAGAACATTAGGGCAAGCTAGCATTCTATAAGTACATAGCCATAATTCCTCAATCGAGCATACTTCTGATGCCCCTCAATCCTTACGTGGTATGGTCGGACTTAGAAACCCCGGTGTCCCTAACCCCGATGAGTCAAGCCGGAGTTAACCTCAAGCTGTATACCAAACGGAGACACAACTTCGACTGCATTATCCCGATCGCTTTGAAGCGAGACATGGCTTTTGAAAGCCAAGACGGAGTTAAGGAATGTATCAACCGAGCTCGTGCAGTATTGGATATGGAGGAAGCATGAGCGTAAAGTCGAGGGACAAGGCTGCCGGGAGTGACACCACTTATGCACTCAACCCCCAACATCACGGAGTTAAGATTTAGGGTCGTTGGCGGAGTCTTAGAGATGGCGTGTCAAGATGACTGACGCAATAGGCCTCTATACTAGATAAAAATAGGTATCACCATCAGGTTATCTATTAGAACATGGAGAAGCGGGGCTTGGAAGTTTGGACGTGAAAAAGGACGTATTTTCTTACTGCATTTTACGCTGTGAGAAGTACCTAGTGCTTAATATAATCTGAACTACTTCAGTGCTGGATCTTCAGCTTGTTGTTGACGTAGGCACGACTTCATAAGGCCTGAGCCGCGACATGATCATTGCCGTGAACTATCTTCACTGACGCTTGGATTTAGAGCTCCATTTATTAATCGGCAAGACATGTCTTTTTTGGGAATTTTTACTTGTCTCGATAGTAGATAATTGCAACTGTTGCTAGGGTAGCTGAGGATGTTAGCTCTGGTAGAGCAAAGTTGACGGGTAACGCCAGTTTTGTGAGTGGCTCATTTGTTCAAAGTGTTACGACGGCGTCAAGACTTACCTCCAATATGACTCAAGGAGTGCGAAGGTAGGTTCTTTTCTCTACTGGTTTCCACCAACGGTGTTCCTAATCTTCTCATAAAAAGGAATAGACAACAGGAATATCCCGTCCCGACCCAGTTTCCATGTAGAGGTGCTCTAATCTACCTAAAGATATCACAATCATCCGAATACAGGGACTGAACTAAGAGAAGAACTTCATGGCGACGAGATAGATGCAGGGTTAGGTGTTTAGCTTGTTGTCAGTCCGATGATGACGATGGATTTGTTGCGGACGACGTGAAATCCCTAATAATTCAGTGTTTCTCTTCCGGCCCTTGTTAGTCTTCTCAATATGACGATCGTGGATTTGACGCGGATGTCCTCGGTATGTAACCCTAAAGATGGCGCGCTCTTGTTATGCAGCATGGTCAACTCACACTAACACCCCCTGGTCAAACCGAATGGGGCCGCAATAGACTAGACCCATCCAAGTAAGACAAGGTGGGATATCCCGACGCAGATAGCGAATCATCGGGCGTGATGAAGGCCGACGGTCAAACCTAGACTAATTATGGATCAATTTTCCGCCCTTTGGTGACAGTTTTGACAACCATCTCATAGACTACCTTCTCATAACTTGTCATGACTCCCACCGAAAACCGGCCGGCTTTCTGCATCGTTCACACGTTCTCGGCCACGCCTTTCAGCCCTTGCAGTCGAGGTCGAATACACTTTCGACACGAAGATAAGGATCGGGAATTATGGCTGATCCAATGAGCTGGGACGGCGTAAACGAGCCTGGTCTTGGCTCCCATACCGGACTCTCCACTCCAGATACGGAATATACCCACGACCAGGACTTTATCCAGAATTTCGACAATGAAGACTCGTTTAATTGGATGCAGCAACTTGAAGCTACCGACACAAACTTTACTGCGACAGACATGGCGCCATTAGAGACCTATGGTGGAGTGCGTCTCCCCATCGACTCTGCTGGCCAACCAACTGGAGGCACGATATCTCCGAGTCAGCTTCAAAACCACGAGGCCAAAATCCCACCAAAAGTTGGCTCTCGCTTCTCTTCTAGTGCGGTGAGGATATTGAGGAACTGGCTCGCAGGCCACGAACAACATCCCTACACCACGGCCGAAGACGTCGAACTCCTCCAGAACCAGACAGGTCTCAGCAAGCGACAAGTGACCAACTGGCTCATCAACGCAAGGCGACGCACCAAGTTCCAACCTTCTCTTTCATCATCGCCACTTGCTCGGGGATACTCTGAGCCCACATCGACCGAACATACACCTATCGACATCCCACCGCGACGCCCAACGCCCGCCCCCCTCGAGTCCATGAACCCTCTCCAGCGATGGGAGATATCACCGCCCGAACACGAAGCTGCTACAGTCTTAGACATTTCCCGCGCCGTGGCTGCCTCGTCCGCTCCGAGTCGTCTGCGCACATCGGGGAGGTCCTCGGGGAAGGCTTCATCTGCCAGTAGCGTGGATACGTCGCATTCGAGCATGAACTCGGCCTCGCACACATCCGCCTACTCTCACAATTCTCGCGACTCACTTAGGGCTCTCGATCGCCTCAAACCGAGCACCAGCCGGCGGAGACGACGGCCAGTTGCAAAGCGGCAAGAGAGCAGACGTCTGAGCCTATTCCAGGCCAACACGTACCAATGTACGTTTTGTACGGAGACGTTCAAGACGAAGTACGATTGGCAACGGCACGAAAAGTCACTGCACCTCTCGCTCGAGGAATGGGTGTGTTCGCCGAATGGACCTACTGCGTTGCACCCCGAGAAAGGGATATTGTGTGTCTATTGCGGAGAAGGTGACCCGGATCAGTCGCACTTGTGTGGCCACAATCACGATGCCTGCTTGGAGCGTTCGGTTGAAGAGCGAACCTTTCATAGGAAAGATCATCTTCAGCAGCATCTGAAGTTGGTGCATGCTTCCAAATACATGGAGTGGCCGATGGAGCAGTGGAAGGTCACCAGCCGAGAGATAGCGTCAAGATGCGGCTTCTGCGGAATATCTTTGGCGACCTGGGTTGACCGGGCTGATCATTTGGCCGAGCACTTCAAGACTGGAAAGAAAATGGTAGACTGGAAAGGGAATTGGGGATTCGATGCTCAGACGAGGGAAATGCTAGAAAATGCCATGCCGCCCTGTCAGTTGATTATTCAAGCGGATCGATGTCCTGGATGTCTTGCTAACCAATCCTCGCAGACCTCATTCATGTCGAGCAGAGTTCTCCACTTCCCTTTACCGCGACAACTGGACCGACTGAGACACCCACCAGCGCGTATGAACTCGTGAAACTGGAGCTGGACTATTATATGCAGAAGTTCTTCGATATTCACGGCCGCCTCCCGTCAGACCACGAACTCCAGTACGAGGGCTGTTCCATAATCTTTGGCGCAGAAGTCGCCTCGAACTGTTCCGCCTCGTCAGATCCGTCTTGGCTTCGAGACGTTATCATGTCCTCAGCCGAGGTCTCCAAACAGGCTCGGTTGCGCCATATGACGCAAGTTGCCAAGTCGCGACTGAGCCAGCTCAAGATCAACGGAAAAGGGAATATTTTCGAGAACTGCGAGTTGGAACTTCAGTTGTGTAGACTCGTTGCAATGCACGACGCGCTCGGTCTGTCGTTATCAACGTATGAGTTGCAACAGGAGGCATCTCATGTGATTGGCCGCATTGAAGCTGTCTCGCCAAACCCTTCCAGTCGCTTCATGGATTTCTTAGTAAGGCTTGTCTGGGGCTCAAGTGACTGGCTTGTGCCCTTGCGTCAAAGAGGACAGAAATTATCACTGGAAAATACGGCAGATGAAAATCCTCTCCAGCTATCCAAGTTCAACGACGATCCAACTATAGATCCCGAGCAGGCTATTGAATATGGTAGTCTAGCAGCTGCATATACATCAAACCCTTCGCCTGAACCGCGGAACGTGCTGCAAAAGAAAACAGGTGCTGGCCATGGATATTCCTTCAAAATAGGCGCGCCACCCCTATTCCACAACGACAAGACCAGTTACCGACGGCTTGCGAACGAGCTGTCGCGATTTGTGGCGAGCACCATGTCACCAAATAACCCGAACAGCCATGTGCCTACAGATGATGAACTCAGGTATCAGGCACGTTGGATCTGGTGTGACGAGTGAGTAATCCCCCTGGAACATTGCTTCTGTCTTCAATCAAGTTATCGGTTTACTCGTATGGGAACAGCTAACACTTTACTAGGGATGATCCATGGAACCAAACCCCTGCTGACAATGTTGAATGGCTGCACGAGTTCAAGGGTGACGTCGGCCTTCTCAAAGATGACTCTGCGCAAAATCCAGCCCAAGTGTGAGGTTAATTCGAAATCAGAAGCGGTACGTGGAATGAATAGCCGAACTACCAAGACAACCTGATCATGAAAGGAGAATGCAAGAAACGAGCTTATCTGTCACGAAAGCTGTGTTCGGGGGTTGGAGGACCTTCAAACGATGACGAAGTCTTTTTGGAAGATGAAGCGTAGATATTGTGAAGTATTCGGGAAATAGACAAGTAAAAAGATAAAAAAGGGTTAAACTAGTGGCCTAAACACCCCAACCCGTGAGGAAATTAGCTCGGCTCAACTGTAATATCTAAATAACTAGTTACTATGTTTGGTGGGATACAATAAACGCACTAAGTTTCCAGTGATCAAGCGGATGAAGGGGATTAACCACATCGTAATATCAGGGTGAAGAGCCTTCCAGTTGGGTTGGTTAGGCGGATTCAGTTTCTCGCCTCTGAACTGTCGATCCAGCCTCAAACTGATGCTGAGCGATTCCATGGCGCTCAGGGGGACCCCATTTCAAGCTCACTTCGAAGGAGATGTTACCGGGATCAAGCTTGCTACTAGCTGTGGCGAGAACACGTTCGATGAATCGTTGAGTAACGGGAATGATATCCACCATTACGGCGAAGAATAGCGGCCAAAGAATTGCCCTATTATAGATTTAGTCGCAAGGGATATTTGACGCTAGAAACATAGTGCTTGAGGAGATGTGAGGAGGATGTCGTAACTACTTACGCGTGAAAACCTGCAAGGTATATCAGGATCCCTCTCACAGCCTGAATCTTGGGAGCCCATTGTTTGCACTCCTCCAGCGACCCTTCAAAAGGACGACGGATCAGGCCATGAAATTGAGGGTCATCGGGGATCGAATCATCGCCGGGGAACGAGTAAGGGGTGTAATCATCTTCGTGATCCCTGCAGTAGGTGGGCTGCGACATCCCAAGAATGTCGCTAACAGTGAGGGTGACAACGCCGGCGAGTACGACAAGGAAAATAGCATTGAAGATGGCCGATAATGGTTTGTGGGTGCGCTTGAGGTAGATCATGTTGACAACGCTGAGTGCGATGGATGACAGGCTCTGCCAGACACTGAGTTAGTACACACAACTGCGGGATGTCTGAGGAAAGTAGAAGACTGACTGTCCAGAAGAGAGGCTGCCCGGCGTGCTCCATCGTCCAATCAATGTAGTTGAACTTTGTCGCTCCATACTGATTTAGCAAGTTCTCGGCGAGCAAGAAGGCCAGAATGAGGATATTCAGAACAACACAGATGGGAAAGCCAATCGACAGAATGTATTGAACTGTCGAGGTTGGTGGTGTCTGGATGGCCTCTGTGTCATCTTCGCGCTGGCTCCCGGGGGATGCTAGAAGAGATGTTTTCTCCTCGGGACGATGCTCAGTACTTGGAGGATCCATCTGGAAATACTCGTGAATAAGGTGTGATTCGGACCGGTTGAATAGATTGTATGAGGATTTTTATGCTAAATCTATAGGCGAAGTGGTTGTGTTAAGTAGTGCGTGGATGGTGGACGTGTCGCTAACTTGCTAGGCAGACACGTCTCAAGGATGTTAATCCTCCGTGTCCTGTTCAATTACAACTGTAGCGCAGTCATTGAAGCTGTCCTCCTTTGTTAGTCTAGGGCAATCGAGTCCAGGTTTATCGTCTGTGTTTTGCGGCAGACATACGCGCTGAATTGCGCCTACGGTGCTAAAGTACTTATTAACACGTATTCGTAGTAAGGTGCCAAGATGCGTCGCATCAGGCTTGAAGCCTCGCAAAATGGCGGCCAGGCTGCTTGCGCGCTCTTATTGGACAGGTGCGCGGGGTAATTAGGACGTGTCTTCAACATCCGCATGCGTTGGCACTTTCACTCTGCTCTACCAAGACAGCTTGGTGTCCCTATTGTAGCACCACCCATTTGCATTGTGAGGCCATGTCTCCGGCGATATGCTGCGGTATGTGGCGCCGAAGCTCCGCCAAGAAGGGCCCGGGAGAGTCGGCGCGATCCGAGGCCGCCCCGGGAGTTGTGGGTCCTCCCACCGGTATGTACAAATACTGCCAAGACATGATCAGTCTACCTACTGTTTCGATTTCGAGTTCCTGGACTGATACACACTAGTGAACGGCCGAGTCCCACCTCGGACATCGCCATTGCCTCCATCCGATGCCGCTACCGAGACCTCGTCGACCTCCGGCAAGCTAGTTCCCGACGCCATTCCACTGGTCCAAACCCTGCCGAGACGTCAAGACGAGCAAGCCCGCGATCAGCCGGACCGACCAAAGCCATATGCCAATAATTATGACTTATGGATCGAAGCTTTGTTGTCTTTAGAAGAGTCAGAAAGGCGAGATGTGGAGGCGTTCGCGTCTGATACCAACTCTGCCAATAGAAAAGGCTTGGTGGTGGACATCCAGGAGCGAATAGACAAGGCATTCGAAGAAGAGCAACACGACAGCAAGGCACGCCGTATGATAGAGAGTTCAGTATCGGTATTGGCCAAGTTTGCTTCTATTGGCGATGTTGCTGTCAGCTTTGACCCTGTTCATGCTGCTCTACCATGGGCTGCTGTCCGATCCGTTCTCATGGTAAGCGCCATACTAAACCCAAGTAACTCATCTCTTTTGGTAATCAAGCTAATGTCTGTAGTTATTGATTGCTAACAGCGAGTTGAGGGGTCAACTCCTCGCTGGAATTGCCGAGGTCGCTTCGATTCTCGCACAATGCGACACGTACCAGCAACTGTACATGGCTCCAGATCTCGCCCTCCGTCCGCCCGAGGCCGCTTTGGGAAGATTGAGAACATCAATCGTTCAAGCCTACGCTAAGTCGCAGCTGTTTCTTGGCTTCACTGTCCAACGCCAGCGGAGTAAGATCAAAATCGATGCCGCGTTCAAACTTGAAGACGCCCGGGGCCATGTCAATACACTCGCAGAGAGCCAAAGACATATCTACCAAGCTGCAGATGACTGTGAAAAACATTGCAGTCTTTCGAGTCGAGCTCATCTTGACGAACTTCGCAAGCTTGCGGCGGACTTCCCTACCGTGCAGCAACATATGTGCGTCGCGAACAGATCTGCAAGGAAACCGATGCTGACATCTTTTATAGCAACTCAGTTCTGGAAATAGTCAATGCTGAGGAACAGCTCAAGATTCTGGAATGGGTGTCGCCCATACCGTATGGGAAGCATCACATCACAGTCAACGAAGCTCGAACGTTTGGCACATGCAAGTGGTTATTAGATGATGAGGAATTCCAAGAATGGGAGGACATCGATTCTTCAGCAATCCTATGGCTTCAAGGCTCTCGTGAGTCCAATTCCTGTTGTAGACTTACGTGAGACTGACCTTTCCAGCTGGTGCCGGCAAAACCTTCCTCACTTCGCAGGTCATCGACCATGTCCAGGCTCAGCTGGAGAGTTCGCCAAGCGAAGAGGGCTTTGCATACTTTTACTGCAATCGGAATGAAGAGGAGCGTCGAAAACCACTCTCGGTTCTTCGAAGCTACGTTCGCCAACTGTCAACTTCCGTACGGAATCCTAGGCACATGCGGAAACCGCTCCGGGACTTCTGCCGTGAAGCGAGGCTAAAGGGATCAGATGTTGGCTTCGATGTATGCAAGAGTCAACTACTGGATTCGGTGAATCTTTATTCACAGACAACCCTCATCCTTGACGCCCTTGATGAATGCGATCCGACGTCGCGCTGGCAGCTCGTTGAGATGATGCAACACCTGATCTCCGAGTCCGAGCAACCGCTGAAGATATTCATCTCAAGTCGGCCTGACGACGACATCAAGAGGTGCTTCACATCTTGGCCGAACGTCGAAATACAAGCGACAGACAATCAACGCGACATTGAGACCTTCGTCAATGAGGAAATAGACAAACCAAGACGGTGGGGGCCGATATCAGCGCCCCTGCGGAAGGAAATTGTCAGTATGCTCCTAGAACGCAGTCAGGGAATGTAAGTTTAAGTCGGGAGAGAAACTTTCAACATGTAAGCTCATGGCATTACAGGTTCCAGTGGGCGTACCTACAGATCAAGCAGGTGCTCGAACTGCCAACTGAAGAAGATATCCGGAGCAAGCTTGGAAAACTTCCAACCGGACTCAAGGATGCATACGATGAGATATACCGGAACATCGCGCGACACCAGCATGCAAAAGATCTCGTGGATCGCGCCTGCGTGTGGGTCATGAGTGCTCACGAGCCTCTCGGAAGCGACGTGCTTCTATCCGCAATTCGAGTTGATTTTGACCACAATACAATCGCTTTGGCTAACATGGTCACCGAAGAAGGATTGTTGGCTTTATGCAACAACCTGCTTGTCCTCGACTCCCAAAGAAGCGTCTGGAGGTTCTCCCATCTATCGGTTGTGGAGTATTTTGAAACCAACCACTGGAACCTTCGGCAGGCGTACTGTAACGCTGCCAAAGTGTGCCTCAGGCTTCTGATCGAGACATACAAGAATCCCATCGAGGAAAGCGAGATTGAGAGCTCAGATGAGGAGCACGACTCTGAATCACAGGACATGTTTGACCTGGCCCATCCGTTTCAAGACTATCTGCGGTATCACTGGATAATCCATGTCAGAACCTACGAGGACCAACTAGTCAAAGAAAGACAACAGGCAGACACTGTACTAGCGCAGCTGTTGCAAATGTTCCTTGGTTCTCCCGGAAATAGTAGCGTTCCATACCGCGGATGGTACCGCCACATTCGTTCCTCCGACCATCAGAGGTACATATTCTCGGAAGTTTTGGGAGATGTAGGTTTCAACGAAATCTCTCCAGAATATGTTACCATTTGCGCCATGTGCCGATTATCATTTTACATCGTCCTGCGGGACTGGTGGGAAACCGCGGAAATCCCACTCTCACAAAAGAATGATCAAGGTGAACACCTCTTGACACTTGCTGCATTAGCAGGTTGCAAGGCGATCTGCCAGGAACTTCTTAAAAGAGGAATGCAGATCAATCTCTCAACTACCACTGGACGGTACGGTAGCGCTCTTGCTGCTGCTGTTGCTGATGGAGGAAGAGAGGTCGTCGAGTTGCTAATCGATCATGGAGCCGATGTTAACCTCTTACTATCAGGTGGACGCTATGGTAGCGCTCTTGCTGCTGCTGTTACTGATGGAGGGAGAGAGGTCGTTGAGTTGCTAATCGATCATGGAGCCGATGTGAACCTCTTATTGTCAGGTGGACGCTATGGTAGCGCTCTTGCTGCTGCTGTTACTGATGGAGGGAGAGAGGTCGTCGAATTGCTAATCGATCATGGAGCCGATGTCAACCTGTTACTGTCAGGTGGACGCTATGGTAGCGCTCTTGCTGCTGCTATTGCTGATGGAGGAAGAGAGGCCGTCGAGTTGCTAATCGATCATGGAGCCGATGTCAACCTCTTACTACCAAGTGGAGCCTATGGTAGCGCTCTTGCTGCTGCTGCTGCTTATGGACAAAGAGAGGTCGTCGAGTTGCTAATCGATCATGGAGCCGATGTCAACCTATTACTATCAGGTAGACGCTATGGTAGCGCTCTTGCTACTGCTACTGCTGCTGCTTATGGAGGAAGAGAGGTCGTCGAGTTGCTAATCGATCATGGAGCCAATGTTAACCTCTTACTATCAAGTGGAAGATATGGTAGCGCTCTTGCTGCTGCTGCTATTTGTAGAGGAAGAGAGGCCGTCAAGTTGCTAATCGATCACGGAGCCGATGTCAACCTCTTACTACCAAGTGGAAGCTATGGTAGCGCTCTTGCTGCTGCTGCTGCTGCTTATGGAAGAAGAGAGGTCGTCAAGTTACTAATCGAGCACGGGGCCAAGGTCAATCTGCTACTATCAGTTGGAGTATTTGGCAGCGCTCTTGATGTTGCAGTATTCATGGGGCGGAAAGAGTCTGTAGAGAAGTTGCTAGATGCGGGAGCAAAAGTGAATATAGGGTTGGAGAATGGACGTTTCTGTTCGGCTCTACGGGCTTGCTTGATGGAAGACCCTTTAGAGGTAGAAAAGGAGTGGTACCCCTCTTATAAGATGGAGGAAATGAGGAAGCACAGGGCAGAACTGCTTCAACGTCTCGGTGTAACGAACGACACATAAGTTGTAGACATAATCATTATGAGAATATACACCATCACTATTGCCACAGCCGTCGAAACTTTCCTTCTCTTTTTCAGCTTGATTTCTACTTAGTATCATGATGAACGCACTTCAACCCGGCTCTGATCGCCAGGACTTACGCTGGGGCTGTCCAAAACTGGAAGCTCAGGAGCTCTAAGATCGAGCTTGAGTTTGTCATCTTCCTCGTGCTGGGTAGGATACTTGGGCCTATACATCAGATGGAGAATGGTGGCCAGGACGTAATGTCTGGACGATGGACGAGGGCGAAATCGCGAGATAGGCGGAGAAGGAGATAGAAAGACAGTGGGATACGCTTCCGCGGAACATTACATGAAATGCAGTTTAGGCTCGATCCCCCAATCCATGCCTCATAATCTGACATTGGGTCGATTATCTTTGGCTGTTACTTGGGGCACGGTGACGTCATCATCAAGGCATTGCTTGGCCTTTACCGTTGAAGTGGTTGAGATTGTGTGACGGTTGAAGTGAAAAAGGCTGCTTGAAAATATTGGAAATGTCTCGTGAACAATTTGACTGTCTTTTCGATTCAATTGAACGTCATCTAAAATCGTCGTTTGATCTTCTCCTCCTCACTTCCCCACTTTGCCCTCATCCCACAGCTTCGAGACAACAACGGCTCCTTATCTCACTGTCAGCCAACAAATGACCCATCTCTTTCCTCAGCCTCTGCGTGATTCCTCGTCCACTGTCCACTGTCCTAAGCTATAAACCGTCACCGGGGTTTCCTTCCCGACCTCGCTGTCCCCTGTTCAAGCGGCCGCTAATTCGGCTGAAGGGCCGAGATGCATATCGAAACTCCCTCAAAAACCTCACCATCAGCCATCTTCCCCTCGCCTTAAGCCGAACGACCAATGAGGGCAGCAGGCGGTTTACGGAATACCCACTCGCCATGACACCAAGCATCCGGTCTGTTCCCGGTGCCCCTCACTGCCTCAGCAGGTTGACTTAGTAATTACATGAGGAGGAGTATTTGAAGCCGGAACTCCCTGCTCCTTTCTGCTCCTTCAACTCTGTTCCGTCACCAACGTCTTCAAGACTTCACACCACGCAACGCAAACCTTCGCCAAACCACAACTACTTTCGGTACGATGTGACACCTCAAAGAAGGCCAACATGGCACCCTTTGCAAGAATCCAATGTATCAAGGTAACGTTTAAAAGAACGCATCCGGGTGTTCGGCTCTTGCTTTGCCTGCTCCCACAGCACGGTCGTCATGGCCGTGCTAGAAGACTGGTGAAGCAGAGTTGATCTGAGAAATACCGGTGAACTTGATCTGGATAATACCAGCGAAAGGACATGCTTCTTTGATTCCCCCCTCCTGCCTCGTGAGGCTGGCAAACTGACCCTAGTAGCATCACGCTTGATCCGTCACCATGTCGACTGACAAGATCACCTTCCTCACCAACTGGTACGGGAGTAACGTGACAGCTAGACTTGTGAATGTGTGTTGACGGTTGTGCTAGGCACGCGACGCCTTACCACGCCCCGCTGTACCTGGCTCAGGCCAAGGGATACTTCAAGGATGAAGGCATCAAGGTTGCTCTTCTGGAGCCCAACGACCCCAGTGTAGGTGTTCTGGGGATTGGAGTCCAAGATGGCAGGGTGCTAACTTGTATAGGATGTCACTGAGATCATTGGAACTGGAAAGGCTGACCTTGGCTTCAAGGCCATGATCCACACTCTGGCTGTAAGGGCTCCCGCCGGGATACCTCTTCTCCAGCAACTGACACATGCTTAGGCCAAGGCGCGCGACTTCCCCGTCCTCTCCATCGGGAGCCTCCTCGACGAGCCCTTCACGGGCGTCGTCTACCTCAAGTCCTCGGGCATCACCACCGACTTCCGCACGCTCAAGGGCAAGCGCATCGGCTACGTGGGCGAGTTCGGCAAGATCCAGATCGACGAGCTGACGTCGCACTACGGCATGACGCCCGCCGACTACACGGCGGTGCGCTGCGGCATGAACGTCTCGCGCGCCATCATCAACGGCGACATCGACGCCGGCATCGGCCTCGAGAACGTCCAGATGGTCGAGCTCGAGGAGTGGCTCGCCGCCCAGGGCCGTCCCAAGGCCGACGTCCAGATGCTGCGCATCGACGAGCTCGCCGAGCTCGGCTGCTGCTGCTTCTGCACCATCCTGTACATCGGCAACGAGGCCTTCCTGCGCGACCGCCCCGCCGACACGCGCGCCTTCATGCGCGCCGTCAAGCGCGCCACCGACTTCGTCCTCGCCGAGCCCGAGGCCGCCTGGGCCGAGTACGTGGCCTTCAAGCCCGTCATGGGCACCGACCTGAACCGCAAGATCTTCGAGCGCAGCTTCGCCTACTTCTCCAAGGACCTCAAGAACGTCCAGCGCGACTGGACCAAGGTCACCAAGTACGGCAAGCGCCTGGGCGTGCTGGACGCCAGCTTCGAGCCCAACTACACCAACTTGTTCCTGGAGTGGGTGCTGGAGCCCGAGTCCAACGACCCCGTGGGCGACCAGAAGCGCATCGCCAAGCTGCAGAAGGAGGTTGCCGAAGCAGGCGGCTTCCAGAGGCTTCAGGCCGAGGCCGCCGGTGTCCAGGCCTAAGCTCGATGGCGATGGAGAGATGATGAGCATGTCTAGTCTCGAGGTTGAAAACACCCCGAGCTTCTCATCTGTCACCAGGTTTCCTAAGTTGTCTTACAATCAGTCTTTCCCGATTAGTCTTGAGTTCAGGAGGACGGACTTTCAACAACACCACACCTGGCTCTGAATACACTTGTTTCTGCAATAATGTGTTTCCCAAAGATATGTGACATTGAAGCAAACTAAGACAAAGCCAAATTCCGTTGCGCCGAGGACAAATTGACCACCGCCCTCCTTCCCGTTTTCTGGATCCATAACAGTTCATGCCCAAATTCCGTCGTGCCCAACATTTCTATGCCCGCTGTACGTCGTATACATGTTGCCTCTCATGTGGCTGGAGGATCCTCGAGTCATTACACATTAACCACCGCCCTCCCTCCGCACAGGGCTAGTCAATTGCCCTTGAAGAGGCTGAGACGGAGTCTGGACCGCCCCTTGGCCTTGTGGGAGCTCTGGTTGCTCACTGGCCGCTCGTCGTAGCTGTCCAGTCTCTCCATCCGGGGCATGGGCTCTGGGGACATCAAGCGCACCTCGGGTTCGCCTCGTAGTGCTCTCCCCACGCCCTGGTGCTGTCGTTCGTAGTCGTCGTGCTTCGCTTTCGCCTCGACGAAGCGCTCCTCGGCCTGCATGCGGCGCTCCTGCATGATGCGGAGCTCCTCGTCGAGCTGGAGCATCTGGTGCTGGGCCTCCTGCATGAGGTGGTCGTACTCCTGGATCTTCAGCTCCAGCGGCTGCAGCACGCTCTTCATGACGCTGGGGCTGTTGAGGCGGTTGATGGAGTTGCCGGAGATGGACCGGCCGCTGGGCGACGGCGGGCGTCTCTGCTGCGATTCCTGGCCCATCAGCTGCGCGCGTCGACTGTTCGGGGCGGGTGCGGAGCGAGGAGGAGAGCCAGCGGCGAGATTCTGGGTGTCTGGGCCAGAAGTAGGCGGGCCGCGTTCGTCTGCTTCCGAGGGACGGCGCACGGCGTGGCCTGGGTTTGTGTTACGGCGGTAGTGGCCCTGCCTGGGCTGGCCGTTGTGGTTCGCGGGGCCGTCTTCGAGCGGAGGGCCTGGGTACGACGGCGGTTGCGACTTGGGCGCGGGAGGGACGGGGCCGCCGCGGGAGCTGGGAGGAGGAGGGCCGCCGTTGATGATGTTTGGGTTTCCGTTTGGGTTTCCGTTTGTGCCGTTTGGCGGAGGTTTGCGTTGGTTTGGGTTGCGGGCCATTTGCTGGCCGACGGGGACGACTCGTTGCTGGGGGGGGATGATGTTAGCGGGATGTTGCGGTACGTTTGCGGGACGCTTGCAGTCAGGTGATACTAGAAGGGGCAGACAGAACACGAAAACACATACCTGATGCTGTGCTTGCGCGAGGATGGCATCCTGCAGGGCAATGTCGGAGTGGGGGGAGCGCGGCTCGTCACCGCCGCTGAAGGCGTACTCGTCCAGGTCGGGCGACTGGGCGGCGCGGCGGTAGTGGCCGTTGCCGCCGTTCTTGGCCGCGCGGGCAGCCTGGCGGGCTTCGCGAGAGCTGCGCTGGCCTCTGTCGTCGGGGTTCATGTATTGCGCCTGTTGGGGGGTCATGGTGTTGGAGTCTCAGACACACCCGCGTGTGTTGGGCGAGATGGTGGGGGAGAAGACGGTCAGGCGTAGTGGGATGTTGCGGAACCCGATACCGGACTGGAATGAATGCAACAAAAACCTCGACGGCGGAGGAGGGAAAAAAAGAGGGAAATCAAAAAAGATTGATTTGAAAATAGGAAGGAATGTTCGCTCAACAGAAAAAAAAAAAAGAAGACTGGGAAACCTGCGACGTAGTAAACGCCCACGCAACTGCGCAGAAAACGCGAGGTTGGTGAGGGTGGTTTACGTGGAATGCGTGGTTGGGCCCACCTCCGCCGATGTCCCCAGCCGCCCAATTAATCTCCACGTCACCATGCCGAACAATCGTCTGGCTATAATTGGCACAAGCAGCTTTTCCCCTCTATTTCGTAGACTACTCTTCTCTCTGTTACGAGGTTGGAGGCTAATGCATCGAATGTAACGTGCAACAGGACATTCGCGGGCCTTTGATTGGGGCTCGTTACCGTCCCGGTGGCTGGCCCGGTCCAAGGTTGCGCATCATGAGTTTCCCATCGGAGCACCATCGCATCGCATCGCATCGCATCGCAGCAGCTGTCCTCATACCCAAAATCCCTGGGCAATTAAGTTAATGATCGGGTCTTGCGTTTTAGTTAGTGCCCAATTCTCGTCGATCGGACCCCCGGTGTAACAGTGACACTGTCCATTTTTCTAGTATGTTTCAGGGGAGGAGAATAATCCGAAGGCTGGGCTGGTGCGACGGCCCTCCATTTGGTTGGACGGGACAGGAACTGGCGATACCCGCAACCCGCTTCCGATGCATGCAAGACACGCCGTTGCGCGTTACCCGAGACTGATGCAAAGAATACGAACAGAGTGCGTTTGTGCGGGGGTTTGAGCACCTGAGATGCCGGTACTTTGTCGATAATTGCCTATTGAGCGTTCTTTTGCCCTTGGGCCTGTCTGTCCTGGGCCGTTCTCTCGGATCCCGAGACGTCCGGGGCGTTGGGGCAGAGGCTGGACTGGACCCGAAGTTGGACATGGATTTTAATGAGTTCTGATCCATTTCCATTCATTCCTATGTACCTGGTATAGAACTTAGCATCTGTCAATCAAGACTGATACGAGCTCACAAGTAGAGACATCAAAGTCCAGTTATTGCTGCCCATTCCGTACTCCGTACATGACACCATTGCCATTCACACAGTCCAGCCCCATCCGTCGTTATTAACTCCTAATTAATTATCCCCTCTAGCCCTGCAACTCCCCGCCTGAACCTTTCTCCTAAGCTCATGGGGTGTGAGGAAGAACGTCTCCACCCTTTGGCATAGCCAAATAATCGTCGGGAACCTCGTCGTTCGGGGGCGCCTAAGCACACACAACGGTTAGCATCCATCCCTTGCACACTACCGTCCTCGATTCGAGACCCTTACCTGGAGCTTGCCCGCCCATTCCTTCACGTCATCGTAGTTCTTGCACACGTGCTTGGTGTTGAAGTCCGGGAAGGCGATGGGCTCGTCCGGATTGACCCAGACCTGGCCCAGGACACCCGTGTCGACGTTGCACATCAGCACTTGGCGGATGGTATCGAGGCAGTGGGCTGTCGGTCTTGTTAGACAGCAATCAATCACAGCGACGACGAACCGAACTTACTGAGGTGCAGCCGGAAGATTTCGCCGTCGTTCTTGAACGCGTGACCCCCCAGCGCCTTGTAGTGTTCGTAATTGAAGTACAGCGACTTCCTGACCATGTTCTGCGTATCCGTTAGCCACCGTCACTTCACCAGACCCGAGCATCATACCAGGCAGTGCAGGTGATGCATGCCCTCGACATTAACGAGGAACCCTCCGCCGTACTTCTCGGCTCGCTGAACAAACGACGAGTCCAGCCCGCTGGCCAAGCCGTCCTCGTACGAAATGACACCCGCCCGGTCTACGCCAAGTCAGCAATCGGTCGGCGCATTGCACAAAGGGCACACACAGTCAACGCCCAAGGCCTCCCAGGCAGCATCGACCTCGGCCGACGCATTTTTCCGGTAAACGTTCTCCTCCATGAAGTTCCCGTCGAACGGCTTGAACGAGTACTTTATTGAGACGTCGTCGAGGAGTGGAGCTGTCCGCTGTCAGAGAAATTTGCGAGTCTAGATCGTCGAGTGACCACTTACACCACTGCGTTGTATGTGCCGCGCAGTTCTGGTCGAGGTTCAGGAACGCAAACGAGAGCCATGCCCCCGTGAATCCAGACACGAGGATGATCACAAGCAAGGAGACGATCAAGCACACCCAGGTGCGCCACCCACGTCTATGTCGCCGAGTAGCGACATAGCGATAGGAATCGACAGACTCATTAGAGTCATCGTCGTGGTCCATCTCGTCGTTCAACGGGACTTCTTCTTCTTCTTTCTGATGCATGGCGATGGATGTGAGTGGTGAGAGGTGGCAAAGGAGGTGTAAGATGGCAGTTTCGTGGTGGTTATGATACCAGACGCCGAATGGGTCCAACAACGGTCTGAGAGGGTTGCTATCAAAGGGCAGCCTTGAGAGGAAGAGCTCAAAAGGAGGGGACCCTCACGAATCCCCAGTTTTCCACAGCATTGGTCGCTCGGGCTTCGGCACAGCCCTATCCGGAATCCGATGCCACACATCGAGAGGCTCTCACCACCAAGCGCCAGGGAATTACGGCGAGGCTTTCGATAGTTTGCTGCAACGCCAGGGAAGCTATCGTGAGCTGAACAACAAAGGTGCAACTTAGATCCGAGCGGGCACCAATCGCGGCGACCTCTTGACGAAGTGACGCTCGCCGAAGGTCGCCGCGATCAGAACTGAGGCGTCGACGCCCAGACGACAGTTTGCACCCTGCGAGGGCAGCCGAGCCCGGCCTAGCAAGCATACCGGCTGCCCTCCGACGTTGCCGTTTCAAGCTGGGGGAATCTGTTCAGCTCATGGACGCTTGTCCCAGTTCGACCGGTAGCTCGGGGTTAGGTCGAATGCTACTGTAAGCCTCAAACTACTATACGACACTCTACGAGACCTCACGCCGACTAACACGAAAAAGCACTGTTGCGGCCAAGCCACATCCTCAATTGAACCAATCTCAACGAGGCAAAGGGCTGACTGGGCTGAAGTGATTGACGCAACAGCTGAGCTACGATGGCATCACCGAAGAGAAGTCCTACTGGGGCCAACGAAGCAGAGCTACATGCAGAGCTTATCAATGGCTTTCAATTGCACCTTCCATCCGGTTTGGGGGTCAATGGCTTGCTATTCTGCCTTCAATTAACTCCCTGGACCATCATTGCCGGTTTGACTCTTCACATTCCAGATGTAGATCTATTCCAGCTTAGTAGCCAAACGGTGTTGTCCAACCCTGCAAACCAAAATATCCAACCATAGCTTCGCAAGCTGACCAACAACATGACCAAGACCGGTTGAATCGGCCCTGAGCTGCGTGTGCTAGCTTGGCAGATCGCCGACGGCTTCTCAGCGAAAGGCAGCAACGCCAAGCCACCGAATTGTTAGCTAACGCTACGAATGACGACAGTTCACCAATCAGAGTGAACATGATGTTTTTCCCGGTGGTCTAGAACTCCGAGCATGCGGGATAGTGTCAGCAAGCTAGTTTTTGCAGCTGCGGTGATAGCTTCGCCCATGTTTGCCTGAGCTAACTGACAACGCGAGGTTGGTTCTGGATGGGTTAGCTCGGCAACCGACAGGAAATGCCGATGCCGAAACTGTAGACAACCATGTTACTGGTATGCATCAGTTCGGGAGTGATGATGACATGGAGCTGTTGGGATTTGTCAAGCTTGGCGATGGTCTGCTTCGACTTATAAGCTGGGCAATTCCCCCGCCGATTTGACAGTTCCAGCTCCTGATCATACTCACTCAGCTCCAACAACTTGACTCAGAACTACCTTCCTCCTCCTCGGCTTCTCATCTTTGCCCACACAACCTTCCCACCTTTGCTTCTTCAAAGAGCTTCTCGCCAGCCCTTTGTCAACATGAAGCTGTCCATCCTCGCCCTCGCCGCCGTCGTCCCGGCCATCATCGCGGCCCCAGCTCCCAAGGCCAACGCGGTCGCTGAACCAGCCGGTTACGGAAGCTACCCGCCATCCAAGGGCGGCTACGGCAAGTACGGCAGCTACAACGGAAAGCCCAGCCAGTACGGCTCCTATCCTCCCCCCAAGGGGGGATACGGGAGCTACGGTGCCTACAAGCGCGCCGCGGATTGGGTCAAGTCTTGGTTTTAAGCCGCGCGCTTGATAGTATGGGATGGCGAGGAACGACGAGAACCAGACCAGATGGAGTAGGACAGATAATGGGGAGGGAGACTTCACTTTTGGCGTTTATGACTGGAACGCACTTGGACGCTCTTTAAAGCTTTGATGACAACGATGAGAACGACACGGGCCAAACAGGCTAGAACAATGATAATCACATCTCTAATTTTTGAGACAGAAAGCTGGGTGTCCATTTGACCTTTGAGAGTGATATGCCCAATGCTCATAGCGATTCCAAGGTTGGCTTGATGAGGAACCGATCTGCCAAACGTAGCAGAACGGGTTTAACATTTGGCTGTACTTGTTGCGTCTGACCACCCTCTGTTGGAGGGCCCAATAGCTCAATTCCCTCAGCCAAGTAGCGCCTTTCAGCCGTGCTTGTCTGTCTTGTCTTTGGCGTACATCCGACCAAAATCAATCAAGCCTCAAAACCTTGTGGCGGCGATGGCTGCATGACCGGATTCAGCTGTGCTCGTTAGCGTTATCTTCTGAGGACGGCGCTGACTTTTTAGCATTGTGGCTTCCCTTGGGGGATGGATTGTGCCTTATTTTCCAAAGCATCTGTCGCCTGGTTGGGGAGTTTACGAGAGCAGTTGGCGGTTGTTGATAAGTAGGTTTTGATTTTTGGCAAACTATGTGACAGCTTCGTTATTGACGTTCTAATGGCTCATATGCTGGTGTAGTACAATCTAAGAGTAATGAATGCGCCGTTGGCCGCTGGGGAATCTGATAGTAGACATTATACCGCAGGTATCCAGCCTATCCCTCTTACAAAGACAACCGTGGTAGTTTAGCGATCACTAATCCCATCATCACAGCAATTAGCCTGTGTACTAGCGTAGGACTTGAAAGGGGAACCAGAATGCAGAGAATCGTTCACTAGGCGCTCCCACAAGCTGTGCTTACTCTCCAACTCTTTTGCTTTACTCATGATGAAATGTTTCGATGTCTCTACCCTGTGGATTTCAAGGTGCAATATCTCAGCGCAGTCGTGGAGCCTTGATTGGCCAGAAACAAAAGCCATCTCGCACTTCATTGTAACCGGTTCAGAGGAAGAATCTGAAGGACATCCTCATACATTACGGTGGAAGAGACAGTCGCGACGGGCCGCCAGCCCAGTCAAGCCTCACAACGCCCAACACGATGTACACCGCCTCTAGAGTGCCATACCCCTGGGCCAGATAAGAAGAGGAAAGCCTTTATGTCTATTTTACAAAGGATAAGAATATACAACATGGCACAGCTCAAAGGAGTCTGTGCGATTCTGGGGTGGTCCCACAATGGCTTCGATTTCACCCCTATTTTAGTGAATGGAGTTGAGGCACAGTATCATGACTTAATAAATCCCTTTTTCGGAAGGGCGGCGATATCGTCACCTAAACAACTCAAGAACCTTTGTTGCGTGGATTGGTGCCAGAGAAATTCATTAGCTGAGATTCAGTGTTGACTACTCTGAGAGCTCCCGCAATGCTCCATCTTGCACAAGCTGTGGTACGAGTTCCTGCAGCAGTTCAGCTGACCAGCGATATCCAGGCCAAGCCTCTTGGAACATGGATGACTAGACAGACCGCCAAGGCAAGAACCTAGCGATGATCGACTCGTGGGTAGCATCCTGACTACAACACGACGATTATTCCGCCTCTCCGTTGACTAACTCCTCAACTGTCGACTAGCGGCCGGTTTGACGGGATGGGATAGGTGCCCGCTCCGAGTGGAAGCATTCCGCTCGTCGCTGACTGGTACACGGTCTCGCCTAAATCCAGCCTTACGAGCATCCGAGACCCGAGGCGTTGGGTTGGCTGCGCTACGGATGTGCCGATGCGCCTACTGAACCGGATTTCTGCCCAGTGCATAACCTTAACAGTGCTTGGACGCCACGGAGCGCCATGGCGGGGTCTGGCCCTTTGAGGTCAGCAAGCTCCCATCGGGAGATAGCCACGTCTTCGGGCGCCTGTTGCTCCGTGAGTTGAGTTGATAAAAAACGAATGGGTAGCTGTCACGGCCTGTGCTTGACTGGCCGGATGCTTACGACGATAGAGTCAACTCATCCTTGTACAGCCATTTTCGCTGGACTGCTGCTTTTAACTTTGCTGCTTGATTTATATGGCCCACTCGGAGCTTTCCACGGCATCTGCTGTGTGACAAACACTCGTATTTGCCCCCGAATGTGTCTTACAATGGGCATAAGTAGACAGAGATCATCTAGAGATGAAAGTCCTCATCAGAAGAGCCAGAACCCACCAAATTCCCTTTTCAACTTGCCCAAATCAGCCCTCTCAGACCTCATCATGAAATCTAGCACCGCCTTCACTGCCCTGGCATGGGTCTTGTCCGTTGCCGCCACCAACGTGCCCCGCGGCAAGCCCTACTACGAAAAGCCCGAGAAGGAACATTGCTGGCCTCGCGAGCACCTCGAGGATCTCGTGCCCAAATACATCGAGTCTTTTAATGGAATTACGGACGGTGGCAAGCAGATCAAGGAGGTCTTTCGATCCCGAGTTCAAGCTGTACTCTCAGTCCATCTGGTGGGTCATTGGAAAACCTAACGTCGTTGAAGAGCATGCCAAGGTAAGTTTTAGCCTTTAGAGTAGTCTCTCTCTTGACGGGTTGAGTCAATCACATAGTAGCGGCCTTGTTTTGACACCGTTCCCAGAAAGACGACTTCTCTCCTGTCTGGAAAAACCGCGGCGAGTTCCTCAGCTAGCAGCCGAACTTGATCAAGAGAGGCAAGATTGTCTACTGTTGCAACACCTTCAGCTTCTATTGGAAGGGCGACTTTTCCGTACCCGGGGGCAAGCCATGTGGCCGAACCAACGGCCTTGACATGGTCTTTCTCAACCAGAAGACCGGCAAAGTCCGGTTGGCCTACTCCGAGTACAACACCCTCAACCAGGTGTACAACTGGGGTTCTCATATCACTTGGAGCGACAATCTTGTCTGCTGCGAATGCCCCGTGGTATTTGATCCCACGTGCAGGTGCCCATATAAGTAATAGGAACACTGTTCGGAATTTGACAGTTCATAATTGCTCGTTACATCACGGTCTCTTCACCAGTCCAAGTTGTGAACTTTTTGTCAGCAACGAGAAACCTCATACTTCAAACTCCTTGGGATGGTTTAGTCAAAAAGGCAAAAAAGGAGATCTCAAAGCTGTCTGTAATCATCAGATAATGAAATCATGAACTTCATTTATGGATCCATGTGATTGACTCTCGTAAAGGGGCCGTCATGTATGGATCGTACTGCCTTGGGGGCTCATAACCTTGTAATTTTGATTGATGCTTTATTACTTCACGCTCCGGAAGTTGGTAAGCTGCTGTCATGTCGGTTACGAGTGCACTGGTCATAGAGCAAACTTCCAGGCTGTTCACCGGATCCTTGTGTACGGGAACTGCATGATTTAGTCTTGAATATTGTGTTTCTTATTCTCTGAGAACGTGACCTTCGATAAAATATAATACTGAACAGTTCGAACTTGTTATAAAGGCAACAGAGCCATCCCAAAGGTCCTCCGGGCCTGCGGCCTATTCATGAAGGCCATTGCATCAAGATCATTTGCTGCCTTTTGGTCTGCTGCAAAGAATGGCCTCGCCGGTAAGTCATTGGAAGCAACAGCTTGACTTGAAACGGCCAGAGCACCTAGTACTCTCCACGAGGGTTGAATCAGACCAAGTCTCAGGTTTGACCCGAGCTTCATTCCATAAAGTACCACTCAAAGCCTTTTCCAGAATTCAGCGTAATTCAAGTTTCCTACGAGTCAATCCTTCTGGATTATCAAAAATGTCTGTTTTGGCCATCATGATGTGGGCATGATTGCGGGGGTCGGGATCATCGGGCTTGAGGTGTTTGAACTTATTCTGACTTTTGAAAACGGTCATCGTAAGATATTTGCGGTCTGTCATACCCGCAGCCGCCGAAATGCCGACGCCGTCTTCGATGATGTCGAGTAGTCGCGCGTGGAGATCCTCGGTCGTTGATACTTTCTGCTTGTTCATCGTCAACACTGATGTCTCAAGGTTCGGCATGAGAGCCATATATGAGTATGTCCATACATTCCGCAAATCTTTCCATGCAGTTGAGCCACTCATGTTTAGTGACTGGGTTAGATCTTTGGAGGCCTTATTAAAACAGAAGCAATGATCGAAGACGAGGTCATCGCATAGACAGGCCAACGCCTAGTACGGCTACAGCCGTCAAGGCATACAGCCCAGGATACTAATATACACAGGAAGACCTGGGTAACCTCCTTCCTCTAGCCGATCGAGCAGTTCAAGCTATTCGGTATCAGCGCTTTAGCGAGATGGACCGAAAAGAAGGCTCCAATCCAACGACACAACCGGGGATGTTAGGGCTTCCATACCAACCGCTACTGTCATCGGCAACAGCGCTGCGAGACCTGCAGTAACCTTCTGGAAGAGGGGCACCAGCAGCCCTACAGCCTCTCTCCAAGATGCTCTAACTGCTACGGACCCTTCCCAGCAAGGACCAATGCCGATGGAAGGAGGCGGAAGAGCTGGAGGTGCAAGTAATGGAGATAAGGAAGAGGGTACTGGGGGAGGAGCATCCCTCAATGCTAATCAGCATGGCCAACCTGGCGTCGACACACAGGAACGGAAGAGTTGGACGTGCGAGTGATGGAGATGAGAAAGAGAGTGCTGAGAGAGAAACATCCCAACATGCTAACCAGTATAAACAACTTGGCTGTTACCTGAAAAGATCAAGGCCGCTCTAGAGGTGGATCAGGGGTCCATTCAAACTAGAATTAAAATATTGTCCTATCACCCTCAGTGACGCGCTTCAATAACCCGTTTTTGAGAGGCCATTCCTCGAACCGAGTAAGAAACCTGCTGGGCGTAGAGGGTACTGGTCTTGCTTGTAATGGTGGTGGGCTCTCAATACCACATACAGACTTTCGACGTCCTCCCAATAACGCCGTGGTACGTCTTGTCGGTCGTCTTTAGGAAGAGCTCCAGATACTGCGAACCCAGGTAGGAGGAGATCGAGATACCCTGCGACGCTTGCGACCATGCTGTTCTTCGTCATCGGAATAGTCTCCAGAGCCGTGTCCCTGAGCTGTTAGGGGCGAAGAACAATAGTCCTCGTCACGCACGCGCCCTGGAACGTCGAGGCCATCCTCACTGCCGAAGCCTTGCGTCGCTGTCCTCCTTTTGCGCCATTTTATGTGCATATGAGGATCCGCGGGGGGACGGCAACTGTCACACAGCATGAGATTCCAGCCCCAATTTCAACCTACAGCATGATTGAGACTGCGTAGACCGAGCTGAACACACTGATTGACATGCAATGGTGCACTCTGCCGGCTTGATTGGCCGTTATTTCTAGCTGCGGCTGCGTGCAGTCCGATTATGCACGAACCGTTACTATCTGACAGCCGCCAAGGCGGAACCGGCAGAGAAGGCTGTCACGGTTTAGGAGACTCATTATGGTGGTTGAAACACTAGCAGCGGCTGAAGCAGCCGCACTGTCAACAGGCGATCATAAAGGAGGCGCCGACCTGGCTGTGACTTCATGTATCCTGAGTGGTATACAGACGTATTCTGACATCTCTCACCCGACACCCCCATCTGCCCCGTATGAGCGCCAACGACTCGAACCGCCGCAACGATGCCGGCCCGCTTTACCATCCGGTGGGACTTCCTGGATCGTATGCTCCGGCTTTCACGGAGACTGAAAGCCCTCACCGACATGTCGGCACCGTTACCGGTAAATCTCGTCTGACCAAAAGGATGCGGCCTCAGCATGGAAAGCGCCAGGCCTCATTCTCGGGGTGGAAGCTGGAGCTCTTGGCATGCTTGGCATTCCTTGCTGGACTCGCAGCCATCGTTGCTACACTATACTCTTCCCAGGGCAAGCCACTTCCCCAATGGCCCTTTAGAGTGTCTGTCAACACATTGCTGGCCATCTACGGGGGAGTGATGAAGGCAGCCACGATCTACGTCGTCGGATCTTGCGTCGCCCAGCTCCAGTGGTCATGGTTCTCGTCCGAACGGCCTCTTATCGACCTTTCTCGGCTTGCAGACCTATCTCATGGAGATATCCCTGGAGCGTTCCGCTGGCTCTGGTCGAATCATGTCCGACAGCCGTTGATCACCCTTGGCGCAGTCGTTGTCATCGTCTCTGTCGCCTTCGAGCCGTTCATACAGCAGCTTACCTCGTATGTCGACTGCAGCGCCCCGCTGGAATACCTCCGGGTTGCTCCAAACATACCACGGACGAACTACATCGTTCAAAGGAGTGGTGTGTCCTCCGCTCAAAGTGGAGATCCGGAAGTTGCACAAGCCATCTTGTCGGGCCTCGTCGGCAGTCCTGATTCCCTCGCCAGTACTGGGTGTACGACAGGAAACTGCACCTTCTCGACTCCCTACACAAGCGCGGGCATCTGCTCGACATGTGAAGACATCTCCAGCAACATAACTATTACGAAGACTTGTAGAGGGCATAATAGCTCTGTCGTTGACTGCGCCAACGCAACGTACCAACAGAGCGTGGTTTATGCCGATCGCATCACCTCAGTCTCCTATGGTGGCGTCGACTTGACGAATATTAGCTGGACTCCGATGCGGAACGAATCCCTGCTCTTCAACGTGAAAACCACGCTCTATCCCCAATGGCCAAGATACGTCATGTTTGGCATCGAGATTGTCTGGGGGGAGACGACGTACTCACAAGCAAAGGTCAACCCTTTGACCATGGAGCCTTTGCAAGGCTGTGGGGACCCGTCAACCAACAATACATGGGCTTGCAGAGGCTACGGATCAGCATACTGCAAACTGCGGTTCTGCACTCGCACGTACAATGCATCTATTGAAGCCGGTGTTCTGGTGGAGAACGTCATCGAGGAAAGCCCATCATCGACGAAAGAACTGGTGCCCCCGCCGCCAGAGACACTAGCCGGAGCCTCCACGGCCACCCTCGGTCTTCTCGATCTCCGTTGTATCAACGATGTGGAGTTTCGGGAACTTCACAACATTGGCTACAATATTTCCTCGGCATCGCCCCGATGGGCGGCATACGTTGTCGACCACGATTTGTTCCAGCTTGGCGGCGACAAGTACAACGATATCGGCCCCGATTCACCATTCCCTCAATCACTATTGAGCCACCGGTGCCTCTACATGATGAGCCCCATAATCCAGACGAATTGGTTCTACGTCGCAGGCGCCCTCAGCGGAAACGTCTCAACTGGCTGCATCCAGAACGGCTGCTTCACTATTGGCCCCAAGGTGCTGCGAGACGTTCAGCCATTGTCATCCCTGTCCGGTGAGGGTGGACCGATTTTACTCTACAACAACTCCAAGGTCGACTTCGACGACATCTCCGCCAAGCTCTCCCATGTAGCCACGCACATGACCACAATGCTGCGTCAAACGGGAAACGTGAACCACAGCGCACCGGCCGAGGGGGTGGTATTCCACTATGCGACGTGCCTCGACGTCCGCTGGATCTGGATCATACTTCCTTCCGTCGCAGCCGGCTGCGTCGTGGCGTTGCTGATTGCCGTTGCCCTGTTAACGGCCTACGGCGAGACGCCCAGATGGAAGGGAAACGTCCTGGCTCTCATATTCCATGGTCCAGGCGGTGCTGGTTGGAGCGGTATGCCTGTGCCGGACGTGGATGGGGACAATGTGTTGTCCGAACTGAACACGAGTCAAGGAATGGAGAGGAGAGCACGAGAGATCAAGGTGAGGCTTGACCGGTCTTCAGACTTGGTGCAGCTCTTGAAAGCCAGGGAGATGGAAGATAATAGGTACGATAGCGAACTCTGACGCGGTGCTTCAGCTTGGCAAGGTATCGGCGTCCCGCCTATCAGGATCCGCTCTCTACCGGCCGTAGGAGATACATGGTCTCGAGGAGGCTGTGGGCTCAACTGTACGAGGATGAGCTCTCCGCAAATGGGGCTAACTAGGTAGACACAGCACATGACCTATTTGCCTATTTCCCGCAACAGACTCCCTATCTAGAAAGTTTTATACAGGCTGCGAGAAGACAACTATTGGTATCATCGTAGTCAGGTATCATCGTGATCGACGGTCGCGATGTCAAGTTCTCGCGCGCCTCGTTCTACCATACAGCCGTGCCTGGACCGGATGATCACGGGGAAGAGCAACCTTCGTTTGTCCATAGACTAGCTGCTGAGGCAGGCTTAAAGTACTTGATGCAAGTCGAAGTGCAACCGCGCTATTCAAAGCTCTCGGCCAATAATTATCACGGAGGCCTACACAAAATCCCACTCTTTCTCCCTCTAGATGACTTGCTGGAGTACGCAGTCTAATTCTGGCATGGTCATTATCGGCTTGCAGACTCCTATCGACAGCTCGGGCTAGCTCTTCGCTTCTTCAGCCAGAATGAGGCAAGAAACAGATGGGCTGAAGCAAACTATCTACTTTGAAATCCTTTCACGCGCATTCAACTTTCCAAGAGCAGTTTGGCCTTCGTTATGTCAGGCTTTCGAAGGGTCGAACTGAACAACGGAGAGTTTGCCTCCTCGGGCGTATAGTTCGCCGATGCACCGTTGTCGAGAAAGAACTCCACCATGTCGAGCGAACAACTCTTCACCACCATCAATAAGGGCGTTTTGTCATCTGTGTCTTCATAAGTGTCGACCAAATCCAAACGAGCACCCTTTTCCAGGAGGAGGCCAATCAATTCCTTGCTATTCGTTTCAAAGCCAGGTTGATGAGCATTTCCTTGTCTGGATAGCATTGATTGAGCTCTGCGCCCAGCTCCAGGAGGTGGCGGCAACTTTCGATAAACCGAGCGTCGCGACAAAGGAGATACAGAGGACCTCCAACTTTGGATCCAGTGTGTAGATCTGCTCCGCTCTCAAGAAGGAGTCGGAGACATTCTTGCCTTGCGTAGTCTGCAGCATGAATTATGGGATAACGAAGCCCGTCAGACTCGGTATCAAACTTTCCAGTCTTGAAGTCTACTCCAGCTGAGAGAACCAACTTCAGCACTCCGTGATCGCCTGAAGAAATAGCCGTGTTCCCGACTGATTGCTCAATACTGTCCTTGTCGTCGAGGCTGGCGCCCTTATCGAGAAGCATTTGCACGATCTCCAGTTCGCCTGCTTTGACAGCCAGTAGTAAAGGAGTTCTGTCGTCCCTGTCTCGGGCGCCGAGGTCAACTCCAGAGTCTAACAGAAACTTCGCCATGGCTTCCTGACCCCAGAAGATGGTCGTATGCATAGCCGTCTCCTTGGTGTCGCGTTCGCTTTGTGAAGGTTATGACCTGTCCTAGAGAGAGCTGAAACCAAGGACTGAAGTCCAGCAGCCGCAGCACGAGAAAGAATACATTCGGGCCAAGAAAAGTTTTCCAATGAGGCAACTCTTTCCAGCAGCTCAACCAAGATCCCCTCGTTGCCAGGATACACAAGTTCATAAAGATTTGCCTCGCACGAGGAACGAGGGCCGACCAGGTCGACGAGGACGGAAATACAGCACTCCACGGAATCAATGCCCACACTCCAGTGTCAGTCATTCAGCTGCTCATCGACTCGGGGGCTCCGGTAGATACTCTTAACGTCGACGGCATGACACCTCTGGCCGTTGCTGCAAATATTGGCAATGTTGAGGGAGCAAGACTTCTCATTTCCAGAGGCGCCCAGGCGAATATCTACCTACAACTAGCGCTTTGGCAGCGTGTTGCATTTGGTGTGCAAGAATCGGTTCATGCAGCGACAGAAGATTCTCGAACTGATGAAGCTTCTCATCGAAGCCAAAGCCGACCCCAACGCCCTCAGTCATGAGCTATATTGTGCATCTTTGCTCAGTACCGTGCTCCTCGCACACTCCGATCGACATAATTAAAACACAATTGTCCGATACCTCGTTTAAGACGTCCATGTAGATGTGAACATGCAGGATAGGGCTGCACGGAGCTCAATGCAATTTCCACTTACGTCCCAGACGACGAGAACGAGAACGATGAGGCAGATCGGCCTGTTTCAGAACCTTGCTGTATTGGTCCGTCAAGACCCGCATGGTGATCACTTTAAATAGCAACCAACCTTAACTAAAACGAGAACGACCGTGGCTATAGCACCTATGAATCATAGTACTTCAATAATTACAGTGGCTTTTGGATGTTTTAAAAACCAGGGATAGCATCTCTCTCTGGGGGGCTATGCTTATAATCTTGATATTACTAGATTCTATGCCTTGGAAAGATCCTCTGTTAGTGTTAAGCCGTGTAAAGAAACGTACTGTTGGCCAATTCCGAAAACGATTCTGATGTTTTAGCAGTCCACTTGTCCCCCTTGGAGCGCGGATGAGGAAACCACGCTGTGGCTGTGCTTGTTGTTGTGGTTCTGTGAATTAGAATTTTAAATGATATCGTATATCCACATTGTAGACATGTTGAGATTCTCCGTGTCCAAGTCCTTACAGCTTCACTTACCTACCATTCAGTCGACTTGAGTACAACTGCGACAATGCACGCCCCCGTTACCGGATTCCTTCTCTTAGGCCTGATACATGGCATGCTATGCCTCGCACGCCCGTCAGTCAGATCTCCGTTGATAGTAAGTGTCTGACTTGGAGATTGTCGCACATGATGGTATTAACCTGGCATGCAGTGCGAGATAATTGACGCGGCTTTGCCAAGCAAGGTGGCCTATCCGAACACGGCTGCATACAACACATCGAGGACGGAGTCGTTATTGCCATGAACTCGATAAACGACATCCGTGTCTCTTCCGACCTCTCCACAGTCTCTGTCGGAGCCGGCGCCCGCTGGATCAATGTCGCTGAGACTACAACGCCCCTCGGTATCGCCGTGGTTGGCGGCTGCAGCCCAACGTCGGCGTTTCATGGTTCCTCTTGGGAGCCGGCCTCTCGTTCCTCACCGGCAGGCGAGGCCTCGGTTGCGACAACGTCCGGAACTTCCAGGTCGCTCTCGTATGCGGCAAGATTGTCAACGCTAACCCGGTCGAAAACCGCGACCTCTACTGGGCTCTTAGGGGCGGCGGCAGGTCTAGCTTTGGCACTGTTACGCGGTTTGACCTCGAAGCTTACGAGCAAGGCGACGTCTGGGGCCGGCTGACCGTGTGGGGGCCTAACGAGACCGCCAACGTTCTCAACACTTTTACCAGAATCACCAGGGAAAAGTTGCAATCTGGGGACCCGGACTCGCATATGATGTTCGGTTTGACCTATGCCGGCGGCCCCAACGATCCACCCATCCCAACGGTGTACGGCTTCCACCTGAACCTTTCGTCCCCGTACGCGCCTAGTAGTGAGCTTGACACCATGGAAGGCTTCACCCAGCTCCCAGGACAGGTCTCCAACGACACACTCGTCACGACATCACCGGCCAGATTCAAAGCATTTCAAAATCCGGGCCCTCCAGAGGGAATCATGGTACACCACGTCTATCCGCGACGGCTTGAACAGAAACGGTTTCATAAGCGACATCATCAACGCCTTCACCGCCTTCGACGATGGCCTTAGAGCAGCTGCAGAAGCTCGAGGGACCTTTATCGAGCCGACCATGGTCTTCCAGACCCTGGCCAACCCTTCAATCAAGGCCATGCATAGGAATGGCGGTAACGCCCTGAACCTGAAATCTGGAAAGTTCCCTTCTTACATTATCTAGATACCTGTCTCCTGGGCCGATCCGGCTCTCGATGATATGGTTGAGACCCAGAGCAACCAGTTCATTAAGGACTTGGACGCCATGGCTATGCCGGAAAGATGCAGAATGTGATTGCAAGTTATGGCAAGAAGAACCAGCTCAGCTTCGAGACATCGCACATAAGTATGACCCGGACAGTCTCCTGCAGAACCTCTGGACGAGGTATTTCAAGCCTTGATGTCTGCTTGGGGCATCTTATGTACATCAGTGGTGGAGGCTCCTCTTCCTAGTGGCACCTGCGTTAAGAGAGAGGTAAGTCTGAACTGCTAGTCCCCCACCTGTGTTTAGTAGTTAGCATTAGTTATAAGAGCACTGGCAAATATAGAGGACTTACAAGGTCTTAAATCGTGGGACAGCAAAGTAGCTTTACAGTGATATCATACGATTTATCAGGACTGTCTCTCAGTACTGCTTCTTCGTGGGCTGTAAGGAGCTAAGCATCTATGGGGTGGGTACCCAAGCCTCTATATAAAAATGAGCTGCAACCATGTACCCCCCAATTAGGCAGTTGGTTTTCACGGTAGTCTAACTTGCATTTTTGGCAAATGTAATTAATTTTCCTTCACCACTGAACAACTCAACTCAACACCACCATCGCAACATCGCCAAACTCCGGTATCTCTCTACTGCCCAAGTAGCCATGTGGCTCCTTGTACGGACCGTTGGCCTCGTCTTAAATATCGCAATGGCGTCGCTAGTCAGTGCCTACGTGCCAATCAACGCCAGCGCTGTGCTCGACATGCCGCATACTGTCGAGGCCGGCGAGGATATCCTCGTGCACTTGAACTTCTCCAACAGCGCTGAGGCCAAGTACGAGCATCAGTATATGCAGATCTATGCTTGGGCGTGGCCGCGCAAGGAGGTCAAGGATGACTGGTCGTCTACGCAGCCTAATCTCTACTGTCAGTCATCACGATTCATTCCTTGTACACACGACTATCATCTATGTAGAAACTTCCATCGTGCACCTTCTCATCCTCTCCAACAGGCCTTCTCGACGCCTGCGTCACCACTAACCTCACCACCATCTCCCTCAACGTCCCCGCCGACGCTCTGCCCGACGCGCGCATGCGTGTCTCCTACGCGCTGTTCGGCTCAGACAAAGTCGGCTTCTCGACCTGGGGCGACCAGTCCACCGAGTTCAACCTAACGGGCGGCAAGGCCACGCTGTCCGACTGGGAGCTCAAGGATGGCTGGGGCGCTGTGAGCCACTGGACCACCCGGCTTCCCTGCACCTCTGTTGTGTGCGCGAGGAAGTGCATAGAGGATCATCTAGATGTGGATGAGTACTACTGGAATCAGGCTAACGGTGTGAAGAGTGCGTTCAGCGACTGTGTAGAGGCTTGTCCCGGCTTGCTTGCCATGGGTGACTACTCGAGCAGAACGTGCACCGTGGTGAATGCGACAAAGGCATCTGCCACAGAAACCGCAGAAACAGCATCTTCAACCTCTTCCTCTGAGGCATCGGCATCAACGGATGATTCAGCTGGGCCGAGAACAACCAGCTCCAACGAAGCTGTGATGGCAGGGGCGATGATAGCAATAGCACTATGTTTGGTTTTATGATAGTTACTTTTTGCTTACAATCCTTGCTGAGGCGTATGATTTAAACTAATTCTGTGGACCTTGGTTATAATCGGCTCGTCGGCTTTTCCTCCTGGTCCAAGAAGTCATTTATCAACTTGGAGAACTCCTCGGCGTACTGGAACAGAAACCCATGCCCCGAGTCCGGAAACAGATGTAGCTGGGCGTTGGCTTTGTTCAACATCTTCCACATCAGATAGCTGTTCTCAGACGGCAACAACAAATCCTCGGCTCCTAGATATCATGTCAGCGTCTCCTCTTAGAGAATCTGTCTTCTAAATTCCTTACCATTGGCGATCAAGACTGGTAGACGAAGCTCATCAAACCGGTTGTATGACGCATCCTTAGCTTGCTTCGGGTCCATGAACTTGGCAAACGCAATAGCTTGTCGATGCGAGTTCGTGGGGTCAACCGGTCCGCAGCGATCGCGACGGGCCGTGATCATGCGCTTCCACATCGCCTCGCCGGCTTTCCGGCTGCGGTCCGACGTGTTGAAGAAGCCATCCATCCAGGCCTTCCTGTGATCTTCCTCTGTCGCAGCGGCCTTGACCCTGTTGAACGGCCCGAGCGGTGCCGTCACCACGCCGTCTCCCGTGCTGGGCGTCGTTCCGCAGAGGATCAGACGTCGGGTCAGATCTGGCGCGTTGAGTGCGACGAGCTGGGCGACGCAGCCTCCCATGGAATATCCCATGACGTCGGCCTTTCTGACGCCCAGCGCTTGGAGGACGTTGACGTAGTACTGCGCCCAAGCCGTCAGACTCTTAGGAACTTCTCCCTCGGACCGTCCCACGCCTGCATTGTCAATCAGCATCACCGGGCGCTTCGCGGCGAGCGGGTTGATCAAGGCCGGATCCCAATGGTCCATTGTTCCCCGAAACCCCGCGAGAATGAGGAGGGGCACGCCATGGTTTGGGCCGAGGCGTCGATACGCGAATTTGATGTTGTCGACGGTGACGAATTGGTCTGGCGCTGTCTCGTATGTTGCCATTGTTGAATATTTGGGCTTGTGTGGTTGCAGCTTGTTGAAGTGATGGCTTTAATTAGAAGGTCAATCGTGTAGGCCTATAAGATTTGAGATGCCGAGGTTCGGCCCCTGCGAGCCGAGGGGAGCCGTCGAGTGACTTGCAACCGGACTGACACCAACAACTTGCGATTTTATCTAGAGTCCGAATGGAGTCTGGAAATATAGATAACCTGGTCCTTAAAATTCAGTGCATCGGATATTCATGTCGGTATCCGTCGCTAGGATATCAGCTATAAGCCATGACATGTCACAGGTCACTGATGATCAGTGTCAGCTCTTAGTGAAGGTGAGCAAGCTTAAAGCTCAGCATTATAAGTCGAAGCAGTCAGATGAAGACATTTGACAGTTCATTGAAACTCGGTCTTCTCTATACTTGTACCCCCTTCCTTCATCCCGGAACCCCTACTCCCTCTAATTAACAAACCGTCTAGTGAGCAAATCGGAAATCCAGCCGCTGTTGACCCTCGTCGGTAGAGTGCAGAGCGTAGTCAAGCTTCTCCTGCTCGCTCAGCGCAGCCCACCTCCTCTCGCGGACCTTGTTGCGCCAGATGTAAAAGGCCTTGACGAGGTAGAACAGCACGATGTTGAAGCTGGTGATGCCCAGCAGGATCTTGTTTCCGCGGCGGTACAGGGGTGCGTCCTCCTGGCGGTAGATGTTGGATGCGACGATGTTACCCGACTGCACGAACATGTTGTACAGCGCGGCGCTGATGGCGCGGGTCCGCACGCTGTTGCTGTTCTTCGCGTTCCAGCCGACCAGGATCGCGTGGCAGTACGGGTAGCTGAGCAGGCCGGTGCTGATGGCGTAGCGCACCCAGGGCGATATGGTGGCGGGCAGAGCCACGAGGGCGACCACCCAGGGGAAGATCCAGATGTTCGAGATGGAGGCCAGGATGGAGCGTTCCTTGAACTTCTCGGACAGCCAGGTGATAATGAGGAGGTTGACGGCGTAGAGGAACTGCGACGGGATGGCCAACAGGTTGGCGTGGAAGGTGGAAAAGCCGATCTGCCTCAGGATGTAGGACAGGTAGGTGTTCAACGGAGCCGGGGGGATATAGACCATGAGGCCGATGATGTACAGCGGCCACTGCTCCCAGTCCTTGACGGCCTTCCAGAGCTTGTGGAGGTTGACGGCTTCCCTGTTGTTCATGTCGCCCTTGCTGGGGTCGTCGCGGAGCAGTCGGTTGACCATGATCTTCTCCTCGTGCTCATTGAACCAGCCTTCCTTGCCGCGAAACCAGTTCTTGGTCTGACAGGGGCCAGGAGGCATAAGACCCCACGAGAAGACGCCGATGATGAAGGTGACAATGGCCTCAAGGAGGAACAGCCATCGCCAGCCGCCCCAGCCGAGAATGCCTCGCATCTGCAGAACGCCAGCCGCGATCAGGGAGCCGAGGATGTTACAGGTGCTGAGGGCGGTCCAGAAGAAGGCCAGTCTGACGGGCAGTTCATTGGACTTGTAGAAGTAGGTGAGCCAGAGGACGATGTCACTATTCTATCGTTAGCCGGAATGCATCACGGTGTGTTGAGACTGAACATACGGGATGAAACCTCCCATGAGAAGACCAAGCATGGCCTTGACGGCGTAGAACCCAGCTTTGCTCTGGAGCGCGGCCTGGGAGCCGGCGACAATAGACCAACTGCAGATGAGGAACGGGATCCATCGGTCGGCGCCAAGCTTCTTGCTGATCAAGCCACTGGGGAGCTCTGCAGAGAGGAAGGTAACAAGGAAGATCTGGCGTGGTGTAAGTCAGCAGACGTACCTATACAAGCACAGCAGGGATGGGGACTAACCGTCTGGCCGTAGTTAAAGTCGTTGGTGTCCATGCCTATCTCGGGCAACTATCCACTTGTTAGTCAAGGGCGACAGCTCGATTGGGTCGACGAGGCTTACCATGTTGTCGGAGATGGCGCGGTTGATGTTTCGACGGTGGAAGTCGAGGGCGAGGAACATGACCCAGGCCCACAACGTGATGCGCCAATCGATCTATCGCGGCGACATTAGCAAACACCCGACATGAAGCTGTACCAGTTGTACAAGGGCAACGTACCTTCTTCACAAGCTTGGCTTCCTCCTCGGCCGTCCAGGTATAGGTCGGGTCGAAGCGATGACGGTTCTCATACTGTGCCTTCTCGTAGACCTTGCGCCAGTGGTCGGCAACCTTGGGATCGGAGAAGACATTTTCGCTCGCAGACGTAGAAGTCTCGTTGCCGCTGTCGTAGTTGGTCGCGGACGACTGGTCTTGGACAAACACCTCCTTGGTGTCCCGGTCGTAGTTGGTACCCGAGGACTGGTCCTGGACGAAGACCTCCTTGGTGTCCCGGTCGGTGGCGGCCATGGTTTCAACTCACAGAGACCTTCAAGTCCACGGAGATGGGAGGAATAGAAACGGGGGGAGAAGAGATGCCGCGGAGATGTCGCTGCAGGCCTGCCAGAAGACGGGCACGAACAGGATGCAGGGCCTGCATTATAAAGACTCGGCCCGTCGACAATCCACCGCAACCGCAACGGCCCTTGGGAGATCTCATCCCCAGAAACCAGGGGCTGCGAACGAGTTTTCCTTGGCCCGTTCGTCCAGTGGGGGACGCAATGTCGCGATGAGCTCTCGATATCACCTCAAAGCCGCAAAAGACTCGAACGCTTTCTCTCCTTCGCCTCCCATGGTGCCATTGGGGCCCAGGCTCGACCTTGAATTCCAGCAAGGCAATTCCCACGCCAAAAGCATTGAACCTGCTCGAGCTCGTTCACACCGGGCCATCGCCAACAGGCCAATGGCGAAGGCCGGATAGAGTCGCATCGCCCCCCCCCTACTATGGACATAGTACGGTAGATAGTCTGCGTCCGTACTATCAAGACCAACCCAGCCCCAGGCAAAAAACAACGGAGCAGATCTCATTGGTGAAACCCATCGCGTGGACGGGCTTGCAACTAACATGACCGAACATGACCGAACATGACGGGGCTTTGTCCGCAAAGAGGAGCGAATCGATGATGACGTGCCAGCTAGCCGTGGCCGTCGAGTGATGAGAGCCCAATCGCTGCGTGATCCGGCCGATATCCCGCGGGATGCATTATGCTTGTCGGAGACCGGTAAACTCTAGGGCTTTTAGATTATTGTCTAGGGTGTCTTGGCGGGTGAGGCAAGCTGTGTCCCCGGGTGCTGTCGTCGTCGTTGCGGGGAGCCGAGAATCGAGATAGAGATCTCGGGGCGAGCATAGTCGCATGTAAACACTCTCCCGGGATGCGAACAGCTCTAGGACTTCTCCAGGACTCATTCCCAAAACTTCCAAACTTCCCTCGATGCTTGAAACTCTTTGTTTCATTGAATCGCAGGGATCATCGTGTTGCCCCCCGGAGGTGATAGCCGCAGACTGGGCATTGCGTGACTTGGCCCCGGGGATTGCGACACCATCGTCGCGCGGGCGTCGTACACTCCAAGCACGACGTGATGGCGCAATCCCAAACCACGGTCCACTTTGCTGCACACAGGCTTACGAGCCAACAAGTAAGTGGCAAGCAAGAAAAGTCGCACTGCCGTCTCGGTACTTTATCTAGGCCGCGCCCATTGCGTGATTTGGCCCGTCTTGTTCGAACTTTGGCTCCCCCCCCCCNNCCCCCCCCCCCCCCCCCTCCGCGTTTCCGTTCGTCGATCCCGACGCAAATGGACACGACATTGCGCAATTCCGCCCCGCGCCCAGAAACCACTTGGTTGCTTTTTTTTGTTTGGTCGTAGTCGACATGCCGTCGTCACGAAGGATCGAGGCACTGAGATTCGCCCGTTTTTCTTTATTCCGCCGTGCTGCGTCTTCCCCGCGACGTCGGCATCCATTTGCGAGATGGCGATACCGACGCCCGAGATGAGGAAATGGCTGACGGCGGTATATATAAAAGGGCGCCTTTCTAGGCCTTTGGAGGGGGGAAGTGTGGATGAGACAATCTAGACTGCTTTTCCTTATTAGCTTCAAGAAGTGAACCCAAGAGTCCAGACCTGCTGCTAGTCCCGGAATCGACTTAGACGAGAATACTTGCACCATTATCCCATCATGGCTCCTTCAGCAACTGAGACCGTCGCCAACCTGGCCGCCGACGCCTCCAAGTTGAAGCTCTACGCCGGCGGCGTGCAGGGCGTGTACAAGGAGTTGTCGCCGGTGGTCTACTCCAAGGAGCAGGAGGAGCACGGCACCGATGAGTTTGCCGCAGCCAAGGTGAGTTCAACACCACGACTCCAGCCATTCCCGCCACACCGAGACATCTAACACACCTTCAGTACCCCCACTACCTCCCTACCTGGAACAAGGACCAGACCTACCCCCCGCTGCAGCCCTTCGAGCACTACGACCACGGCAAGGACGCCGACCTGAGCTTCCCCAACATCCTCACCAAGGACGCGGCCGTCACGCACCTCACGCCCACCATCGGCACCGAGATCGACGGCGTGCAGCTCAGCCAGCTCAGCGACGCCGGCAAGGACGAGCTCGCGCGGTACGTGGCCGACCGCAAGGTGGTGGCCTTCCGCAACCAGGACTTCGCCGACCTGCCCATCGCCGACGCCCTCAAGTTCGGCGGCTACTTCGGCCGGCACCACATCCACCCCACCTCCGGCTCGCCCGCCGGCCACCCGGAGATCCACCTGGTCCACCGCGGCGCCGGCGACAAGTCGCACGAGACCTTCTTCAAGAGCCGCGTCAGCTCCGTCGCCTGGCACTCCGACGTCACCTACGAGCAGCAGCCGCCCGGCACCACCTTCCTGTACATCCTCGACAACCCGGAGACGGGCGGCGACACGCTGTTCGCCAACACCGTCGAGGCCTACAACCGCCTGTCGCCGTCGTTCCAGCGCATCCTGCACGGCCTCAAGGCCACCCACTCGGGCATCGAGCAGGTCAACGCCAGCGTCAAGAAGGGCAGCATCAAGCGTCGCGAGCCCACCGTCACCGAGCACCCCATCGTGCGGACGCACCCCGTCACCGGCGAGAAGTCCCTGTTCATCAACCCTCAGTGTAAGTCGACGTCTTGGCCTCTCTCCTCGCAGCTCCCACCCCAGCGTCTAACTCTTCTTCCCAGTCACCCGCGACATCGTCGGCCTCAAGAAGGAAGAGTCCGACGCCATCCTCAACTTCCTCTACGAGCACATTGCCTGGGGCGCCGACTTCCACGCCCGCGTCAAGTGGCAGGCCGGAACCGTCGTCGTCTGGGACAACCGATCTGTCCAGCACACCGCCATCGTCGACTGGAAGTCGGGCCAGCGCCGACATCTCGCCCGCATCACTCCCCAGGCCGAGCGGCCTTACGAGACCCCGTTTGAGGGTTAGGTTATCCACGGTGGAGAATTGAAATGAATAGGAAGTTTGTACACGATGATATATGCCATGCCGCGGGCAAATGATGACCCAGCGAAGGAATAATGAAAAGTTGAACTCAGAAAGTGGTGTGCCTCCAAAGTCTTGAGTGAATGTTCCTCAAGGTTTTACCTAATTACTAATTACTTACGGCACGTGAAATCTCAGAGAACTGTCCGTTTAAGCATAACACGCGACTCCACTTAGTGATCAGGGGCGAGAAGATGGGGCGTCTGGAGATACCATCAAAGACTTGTTCAATGACACGTGTTGACTTTTCAGGTATCCTGTTTGTCAAGCCTCCCTAGGTCCAGCCTTTACATCTAGCTCTATTCACGAGACTTGTAGCACGCCAGCCAACCAGGTCCAACGCCCTCTATACATCACACAAACGCCTCTATCCTCATATATGCCGCCTTATGGTATTCCGTCTCGTATAAACAGCCTATCCAGTGTCTACCGCACATGTTTGGTAAATCTCACATGGCAGTATTCCATACCTGGTGACCCAACATTGTCACCAACACTGCAACCCCGGATTTGCCACTGTCGGTCTCGTTCTTCCATACCTCCCAGCCTAGCCAGCATACAGCCGCGAGTTCGATAACACTCAACACAGAGCCCACGTAGGTCGCCGTGCTTGGGACTGCTTCATCCTTCGTCTCCTGGTTCGTCTCGCCGGTTACGCGAAGAGCTATCGTTCCTGCTGCGGAGAGAACCGCAAGTTGCAGTTCCCGACTAAAGGGAATAGATACGGCGACAGTCAGAAGCCAGAGAGCCAAGAGACAGGCAAGAATGATAAATTCAACGCCAAGAGGCTTTTGGGTCTGGGTCGTGGGCCGACGATTGGTGGATATCCGTCTTGAAGACTCCGATGGGGAGGGGCCGGACCCATCCTTCTCTTGGCCGAGGCTGAAGCTTTGGTTCAACAGGTCAGCCAGCGAGTTGGTCTCATCATTCTCTGTTGCTGGTGCGAAGAAACTAGGCGGCTTGAATGCAACATTGCCAGCATCCTCTTCTTTCGCCTGCGTTTTGTTCCGATCAATAGATGGGAAAAACACATTCTCTTGCGGCGCCGGCTTGCTCCTCAATATGGGCGCATTCGGGTTCCGTAGACGCTGGGCCGGGGTTGTCGGTGCGGCGGGGACTTTGTACCAGAACGGGCTGCCTTCTGGATTCACGGGTGCTCTTCCAAAGGCGCGAGCCGAGCCGCTCGCTGAGGGCATCTCGCTAAAGGCACGATGCTGAGACTGGGATTGAGTCGGCGTCCAGTCCATTTCCTCCGAGTACTCGACTTGGCGTGTTTGCAAAGGAGTTTGTGGGGAGATGCCCAGAGACTTCATTTGGATATGTGGGCTTTCGCGTGATTTCACAGGATTAATGGGAGGATAAGGAGACGGAAGAGAGTTGACGGGTGGGCGATTGAGCGTCTTTTTCTGAGGCGTAGCGGTTGGCGAGTCGAGGGCCTCATTGAAGAGTTCCGAGAATGTCTTCGAATCATCTCTTCTCGTTGGCTTCGGCTTCGTCCGCCTCGGCGACACTGTCGTACTGTGGGTTCCAAACAACGGGGTGGTGTCGATGCGGATCGATCCTTTCGCCAAGGTATAAATCTACACACGTCAGTAGGTCTCTTGTCGTGGTCTTGGGCGAACTTACCAAAATCATAATTGCAGCCATGACCAGGTGGGCACTCAGCTGAGCGCCCCTTGACTGTGCCTTGCCACCGTCCATCTCGAGAACCCGGCCAAAGAAAAACCGGAAAAAGACTATAAGGCCTTGGAAAGAGTACCACTGCGTAAAACCTAGCAGGTGTCTAGTGAAGCCGCGGCTCACTTTTACGAACTGGGGGTTCCACCACGCCGACAGAACGCTGGCCGTGAAGGCCCCGTTGATCAGGGTCTCGGCTGGTGGGAGGAATGCGACGGCCCAGGCAAGGCCGGACGTAGCCAATTTTGACCAGCTCGTGTCGTCTGGATCGTACATCCCTTCATCCCGATGCTTCAGTACGTTGGAGACGGCGCTCAGATGCCAGAGCAACTGAATGACAAGCCCTCCCCACCACAGACCTCGTCCAAGTGTGTTCGCCCAGTCCAGCATCGTCGTCCGTCCATGGTCATCTCTCCTCCCTCGACTCTTATCCATCATCCTCCGTAAATGGTCTGTTTTCGCCGTGTACCCCGCCTGGACGATCCGGGCTTCGACCCGCTCGGCGCAATCATCGCACACCTGGGGATAGCGCTCCTCGAGGCCCTTGCGGAAGCGGAAGTAGTTGTGGTTGAGTTCAGCATCGTCGGGGTGCAACGTGTCATCGGGGAAGTATTGTGCAAGGGAAGACGTGTATAGGTGTTGGTTCTTGAGGCATGTCGAGCAGAAGATGCTGTCTTGGGGTTGGGACACAGCGGGAGAGGACTCTCGTGGGGCGGCAAAGAGCGTGGCGGGAGCTTCGCGTTCGGTTGCGACAGGAGGGTCGGTGATGTCTCCGTTCTATCATGCTTCAGTTAGTAACCCGACGTTGTTTCTCTAACGATCCGTCCTGGGCACTCACCTCGTCTAGGTAGTTTGTTGCGTCGCAGAACAGACAAAGAAAGTCGCGGACGCTGCCATCGAACTTGGTGTTGGACCGCTTGCCGCAGTAGAAGCAGGTCAGATATCTCGTCCCTCGGAGGCGCGGCATTCTTCCTTCATCATCAGGCGGAGTACCGAATACTAGATCCCGTAGAAGACAAAGAGAGGACGCGTTACCGTCACAAAGAACGAACGCGGATGGAAGACGAATGATGATGAAATGTGCAAGGTCCTGGGGATTCTGCCGGGCGGTCGCGGCCATGTACGCCAAGTGATCGTGTGCCGGGGCGAGCCGTTCACACGGGCCACTCCACTTTGGCGGGGTCTGCAGCCGCTGTAACGCGCTGTATCCCCTGGAAGCCCCTATAATAAGTCCTCTAATCCGTTTAGGTTCCAGCCCGCCTGACATCACCTCACACGTCGGTTGAGCCTCAACGCCATCATCCATCATCCACTGTCTGGACAATCGCATCTTCACAGCCTCGTCTCGCAGACAACAGCTGCGCAAAATGCCCCTGCCATGACGTCCCGGTCCCCGCCAGAGCGCCCCTCCGTCCGTCCCCTCCATCTCACCATCCGCTTCTCCACGTCGCAGCCGGATCTCGACCTCGAAGTCCCGTCGCCGCCGTCCACCACCGTCCTCGCTCTGAAGCATCTCCTCCGCTCCCGTCTCGTATCTCGCTCCCGCCTCCGCCTCATCCACCAGGGCCGTCTCCTCCCCGACTCTGCCGCCCTCAGCGCCGTTCTCAAGACCCCGCCTCCGCCACACCCGCCACCGTCCGATGATCCCAAGGGCAAGGGGAAGGCCGTTGATGGCCCGCCGGTTGCGCGCGTCTACGTGAACTGCTCCATTGGCGATGAGCTCACCACCGATGAGCTTGCAGCCGAGGAGGCTGCTTCCCATAAACCTCCCGAGGACTCGCAGTCCGACAGCTCCAAGCCCGCGACGTCTACGAGGCCTCGCCCTCGGGGCTTCGACCGGCTGCTCCAGTCTGGCTTCACGGCCTCGGAGATCTCGACTCTACGTACTCAATTCACGTCCATCCACACTGCGAACTACACTCCAGACTCCATGCCCTCCCCCAACACACTCCGTAACCTCGAGGACGCGTGGATTGACAACAACGCTGGTGGGATACCTTCAGACGCCAACCCGCTTGAGGATGAGTATTCTGGGATGGCGTCCGTATTAGAGATACTGTTCCGCGCCATGATGGTTGGCTTCTTCTTCCCCCTGGGCAGCTTAACCTGGCTGTTGCGCGAGGAGGGCATCTGGAGTAAGAGGTGGCAGATCTTTGTTGGGTTTGGCGTCGTCTTTAGCTTGTGCATTGGGTTCATCATGGGAATATCGGGTGATCGGACGTGATCGCCATGCCTCTGGGTTTGTAACAACGGATAGAAGGCGCCAGGCGTTTATAGGAGAATTAACTATCACAGGGACATCGAGGCCTTCATAGATTCCATTGCGGAAAGTACTGACTACCGGTATCGAGGTCTCTGATATGCAATTCAAATAACGTCTTCCCACGCGCCAGAACTCCCTAGCCTGTGATGGTATATAAAACAACAACCATGCCATGCCACTTCTTTTTTAAATTACCGTCACATCCCATGCACAACAGCCATGGCGTCTTATAGGTACAAGCTTTGGGCGGCCACAATGTCTCTACGGATCTTCGAGAGACTGTCCTCGAACTTCTTAGTCAGGTCGTCGTTGCCCATGACCTTGGCGGCCTGGGCCATCTGTCGTAGCAGCTCTTCCAGTCGGCGGAAGAGTCGAATCAGTGAGCCTTCGTAGGTATTCGTCATTTTGCTATGCAAGTTAGTACGGTCGCTCACAATGCTGAATACTCATGAAACTTACCAGATCTCGATAAATGGTCGTCCTTTAGCCCACTCATATACCGTCTCCATCAATTGCCACTTGAGCTTTTGCACGTATTCCTCCTCGTTGACCTCGAGCTTGCACTCTTGGCTGACCTTGGCAATAATTCTCGCCTTGGCTTGGATCTCGCGGAACGGCTTCTGCAAATCCTCCTTGAGGGCTGATGTCTCGACCTTTTCGTCAAAGATAAAGATGCTCAGAACGGCAGCGCACGTTTCGGGTGTCAACTCGTTGAAGAATCGATCAAACAGGAGCTCAGAGAGAAGCAGTTCATGGCCTTCAGTCGAGGAAATCTCACAGGCGACACGTGCCTTGAGCTGCACAACCTCGCCTTCGTTGATGAATCCAAGTCGGCGCAGAACTCGCTTGCGAGACTTCAACTCGTCCATCTGGGCGATGCTGTGGGCCTTTGCAATGGCCTTCTTCTTCTCCTTGACCTTCTCAGCAAGGAGGACCTTAGAGTGGTACTGATCCCAAAGCGAAGGTAGAAGGGGTGACAGGTGCAGGGGATTGGCCAGCAATCTCGATTCAAGAACCTCAATCTTGCGAAGCAGCTTCTTGAACGAGTCGTCGGTAATCTCCATGTTCTCGAGGGGGTCGAGAACAGGCAGGCCATCAGGGAAACGACGCTTGACCTCGGAGAGAGACTTTCGGAACTGTTCCCGGTCCTTCTCGGACTGAAGGCCCTCCTTGGGCAGAAACAGGCGGATTTGACTGATTGCTTTAACACAAGTCAGCAGGCAGGGGACCACGACGTGAATGATGTCGTCCTCGTCCTCTGACGGCTTGACGCCAGGAGGCATCTCCGCAGCAGGCTGTCCAGGTGAGAACTCAGCGCTTGACTTGGAAATTGGGAGCATGACATCAACGATGTACGACTCCTGAGGAATGTGCTCCGGCTCTCCAAGCTTGGGCGCACGGCGTGGCTTGTGGTCGACAATAACACCCCAGCCAAAATCAACGCCGCCTCCAACATTCTCAGCCGACTCCTTGGGATTGAAGATCTGAACCAGTCGACCAGGCTGGAGGAACGAAAGACTGTAGTTGGGGTGCTGAATGACCGCTCGCATATCCTTGGTGTAGGTGTTCAGCTGCTGGCGAATTTGGTAGTAGTCCTTGACGGTCGACTCGTCAGGAATCGACATGGAATCCCGCTCCTGTTGCAGAGACATCAAATCCTTCTCCAAAGACGGTACACTAGAAGCGTTCTGGAATTGGTGGAAACATCTCTCCAGCATGAACTCGGGCGAAATGGCCTCGATTCTCAGCAGGTTCAGAATCATGTTGTATCCCAGGTAGAACGCAGAGTTGAGACGATCTTGTTGACCAGTAACAATCTCCTTGGCGGTTTCGGGCTCCAGCTTGTCGTCGATCATCATGATGACAATACCTCGGGCGTCCAGACCACGACGACCAGCTCGACCAGCCATCTGCACGTACTCAGACGACGTAAGCGGTCGCCTCTTAATGCCGTCCCACTTGGTCACCTGGGTGAAGACGACAGTTTTGGCAGGCATGTTCAGACCGATGGAGAAGGTCTCGGTCGCGAAGAGGACCTTGATGAGGGATTCCTGGAACAGAATCTCGATCGTCTCCTTCAGAATGGGCAACAGACCCGAATGATGCACGCCGACACCCCTCTCCAGCAGAGGAAGAAGGTGGATGATTTGCGGCAAGTCACGGTCCTGCTCTGATAAGCTCTCGATGGCGCTGGTAAAGACCTTCTTCACCATGGCCTTTTCCGAGTCGTCGTTGAAGCTGAGGCTGGAGATGGTCATGGCCATGTTTTCGCATTCTCGCTTGCTGAAGTTGAAGACGATGACGGGGTTGAACTTCTTCTTAACGGTCATGCGAATAATCTTGGAGATGTCTGAGCCACCGTCCGCAGCACCGCCCTTGTTGGTCTTCTTGTTTTTGCCCTTTCCTTTCATTCGGGCGTTGGGGTCTGACGGGTCAGCACCCTTCTTCTCCTCCACCTCCTGCATAACGAGGTTGAAATTTTGCTCGTTAAAGTTGCTCTTCTCGTCAACGACGAGTCTGGCTCCGGTGCCTCCAGAGGGGAAGAAATAGTTCTGGAGCGGCGTGGGTCGGAAATCGGTGTAGACAACGTGACAGGGCTGGTGGTGAATCTTGGCAATCCACTCTGCGAACTGGAAGGCGTTGGGGATAGTGGCCGACAGAAAGACATATCGGACCTTGTCGGGAAGCATGATGATGGTCTCCTCCCAAACGACACCTCGCGTCTTGTCGCGCATGTAATGAATCTCGTCAAAGATGACCCACGCGACTTCTCGCATGATCTCGGAACCGCGGTACAACATGGATCGCAAAATCTCCGTCGTCATGACCAAGCAACTCGCGGTCGGGTTGATGGTGACATCGCCGGTCATCAAGCCGACATCTCCAAAAATGGCCTCGAAGTCTCGATACTTCTGGTTGCTAAGGGCCTTGATCGGACTGGTGTAAATGACTCTCTGGTTGCGCTTGAGACATTGTGCAACAGCGTACTCGGCAACAACAGTCTTTCCGGCAGAGGTGTGTGCAGACACGAGCACACTCTCGTCGCGCTCGATGGATGCTACCGAAAGGCTCTGGAAGGGATCCAGCTTGAAGCTGTAAGTCCTGGCAGGTTCCTTGGGTGCCTTGTGCTCGGACAGGGGAACGTATTCGCAGTCCAGGTCCGGCGGCAGGGCGACCTGATGCTGAATGTTATGCGACAACACCAGCGAGGAGTCCTGGGGCACAAAGGTCGCTGCGCCAGCAACCTCTCTCGATTCGGCAGTCTGGAAAGCGTCGGTCATGACGGGACCGGCACCATCCTCCTTCTTCCTCCGCTTCTTGTCTTGCTGGCTGGGGGTGTCGGAATCCTCGTCCTCGGAAGCGTCGTCCTTTGAAATCTCGGCGGCATCCTCCATGTCCACATCCTGCTCCTGCTTGGCGCCGTTGCCGTTGCTGTGGACCGCCTCGTCGGCCTTTCTCTTCTTGCTCTGGTTGCGGTTCCGGCTCTTCTCGGGCACCCGCTCGTCTTCGCTGGAGCTGGAGGCGTCCGCCTTGCCCTCGAACACATCAAACATGTCATCCATGGCGGCGGTTGTGGTCCCAGTTCCGGGACGGGCGTTCGTTTCGCGAGCAATGGGTTCGGAGACGGTTGTGCGAAACAAAGCGAAGTTCGCAAGTGTTAGAGAACCAGGTAAAGTCCTGATCTGACGCTGAGCAGCTATCTCAAAGCTTCGGTTCAACTCGGCTTCGAGCAGTGCGGTGTGTGCAAAAGACACAAAGACGATCTCGATCGCAAACTCCCAATTGCGTGGGACACGGGCATGGACTAAAAAGTTGAATAGAAGTGGGCTGGGCGGCAGAAAAAAATGACCCGGCGACGGAGCTGCGGGCGGTGAATCTAGGTGCTTGTTGCTTTGATGCAGTAGCTTAGGTAATTAAGGACGCGGTTCCTGCCGACGTCACGTAGACTACGACCCAACCAAATCAGCCCGCTTTCAGATTAGTCACTTGGTCCGCCACGTGACTCTCTGTGACGGGCGTTTTCCTTTCGACCTCAGACCACTCATCTTGACCTCGGGCTTGACCACGAAGTTGACTCTTCAAGCTCACCTCTGTCGCATCCCAATCGCCACTCCACGCGCTCAAGGTATGCCTGCCATCCGCCGCCGCTCCATTGAGCATGTCCTCCGTCCCGCAGACCTAATTGACCGTCCAGATGCTCTCCCGCGCCGCCACCCGCACCACCACTTCGCTGGTCGCCCGCCGAGGCTTCCACACGACCCGCGCCCGCCTGTCCTCGCCCTACCACTACCCCGAGGGCGCCTACAGCAACATCCCCTTCAACCCCCGCAGCAAGTGGTTCGGTGTTGGCTTCTGGACCTTCATGGGCGCCGGATTCTTTGCCCCCTTCGGCATCTCTGGTGCGTGGTTTCCGCCGAACGATAGCTCTCGTCGACTCGAGGCAAATACTGACCTGCTGTGCAGTCTGGCAGACCTACAAGCCTACCTAAGCTCGCGGTTTGCAGCTTGGGCCTGGCGCTTGTCCATTGACAAATCCTGGAGCTCGGGTGTTGGATTGTTGTGTACATACCCGAATAGACATAACCCAGTCACCCTCAATCCTTATACTCAATCTTATTTGTTGACTAAATCATGGCACTGTCTTTTCCAGTGACCCGAGCGAATACTTTGCAGTCGACAAGTTCCAATTGGCGCTGTAATTGCATGTGTAGTGGTGTCAGGATGCTCAGACGTCTTGTCTAGCTCCGGGGTATTGTTTGTTCGTCTATCTTGCGTAATGTACAACTGGTACAAATCTTACTGATACATATCATAACCGCGTCCCGTCCTTTTTATATCTCTGATGTGCTGGGCCCTCCCAATTACCAAAGGATGACATCATATCGCTGCCGTTGGTGATGTTATCCAGCAGGGACTGCATAAACATGTCCCGGTCCGGCGGAATATCCCAGCGCGCGGCCATAGCGTCAAACGTGCGGACGACAGCCTCATCGGAAGAGCACTTCTTCACTGCTCGCAAGGCCCAAATGACCAGCCACCGGTCGATTCGGAAGCTTTTGCCACCCTCGTCCTTGGCCTGGTACAACGCCATCAGAACGCCCTCGAGTCGCTGTTCGCTCCACTCCGAGCCCGAATACCCGCCGTGAGAGTAAAACCCTTTGAAAAGCGCCAGAAACATGGTCGGGTGGACGGTATATTTCAGATGCTTCATCTCGTCCAGATACTGCGCAACCTTGGCCAAATCTCCCACCCGGATAGCGTAGTGCTCGACAAACAATTTGTACGTATGTAGACTTGGCGCCAGCCGCACGTTCTTCTGCAGCGCCTTTTGCATGTCCGGGTGCACCCTGCCGATTCTCGTAAACATCATCAGGACCTTGGTGACGACCTTCCTCATCATGTAATTCCGCTCGGGCATGGATGCAGCCATGGCGTGTCCCTTCTTCATCCGCTCGTAAGTCTCTTCGGCCGCCGATTCCTCTCCGCACTTGAGAAGTCCCGATATCACACAGTTCAGGACAACCGTATCGATCATCTCGCCCGCTTCGACCATATCCTTGTACGCAGCTCGGATCCCTGAGGAATCCACCTTCAATCCAAAATAGTATATCAGGCTGACGTGGTGGTACCGGTTATACGGAATCCCGCGAGATTCCATCTCTTTATATATCATATCAGCGAGCGCGAAGTTCCCGGCCTTGGACGCAACGTCGAACAAGACGTTAAACGTCACTTCGTTGCCCTTGATTTTTGCCACTCGCTCCATCTCCCGCCAAAGTCGCAACGCAGACTCCACCTCGGCGGATGTACTACGAGATGCGTACTTTGTAGCAAACATCAAGGCCAGGTTCCAGTGCATCCGACGGAGTGTCAAGCCAGCATCCTTGACGTCGCCGATTAGTGCGAAGTATCGTAGCATTGATTCGGAATTTCGTTTGGGCGGCATGCCCATCACTTTGAGTAGCCTGTCTCGCCATTGCCAAGTGAGATAGAGCATTCTCGGCTCAGGCAATTGTTTGTAAAGATTGTATATCGGTTCCAGGGTTGCTCGGCTCGGGTGTCGTAGCCGGTACGAAATGGCTGAACACAGCTTGCCGATCAATCTTCTCGTCTCGTCGTTGATCTTGAACGTCTCGTCCTTGGAAGGGTATTCCACATCCCGCCTCTTATCCGACACTTGGAGTTTGGGCCCGTCGGACTGGGCATAACCCCGACGGTAAGGGTCCCGGTAGAACTCGAGATGTTCCTCCACAGAACCCCCAGTTTCCTGTCGGACAAAGGACATGAGGTGCTGCGGGCTATGCATGGGCGGAGGTGTCGGAGCCTGGAACGGAGGCTTGGACGCCGCGGCGGTGCTGTATGTGCTTGAGACATGTCGAGGTCGTTGGAGAGGAAGGGCCCGGCGGGCATCGGTCGTCGGGGCAAAGGTCGAGAGCAGCCATTGCGAACTTCTCGTGCAGTAGGAATTGGCAGACGGTCTGCTCCTCTGCGGCTTCTTGGCGACATCTCTAACGGCGCAGAGGCTCCTCCTCGCAGTCGCAGCCCCAAAGCTGGCCGACGGTCGATTCGCGAGCACCGCACACACGGAGCCGTCCACTCGACTGGAGATTTTCATGAGCTCGTCCTCATGGTGCTGTGCCCCGTCGCAACGCTATGCCGAGGCTGCTGCACGTGTGCACCAGAGAGCAGGATCAAGGGAGGGCAAGCGAAGCGGAAGAATTGAAGGCTTGCTCTTGAACAAAAGGCTTGACGCTTGACACTTGACGCAGTGGGACCCGTCCATGATGGAATTTTACCAGCAAATCGGCGGAGCATCATTCGCGCCAGCGCTCCGGCGTCCCGCACCCGCACCCACCCGCTTCCCGGTCGGCCTTACGATTCGCCGACCTCCAAAATTTCCACTACGACAACCACCACAGAGTCGATCGCGGCGACAACAGTAGAGCCACCCAACCTCACAGCGCCAATTGACCCAGCAGTACGTTGGCGATCGATTCTTCCTATCTCCCCTGACTAACCGAGCGGCCAGGACATTGGCCATGGGCGGGCGACAGATCAGACCCGCAAGGGTCTACCAGGCCGTCTCCGAGGAGCTCAACCACCGAATCCTCGGGAGCTCAACATCGAACCCACCGCCGTGGTACAACATCATGACCTCCGTACCGCCCGCCGAGACCCTCGTGCGGACCCTCCCTCCTCACCGCTGGTCAACGAACCCCAAGGCCACCAAGCCCAAGAACCTCTTCCGCCCGCAGCGCATCGGCTATCTCGAGGACAAGCTCCGAAGCACATTCTACAAAGACCACCCCTGGGAGCTCGCAAGGCCCCGTGTTATTCTGGAATCGGACGGAAAGGACTACCAGCAATGCGATTGGAGTCGAGGCCTACAACAACCGGGTATCCCTCTGACGGGAGAATGGCAAGTCATCTTGACCCCGCAAGGATCACGCCAGGCAGCTAACCAGGACGCAGCGTCGTACAACGCCAGATGTGGTTGATGACCAACGAGCAGATGGGCAAGCGCAAGGCCTACGACGTGACCCGCCGCGAGTTCTACCGGATTCGTCAGGCGGAGCAGATCGAAAAGCGCGTGGCCTTGGAGGAGGCCCGCCACGTGGGCGCCTACTTTGGCAAGACCCGCATCGACGTCGCCCACCATCTCGAGGACCGTGAGTTCGAGAACTGGAAGACCTGGGCCGGTAAAGAGACGGAGAAGCAGGAGGCGCAGCGCAACACCGAGGTCGAGAGCTTCGGTGTGGAGGAGGAGGATCCCGAAGTAGAAGCCGAGGCGGCACCAGAGGCTGCCGCTGTGGCATAGACGAACTCACGAGCTTACATTTTGGAGGGAAGGGCCCTCATGTACAAACTCTGTATCAAAAAAAAACTACCCATGTAACAAAACCCACGCCGTGTTTCCATTTTCGCTTGCGCCAAATCATATCTCGGGCCGGCGCGAGTTGAAGACCATTTCACCGGCGTTTCTAATCCCGTAGTTGGCTGCGACCTCCTTGTGCTGCACCAGGAAGGTGTCGGCAAAGCCCGTGTAGAAGAAGAGCTTCCCCGTTAGGCTGAGGGTCGAGATGCGAGCCCACGACTCGATATAGACGAACATCATGGCGTCCTCCGGCACAACGTAGAACATCTTGAGGAGGTGGACAGCCACGCCAACAAAGAAGCCTGTGGCAGGCCCGTTGGAGAAGATTTTCGTGGGATACCGCAGCTTGGCTCCCACCTCGTTCGCCGGCGGCGACAGGAGCACGGGGAAGATATCGAGGATGCTCAGAAGCGCCGTAAAGGGCGTTGACCAAAGCGGCTGGTGGACGCGACGCGCTCGGGCGACGATACACTTGTCGTAGGTGCCGGGGACCTGGCCGCGGGCATCGCACAGCGTCTTGAGCTCGGCCTCGTAGTCTTCAAGGTGGTTCTCGGACATGCGATCGCCGCTGGAGATGAGGTAGCGGCGATGGAAGTGTTGGAAGCTACAGAAGCCGTCGTCCATCATCATGAGCATTTCCTTAGTGTGGCCGCCGGAGCCCAGGACGAAGAGGTTGTAGTCTACCTCCCGGCTGCGTGTCGTCTGGGCTCCCTGCCTTGCGACTTTGGGAGTGCCGCGACGGCGGACTACCTGAGCATGTCGAGTCCATACCACTATTAGAATGACTTCCATCTCACTGTAGATGGGTCCTTACCGAGACGAAGATGATCAAGCTAATGAGGAGCAGAAGATAGGTCCGGACGATGGCAGTCCATGATGGAAAGGCCAGCAACGTCGTGACCCCAAGCCCGATAACGATGGCGATAAATCCAGCCAAAATGGCCAGACCAGAGCTAGGTTGTGTTGCCGGCATTCTGTGTAGTTGTCTTGGTGTATGGATGGCTGTACGGAGATGGTTGAAGAGGACTTATATGCTCCAGGACAAGTGTTCGCGAAGAGAAGCTAGGGTACGGAGAGGAGCAAAGACTTGAGATGAAAACATGGGCGGGCTGTTAGTATTTAAGCGAGCCGCATTGTTCAGTCACACAGAAATTTAGAAGTGAATCCGTATTGTTCGCCGTCAAGCTGGGAATGTCATGGTAGATTGTGAATCGAAGTGAAGTACGAATAAGGTCAACGAGTATGATTGAGGTGTACGAATGCGCACGGGCCATATGGCCAACATTTACCCTACAGACACCCCTTTTGTCCTCACGCAAGATAATAGAAGCCGTCTCAAGTTCGATAAATGTTTGTCACATTAATCTGAGTTTCTTAATGACTCTGTGGTCCACTGACACACCTGAAATTGTCAGTTCAGATTTTTCCTATCCGAAACAAGCCAAGTTGTTGTATACAACTCTTACTCATAAGTAATGTCAACCATGCTGGAAGCAAATATTCTCTGTTAAGCCAAAGAGCAAAGCAAGCATTTCGTCCAACTCACACCTACTATGCCCGAGACACATCAGAAGAACCGTCTCTTCTTTTGCACAACCTCAACCTCCTCAGTTCCCACAATGCGACTCGTCGCCTCCCGTCCAACTTCATCGAACACGGCCTCCATACCATCACCCGTCGCAGCGGAGCATTCAAAATAGCGATGAGCTCCAATGCGCTTCGCATGCCAGCTCGCCTGTAACCATCAGTCACCTAGAACCCGACAAGTCACTGCGGGAAAGAAAGGCATACCTCTGTTGAGCACACACAACATGTCGGATACGCTACCAGCCCTGAGGTCGAGTGCGCAACGCCCTGTCGATGATCCTCCAGAAAACACTGGTCGCGCAGGTCTTTCTTCATACCCAAGAGATACAGCAGCGGCTGGCATGTCTCGGACCGAGCGAAGCCGTGGCTGGACGCATGGTGCCACTGCTCCTGTCAGCTAAGATCTTCAAGGACTCTCCAGCGAGGACAACTCACCCATTGCACAATGGCATACATGGAAACCTTGTCCGAAATATCAAAGCACAGAAAAATGGCGTCCCAAGTAATGTACGTCAAGCGCTCGACCGTGTTGAGGTCTGGCACGCCCGAAGTGTCCTACAGCTCGATGCGCGCAGGGTGGCCGTTGCAGACGCGGTCGCTCACATATGTCTCATACAGAGGCCGAGCGAAAGCGCGAGTCTATCTCGTAAGCGTCTGCATGTCAAGTATATGTATCCGAGGACTCACATCTGGAAAGTATCCATACCGAGCACGGCTGTAGTACAAAGTTAGCTGAGTAAATACCATGGCATTTCCCACACCCACAAGAGCAAAGACGTTTGTCCCGAAGAGCTACTCCCGACAAAGAGGAAGTTTAGCTTGACCGGCTCTCGGGGGATAGGCTCAGGCGAAGGGGTGAAGTCCCTGTCAATGTGCCTGCGCTTGCGACCAAACAGTCCCAGAAGCCCCTTCCGTCTGCCATTGGGCCTCCACTCAAAAAGTGCGGTAGAGGGTCTACTGAAGGGCGTAGACGAGCGTCCAAAAAGTGGCGTAGCAGCGCGGAGGAAGCTGAGGCGGGTAGACGGACGACTGGCCGGCGGGTCTGGCTCACGGAATGTCTGTGAGCAGCACTCATCAGCATAGTTCATACCAACATGGGCCACACGGGGACTTACGAGACGCGTCGTAGGGCGCGATTCAAAGCCATCGCCCTCGAAGGGATCTTCGCGGTCCTGGCGGCTGGGCACACGCGTGCGCCATGTATCGATACGGCCGCCATCAAGGGCCATGATGTGAGTATGGATGACGTTGGTGGCAACGAAGAACCATGCAATTCGGGCTTAGCACAATAGACGCGGTTGTGGATAAGTGCAAAGTCTGAAGAGAGGTGTTTGTTTACGCGAGGTGGGTGGTGAGAGTGTCAACATAGTGGGCAGCTGGAGGAGAGAGCCTGTGCAGGTGTAAGTGGCTGGCGGACAGCTGCCCGCCGTGCGTTCTCCAGCTGTTCTAACAACCTGGAACCTAATGGAAGGTAAGGCAACTTCAGATAAGTACCTATCCAATGCACAAACTCTACTTCGACATCCCTAAGAAACATACATTACTTAAATAACGTCAGCCAAGTTCTTCAACTCGGCCCTCCTCAACCTCCCCCGATCAACCTTCAGCTCCTCCCGGGGAAACCACTCCTCCAACCTTCCTCCCGGCCGTCCAACGCCCCCTTTCAACACCTCATCCTCCTTCCCCAGCACCATGACCGCCAGCGCCGCGCCGCAGAGCCACGCCCAAACCATACCCTCGCCGTTGAAGCCCGCCGCGATCCACTCCCCGGAGCCCGGCCCCGGGACCCGGCCGACGAACGGCATCAGGTCCCCCGTGAACCCCAGGACGCCCGTCCACGCCTTCTTCACCGCGCTGCCCTCCCCCCAACGCGGCTCGAACGTCGTCGGCATCACGCCCCGGATGTGCATCCCCGGCAGCGCGTCGACCCGCGAGTCGTCCCACACGCCCATCTGGTCCAGGCCCTGCTCGCGGCTGCGGAAGAAGCCCCCGCCCACCATCAGGTCTCCCGGCGTGCCGTCCGCGCCGTCCGGCCGTTGCGTCACGTAGTCGAATCCCGGGCTGTACACGATTGACCAGGAACGCTCGCCGTGCGACGCCGGGAATGCCGTCCCGGGACGCTGCGCCGACATGTGCGCCAGTGCGCCGGTGAGGCTGCCCCGGAGAGAGGGGACGAGCCCCGGCGCGAAGGCGTTGGTGTTGTGGATGACGTGCCGGGCTTTGATGGTGCCGCGAGATGTCTTGACCGAGTACACATACGGGGAGGACGTCGGAGTGTGGTCGACCGCCTCAACCGCCGTGTGTGTACTGATGGTCAGGCTTGGATACCGCTGAAGCAGGTCGTTCCATACGCCAGTGACGAGTCGATATGGCCAAAGAGCACCGGCCTTGTACGACACCGCACCGGCGATGGACCCATTGACGCCGAACTAGAACACGGTCAGCATAGTCGACGAAACCTCGCTTTCTGCTTCTTCTCTCACCTCCTCCCTCGCTTCCTCGGCCTCCAATACCCGACAATCCACCTCTGGCAGCCATTCTTTCAACTGCTCAACCTGAGCTCTGGCTATCTCAAGGTCATTCTGCTCTAGGAACAAATCTACAGTCTCCACCTCCCTGACCTCACCCACCGGCACCGCTGCCCCGACCTCCAACAGCATAGGTAGATGCTTCATCTGAAATCTGACGAGATCCCTCGCCCGTTGCGGCCCGAGCTTGGCCTTGGAGATCGAGAAGGCCTCGTAGGGCGTGCACTTGATATGTCCTCCATTGCGCCCCGTTGCGCCGCTGCAGAGCTGCCTCGCCTCGCAGACGACGACCTTCAGCTCGCTCTTATCCTCGCTGGACAATTCAAGTAGCGTTTTTGCCACAGAGGCTCCAGCAATTCCGCTGCCGATGATGACGACGTCGGCTTCCAACGGCAGCTCGCCTTGGACATCGCACAGCGCAGGGAACGGCGGGTCATCGAGCCAGTACGATGATGTCGGGTTTGGCACGGGAAGACCAGGCGGAGCGGCCGCTCGCCTGAGAAGTGAGGAGAATTGCGTGTTGAGTGATGTGAGAGTCTTGATGATGGAAGAGACGGTGAAGAGCGTGCCTCTGATAGTGGATGTGACGGAACCCATTGTAAGTGTGAGCCGCAATAATCGAGTAGACAAGGTTGAGTAGACAATGCAAAGCCACTAGATGGTTATACTATGTGTGCGTGCGGTATTTCCAATGTGCGAGATAAGAGGGCACTCGTGATGTACTGCTGCTAGGCAATGCAAGGATGAGCCAGGATACACCCGTAGATAGTATCTTGCTGGGTCACCAGATTAACCCCCCACAGCCTCGTATCACTCACGACAACATCACTGGGTTTGGAGTTTCAGATAGTAAAAGCAGCCACATATAGATATAAGGGTCAAGGTCCCTTCTAGTCGCATTTTTTCTAACACTCTAGATTCCCACCCCAGGTTCCCCGCCCAATACCCATCCTGCCGCCCTATAACCACAAACAAACAAATAAACAACGACTCCAATAGGCCATAACAATCATCATTCTGGTTCCGTCCGTACCGCCTACCGCCAGCCCTTACTAAAGTCCCCAGCAATGAAGCCAGTCCCTCGTTCCCTCCAAGCCATCACCAGGTTAAAGGACCAATGCGAAGGAAATGTTTTGGAAAGACAATAACTCCTGCCAGGACCAGTTGAACACACCTCCCCCCGTTGCTTACGCCTAAATCAATGCAGGGTATGTTTTGGAAAACAAAATATCACAAGACGCGCATGTCCCAGTCCGTTCGGCCGTTTTTAGCTCCGCCCTGCAAGAAGTCCCTTTTCAACTCCGCATAGACAGACAGAAAAGAGAAGAAAAAAGGGATCAGAAAGTAACGAAGAGAAGATAAAACAGAAACAAGCAACGAAGTACTTTGTAAGCAGTGGGAATGTACGGGTGCCAGGCTCCCGTACACTTTCGTAACGACGCAGATGGTTCACGAGCTGACCATCCCCTCGTCATCGTCATCCTCTTGGGGGTAGTCCATCGCTGCCAAAAGCCGTCCACGAGGATCGAGACCCAGCTCTTCCCTCACGTCCTGCTGAATTCGGAGAAAGTATCTCCTCAAGCTGCGTAGTCCCTTGAGGAATCCGCCATCGGGTTGATTAGGATGTTGTGGTGGACATGGCTTGTCCTCAATATTATCCCTGGGTGTCAGGCTGTTGGCGAAGTCGGCAATCTTGAAGTCAATCTCTCGCCTGTTCTTCTTGTGTGTTCGCGACGTCTCTTCCGTGTCTGTCGCGAAGTCTGTTGTCGAATCGTACATCGTCTCATATTCGGTAGCGTCCTCTGACATATCGCCGTCGTAGAACATGAGCAAACTCGCGGCGTAGAAACGGTAACCCTCCAAGCCACGCACAATCTCTTCCAGTTGAGCGAGTTTCTTCAACACCACAGGGATATGGCGGAGGACGCTTTGCAAGTCGACGCCGTTGTAAAGGAATTTCTGGAGCGCCCCCTGGAACTCCATGCCCACCTTCAGTTTCCGGCCATAGTACTTGTCCTGGAAATCGTATGTCTCCGTCTTGGCGTTCCAGACTTGAAGGCCGCAGATCCGCACCCCTAGCTCGCCCGATGTCGTTGTTCGGCATTTCTCATGTTGGGACTTCTGCTTCTTTGGCGTTGCCTCCACGCCATACTGCCGAGTGCCCATCTTCAGATCCATCATGCACGGCCTCTTCATGCCCGCTGTAAGATCCTCCAAGAGCAGAAAGTACTCAACTCTGTCCCCTTTCTTGGCTTCCTTCGGGTTGACCGGGCGAGGAATCTTGGTGAACTCGGGAGTGGGGCTTGGCAGAGCTGAAGTGACTGCGGAGCTGTAGGTTGAGTCTGCCGGCTCCGGGTTGGTAGGATCCTCTGAGACGCCATTAACATCCGGGGTGCTGTGGCCGTTTGTGTGCGAACAAGACTTTGCTTCTTGAACCGGGGCGTCTTCATCATCGCCACCGTCAGCTTCCTCAAAATACTTGAGGTCGCCCCTTGACTCTCTGACGTCCGGAGGTTTCCGTCGAAGCCCACCAGCCGAGTACCTTCGCTTCTTCTTCGCTGCTACGGGGTTGACTCTGAGAGTTTCTGCTTCGGGTGCGCTCGTTCCGGTCACATCCTTGACTTCATCGTGCTCGGGTGCGTCAGGCTCAGATTGTACACAGTCCAGGTCCGGTCCAAGATTGCTATGGGAGTAGGGATGAACGGGCTTCTTTGTATGACCATTAGTCACCTCTTCGCCATCGCCGAATGTCGAGTCACGCCCACTCAGCAGCAAACTAGGGTCTGAGTTGGTGGATCGGAGCAGGCGCTGCAACGTCGGCCGCGGAATAGACCTCTGGTGAGGCCGGCGGTGTCGATGAATCTCGACGGGTTCCTTGAGAAAGGCATCGTTGAACACCTCATTGCGCAGTCGTTTGTTGACCGTCGTCGCACCCCAGCTGTTCGGCCTGTCGTCCATCGGCGGACGACTGTGGATGCCCGGCCTCGACGAGAGTGAGACTTTGGTCGTGGAGATGCTTCGACGTCGAAATGACTCTGGAAGTGCTGTAGGCTGGAGTAGATTGCGAGGAAGGATATGTCTGTTATCGTCGAATGTCACGGTTGGGATGGGGATATTGCTGCTAGCCAGAGATTGGCTAATGACCCTTCCGTGAGACGTCTTTCGGCCGCTTTTCTCCGCGTCCGCACGGTTTGTCGCTGCCAGCTCTTGCAATTTCTTTCGCTCCACTGCCGCGCCGTCATCTTTCTTGGAAATACTCTTACGGCGCATCTGTTTCTGGAACGTGACGTTTAATACTCCAATGTATCTAGTATCATGTTAGTCAAAGGATGAGGACACAGGAACATCGTTTCAAATTTTAAGCCTCACAAAAGCCTCTGAAACCGGATCTCAACGTACCGAGGAAGAAAGGGCAGCAAATCACGGTGATAACTCTCAATAGTCTCGTAAAATTCATTTTCCCTGTTGTTGAGCTGCTTACAAACGGCTCTGCGGGAGAAGCGCCACAAGGTGGTGTGGCCACCAACTTGGTGCTTATATGGGATGAGCTCGATAGCCTCGAGGGGCTCCGGAACGTGGTGTTGATGCTCATGGACATGGTCTTCGTACTGATTCACGGGCTGGGGGAGCATGGGAGGAACAATGGTTTTCACTTCTTCATCCTCGATAGGAGGGCACTCTTCAGGCCTCTCGACAACAAGATCCCCGCGTCTCGAGGCAAGGCTCTCGCGAGATGGAAGGCGAGAGAGGCCATAAGGATGCTCATCCTTCTCCTGGATTTCAGGCTCAGGCTCATCAGCCTTGACAAGCCATGGGTGCTGCTTAGTCTGGGAGAGGGTCCGCGACCCGGAGGCACGGGCGGCGGCCCGCTCCTGAGGAGTCTCGCCTACAGGTACGCAAGATTCCCTCAGTTCCTGGTGGGGCAGGAAAACAGCAGATGAGATCTTCTCCTCGCCCGATTCGTCCGCATCCCCGTCATCATGAGATCCAGCGACCTCGGTACTGGAGCTATCAGCTGACTCCCTTCGTGCATCCACCACTTCGGTGTGGAGGTCGGCATCGGGCTCGGCAGCCGGGGTCGGCCCCACCTGTCGTGGCGTCCCCATGGGCGTGGCGTCGGTGTGATCAGTGGTTTGAGACCTAGGGATTTGTGCCGCCCACGACGACGACTTTTCCTTGTCCTCTGCAGAACTGCTGATAGCAAATGTAAAGTAATCCTCGTCTGGTGACGTACTGGACACGGGGGTTTCACCGGCGGTGAAGGAAGGCGTATTCTGCGCATTAGAGGGTTGTAAGGGGGTTCGGGATTCGGATCGAGATTGGGTCGTAGTGGGTTGCCTCGCGGCGGTCTGGTCTTTTGCTCCTCGAGGCCTGGGCTCACTGACTTCTTCCACAGTAGGCGTGAGTTTGTCTTTGGTCGCATGCCTGGAATCCTTTCGGCGGACCTTGTCCTCGGCTGGAAGACCTTCTTTGAAGAAGCGGAGACTGTAGCTTGACTTTCGACTTCTTGTGCTCGGTTCAACGCCAGCCATTGCCTCCGTGACCGACTTTTCGACCAACCCATCCTCCCCGTCACCTTCGCCGGAGCCGATGGACCAAATCTTCTCCCTCTTTTCGGGGGCCGTGTTGATCCAGTGTGGGGGGGTTGGCCGATGCCTAGCGACGGGTTTGCCTCCATCGTCCTGTCGCAGAGGTGTGACGGGCGCGTTGTCATCAAGACGTTCGGGTGCGTCTGAGGCCAAGCCAGTGAGCGGTGTCGTATGGGGGAGAGATCGGGGACTGTAAGGACTGTCAAGATCAATCTCGAGAGAGGTAGAAGGTTGGTTTCGAGGGACGTCCAGGTCGTGGCGCGTGTTGACTACCACGTCTCGAAAGTTGGTGAGTGTTGAGTGGGTGAAGGAGGAGGGGACGCTGGCGGCCTCTCGCGTGGCGAGGGAAGCCATGCTGGTGATGGTGGTGGTGAGGGCGGCGGAGGACACCATGTCGATGGGTTGGGAAGCAGTTCTTGTTAGCGGCCTTGAGTCGCCGCATTGGGCGGGGACATCTTGAGGTAGAGAATTGGTGAAGGGGGCGGCGATGTCGCGATCTGAGGGTGGAGTGAGCGCAGAGGCGGTCGCGGCTGGTGTTGTAGCGGTGATGGGAGATATCGGTGCGGTGGACGTCGGGAGATTCTGTCTCGTCGAGAGCCGGCCGCTAGGCAAGTGAGTTGTGGTGAGAGCAGACGAGGTGGAAGAGGGGGAAGAAGCAGTTATAGAAGACGGGATGCCACGAGCTGAAGCCAGGGCCTGGGACAGCAGGGAAGGACCAGACTGGCGCGGCAGTGAGCCGGCACCTCGGGGCTTTTTATTGTTGGCGTCGCCAGGATTGGCATCACCACGGGGGACATGCGTGGGCGCTGGGATCGGCGCGGGAACCGGCATGGGTATGGGCACGTTGTCGGTGGACGAGGAGGCAGATGTGGGTGAGGCAGGAAGAGAGAGTTGGGACAGCACGTTGGTCAGAGGATTGGCTGGAGGAGTGGTGGACGTTGTGGGAGCGGGAACGGGAGCGGTGGTGGGAGGAGTGGTGACGGAGGTGGGAGAGGGAGTGTGGGTGGGAGTGGGATTGGCAGCGGCCGGGGTGCAAGTGTTTTGCGACGCCTCGCCCCGGGGTGCTGGCAGTGGTTCCGGGGCCTGTTCGCTCAGTGGTTGCGCCGCCGAGACTGCTGGGACTGCTGTGACCGCCGCTGTGAGTGCGGCAGCGTCTGGGGCATCATTGTCTGGGGCGGCGGGCCCTGCCGCTGCCGCTGTCTGGCTCACTGGGACAGCGGGTGCGGCATTTTCGTATTCAGATTGCGGACTGGACATGAGGCGGACATTGGGCGTGCAAAGGCGCGACACAGAGGGAGATATGGACGAGAGGCGGACGGCGAGCTGCGTGTGTGAGGGCGGGCGAGGCGAGTGTAGTAGGTTGCAAGAGTGAGAGAGGTCGCCTGCGGATTGTGGGCGGTGGGAGGAATCCAATGGGGGGGCTATCTCGCTGGTGGAAGGTGGTGAGGTGGACCACGTTTTGCCCCTCCACTTTTGTATTTTTGTATTTTCTGTTTAGGAATGGAAGGAAGGAACTCACTGCCCTGCGGCACTCGGGTGCAAGCTGATCCCCGCAGGGGAGGGAGTGCCCCAGGGGAGTGCCACCCACTGGACCGCTGCAGTTCTACGGGAGTGCGATGGAAGGGCGCGCCTAGAAACTGGGGGGAGTGTCCCCAAGGCAGGCAAAAGCAGACATCAAGCACCTCATCCTTACAGCATCCTTACAGCACATCAACGGTCTAACTTGTCCATTTCAACCATTCCAGCCATTACTCACACCAGCTCAATTGCTTGACCATCATGCGAGCACCGCATGTAGTACAGACATCCCGCCAAACAACACTGGGCTGAAACTGGGCCGGGTAGGTTGGGCTGGATTCTCCGGCTCTCCGGGTAGAAGGTACTGGGCCGCGTTGCCGTGCCGTGTTACTGCTTTGCGGTCTACGAAGTACTGCGCACTGCCCGCTACCCCCGGTCTCTCTTCTTTTTCTTCTCTTCTTCTTCCTCCTCTTCCTCCAGGGGTATGTTTTGCCAGATGCCCTCCAGCCTGTCCTAGGGCAGACTGGCTAATCTGGGAGCCAGCTCTACAGGGTGCGCATTGAAGACACTCAGGGAGGGAGGCCGTCAGTGGGAGCGGAGCACCAGACCACAGGGGCGCTTCGTGGGGTTCTAGTGGCTCCCGGTGCTCCAGCGAACGCAAGCAGGAGCCCTGTGCTTTCTTCCTTCTCATGGATTGGCAACCAGGGCAGGGGGAAGTTTGGATCCAATTCCAGGCCGCTGGGTTGCTGTCCACTGGACTCCGGCGAATTAGGCACCTTGGTAAATAAGCCCCACTGACGTCTCCGCTGTCCACTGCCCACTACGCGGGCACGCGGTCGACCTCGGAGCCCGGCTCCACCACGTGTCGGCGTTTCTGGACGTTCCGTCTTTTGTTATCTCGTCCTGAAGGTGAGGCAAGGAAATCTGGCATTCTAAAACCTCCGCTCAGGCCTTCCGGTGTGAGAATTGGGCATAGTTGATCAAGGTAAGGGTTGGTAGATTCTAATTCCATGACAAGTTGGCATTCTCTTCGTAGCGGTGTGTAATTACGAAGTAGGCATCTTGAGTTCAATCAAACGTCATCCATCTAGATGTACCGCCAAGTCCAGCACGCATCGAGTCTTGCAAGGGGTACGAGCAACTTCTGCGAATAACACGAACAGGATACAAGGCCCAAGGGAAGGCATCATAGACGTACGAAGTACTGGGAGTAATTAATTTGGCTACGCAAGTTATACTTAGTTTTAGGCATAATTCCTTCATACCAGTAACAAATGTTGTTCGTGTCCCTAGTCTACCAACACTCTGAGCATGCAAAGCAGCGAGGTGATCTGGATTTGGGTTTGCCTCATGTTTGGTAGAAACGACAACATGCATGCGCGTATCCGTACTTACGACGAATGCCGGTACATCAGTCATCGGTCAGTCGGTTTGCCCCGGCGTCGTCGATGCTTGGGGCCTCCACTCCAACCATCTACCGGTCAAGTCCCCGGCTCCAGAATTCGCAATTATGGTCCAGGTCGACAACACCATCTCATCTGGTATTCGCATCAGTTCATCCCGTTTGATACATGTCCATGCGTCTGCCCGCAATCAGTGAGAAAAATGCCAGCGCATGCACGCATCAGTCTATGGGCTGCCGTGTCTCCCACCGCCAGTAGTCTGGCATCTCGGCATTGGTTTATACTCGAGCGAGCGCGCGTTGTCTGTTTTCCATTCCATTGTGTGTTGTGTCGGGGTGCGTCAAAGTGCGTGCTCACAGTGTCCCGTCCCGTTTGCGCAGTCCCGCCCGGCCTCGGACGCTCCGCAATCATCCACATCGGCAGCAAGCCAGATCCCCATGCATGACCTTATCATGAAGTCAGTCAACCGGCCGTCCTCTCAGAGCCGCCCATCCGCCATCGGCTCTGGGCCTCCGACCCGCTCAACAGTCTCCAGGGAGTCCAGTGCAACTGTCGTGAGCGGAGCCCTTCCAACAAGGTGCTTGTTGCTACTGCGCTCCGGGCAATGGGCATCAGCCATCAGGTCACACTGAGGCCGCCGGGCCCGCTGCCCAAACAATGACAGGGAGCTTCCCTTCCCCCTCTCTTGCCCTACCCATATCTTTCTTACCTTACCCTTCTTCCCTTGCCTCTCCACCATCGTGATCCGGGGCTTGTGATTCTTGTCATGAGGCCAAGCAAAGTGCAACCGGTGGCAAGGAGCCAGGACGGTGGCATATTTTTGTTACCAATTGGCCACGTTGATTGGCCGATGGCATTTTCCGCCTTCTGCCCGTCCACCCAACAGAACACTGCCACAGTTGCAGTTCCCCAACCGCCAAAATAATTAGACTACCGACCTGACATCACAACCATGGCGCATGACACTGGCGGCTCTGGCACACTGACACCCGGCCGGACGACCAAGACTGGGTGGGTGACTTGGGGTTTCAGACCCCATCCTCCCTGCACCTGCTTTCCAGGTTTAAATGCCCAGCTAATCCCATTTGGGCTTCTCCGTTTGCGCCATTCGAAGAGGATGCATCTGACGGACCACTTCTCAAGTTCTCGGCTCATGCTCGACCATCTCCCGTTATCGCACTGTCTCCACTGTGCCCTCCAGCTTCGCCGGCTTTATGCGCGATCCCAAACGGTATCTTGATTCGCTCTAGTGCGGCGCTATCGGACCAACCGTTTGGAACCTGGGCTTTGTTGGACTGTCATGTGACGGACCAGATGCAGCCAAAGTCATGATAAGGTCGTCGTCACCTGCTTGGGCTCAACTCTGTCTGAGCTGTGTGCGGAGCAGCTCGTCTCTCCATCTCATCTCTGGAGGGATCGCTTGTCCGCTCACTCGCCCCGGAGCTCTCTCCGCATTTGCCTCCTTCTCCAAGAGAATCGCCTCCCGGGGGTTTTGGGGCAGTGGCAGCCCGCATGCACCGGATTGGATCCCGCCTCAACGTCTGCCAGTCCCAACACTAACACGCGCACTCACACACACAAAACGACACCACTAGGATACCATCGAATGGCTATTGAGCCGTATCGGACTCTCGTTGAATGCTCTGACACATCTTTCATCGTTGACCGAGTTCCCGGGTGTTTTCCCTCCCGTTTGTTCGAAGGGCCATGCCATCGTCATTGCCAGCGCATCGCCTCATCATGGCCTGACACAATCGACACGGATATTGATATCGCCTCTCCTCTGTTGGATGGCTTCTCAACATCGCCGCGGTACTCAACATGGAACTTGCCGCCATTGGGTCCTGGTTTCATCACTCCTCCGACCGCAATTCTTCGCCATCTAGCATCTCACCACTCCGCAAATATTCGTACAGTATTAGGCCTAGCATTACGATAGTGCTACCACAAGGGTTCTGGCTTGATTATGCTTGCTTCTTCCATCTGCACATTCAACCCACAACTGGACCTGGCCCCAGGGGCGTGCCGTTAATCGGGGCCCGTCAGCAACACCGTCGATTCCATCCCACGGAGGCCACGCCAATGCAAAGCCATGCCAATGCCATGCATGTGCTGGGTAAGCCGCGAAACAGAGTCACAGCGCGCAAGCCACAGGACGCAGCATGTTTTGGCAGACTCCTCCCATCATGCCATCGACCGGCGCTGCAAGATCGACCTGCGGTTGAAGTTGCATTTGCTTGCATCTACGGTTGATAGATAGCACCAGCCGTTATTCCGCTCATTGTTCTGCATCCTCAGAGGGGTATATAATTGGTTCCTTGCTACTTATCTACGACACTTAACCCTTAACGTTATCCGCGACCATCTACCTCGACTACCCTATACTCACCCTGCTAACCGAGAAAATCATCCTCTGCAGCTTATGCGCCCCGGCCAAAACCCATCACAATTCTTCCAGCCTTCCATTCGTATTGTTCCGCAGTGGCTGATCGGATAAGGTGGGTGGGTGCTCCCGTTTGGCGCAAATAACAATGCCCTTAACAAGCACAAGCGGCACAGCTCGCGGTCTACTCTCAAGCTAGAACAAACACCAACACCAACACGACTAAGACGTGGCTTCCCTTTGTCTGCCGCAGGCAAATCAACTCCAACCCTAGGATTCCAAACGCCCTGAGCCGTGCGAATCCTTGGCCGGATCGTCCAAATCACGCTGTTTCTTTGCTACCCCGACCATTAGCGAGACACTGTCTTTGGTCTTAGGCATGCTCTGACGGCACTGGCTTGGAGATGTGCATATTGCCAACCGAGCCGCCGCAACGGCCAATCGCGGTCCGCCCACGAGCAACGTGCCTCCCATCCAGCCATGTGAGCTGTCAACCTACAAACTGGACCCCTGCCGAGTTTAATGTCCCCGCGACTGAAATCAAACACGCATCTGAGTCGAGCTCAATGTCCCAAGTGAGACATCGAGATGGTTGAGCCGGCCCGTGGGTCGGATCCAGGGGGATCAAGGCGAACACGGCCCCAACAAGAGGCGGTCGTGTGCGGGATGCTCTAGACTCAGAGCTAGAATCCGCCGCCACGGAGAGTCTTGAGTTTAGTCAGAAATAAATGTGTCAAGAGATCTGGGACCTAGATCTCTCTTCTCTCACCTGCGGCCAAGCTTCTTAGACCCGAGCTGTGTCTGACCAAGATCCATCCATCTCCATCGTCTCCATCTGCCGGATATTTGTGTTTACCTTCCCGGTTGAGGGGGAGACACATGCAATGTACCTTGTCTGGAGACTTCACTGTCGTCCGACTCTACGGTGAATGGGATGGTTGTGGTGACCAAGTCGTCCTGCTGCAGCCATCCCAGTCCTGTCCAGCACCAGCATCAGACGAGCCGAAGACGACATTTGAGACGAAGCTCGCAGAGTGCTGCTACAACAGCATTTCTACCAGATATTACGTGAACCGGCCTTTCCTGATTGACTAATGAGCTGTCCGCCTCGACGCAGGCATGCCGACCCGGGACCGGACTGGACAAAGGCGGTCCCACTCTTTGCTCCGCCGGCTTCTCCCCCGAGATATCCAGCCAGATATTACTTCGTACTCCTGGCCAAATAATGCTGGGAAGATCGGCCCAGGCATCTACGAAACCTCCCGCGCATTCGTCATGGCCCCCTTGCTGCTGTAAAGCTTGCTGTCTGGGGAATTACGGGACAACACGACGACGCCTCAGCCTCTCCGACCATCGAGCCCTCACCGCAACCCCCGTTGGAAATCCCATCATCCACAGACGTCTGCCCTCGCGGCCATGTGCTCCCGGGATGCAGGATGTGGGCTCTACAGCCCTGCCGTTAGTGCCACCTCACCGCAAATCAAGGGAGGGGAGGGGTGTGCGTCTATGTCCATCTGTGCAAAAGCACGAATTAAGGGGAATTGGTTCAGCGATATCCAGCGCGGAATTCTGCCAGAGAACGTAGATAGTTGGCGAGTCTCGCCGCGGCTGGCGAATCAGCGCTGGCCTCGTAGACTCATGGGTTACGGCTGAGGCGCGGACATGTGAGGCCTGCGAAGGGGGCCATGAGGGCTGCGCCGTCAGTGTGGTTGGCCCCTGAGTACCGGAGAGTGAGGCGGATACACTAGAGCTTGAGTTTGGTGTTAGACAGAGTGGTAGCACACGTGTTGAAAAGCAGGTTCTTCGACAAGTTGCATCCGAAACCCGGAGCAACGATTTCATTTCAAGGTCCAATGATACAATATGAAGGTATCTTTGCTACAAACGCCGTGCCACCCTATTGGCTGCCATGCCTGTTGCAGTTGTACAGTGCAAGCTTTCTATCTCCTGAACTCTTCACAGTTTTCTTGGGACGCATACCGTGTATCTCATAATCACAAGCCAAACCGACCTCTTGCTCGGTGTCCGCGGGTATCGCTGCAAACGGGCTGTAAACAAAAACAAAAATCGAGTGACCCCATAGGCCCCATCACCAAGGGCTTTGTGTGAGTTGGGGTGCCTGGAAGCTGCCAGCCTTTCGGGCTTGATCCAGCTCCATATCCACGTCCCAGGCATTCAGATAACCTCCCATCTCTCGGATAACGTCCTCCACAATGTCCAGAGGTTCTTGTGATTCATGGACGTTTTCAGGTTCACGATGGCTGCGAGCATTGTTCCCGTCCTGCTCTTCCTTGTCTGACTTCCGGAGTTGGTCGGCAGAGAGGAATGTCTCGGCCATGGCTTGGGCCTCTGGGCTGCCAAGCGTGTGCTGTGATGCTGTGGGCAGGATACGTTGCCGTAGGCCCTTTGTTCGGTTCGCAACAGCTGTAAAATGTTCGTGAAACTTGGCATCTCCCGATATTGGCAGCTCCGCGATGGGGATTGTCGGTGGTGGTGAGACTTGTCTCCCTCTGGCCTCCAATGGCGGCGGCATCGCAACACTTGTGGTTGAGATTGACACCTCATGCGGTAGCGGTGCCCACGACACACGACGCTGTGAAACGTCGGCCTTCCAAGGGTTCTTGGTAGCCGAGGCGAGAATGCCTTGGGTGCTGGGGAGCCGGGACCCCGAGTCTTGCCACGCGGCGCGCAGCGACTTGCGAGCCCGACGTTCCGGAGATGGCGACATGAAGGAAGCGAATGATTTGACTGAGAACTGGGGTTCTGGTGTTGATGGGCGTGGCGCCATGGCCGGTGTGATAGCCGGTGTAATGGGTGTGGCGGCGTGGTTCTGCAACTGGCTCGAAGGAGAAGATGCCGCGATGAGTGGATGTAACGGTGACAGCTGGGCTACATCGTTGACATTCGGCATGCCATCTTGAGTCGCAATTGGCTCTTGAGCCAGGACTGCTACTTGAGGGGTTGTGATAGCTGATGGCTCTATCGTAGATGCGTCCTCCACCGTTTGCAGAGTGCCAGTGCATCGAGAATTCCCCGGGAAGAAGACGTTTTCAGCTCGCTTAGCGAATTGAGAAAGTTTGCTTTCAGCCCAGGGACTCTGCTGTGAGACGGGAAGTGGTACTGTGCCTGAACCCGTCTCATCCACCTCCATTGTATCGCCGAGTCCTAGAACCGTCCGACCGTGTTCTGGTGCCGGAGATGCTCCTGAAAGAACCTGGCTTTCGGGCGCTAAGTTGTCGATAGCCTGCTCCTGAGCAGGTTCGTCGAGTTCCTCTTTCAGAGTCGAATTTTCTTGGGGAGATTCCTCTAAGGCGGCATCAACGTGAGAGGACGCGTGGATTTCGTGATCCGGCGTCAACGCAGGGGAGGATGAGTGAGACATTCTCGCCCAAAGGGTCTTGGGGACAAGCCGCTTAACTGAGTCCTTCAGGAGATGCAAAGGCGCAGACTTGCAAGGATCAAGCCGAGCTTCAGGAGCTGCATCGGATGCATCTGAGCCTTGCGACAAGCTGTTATCTGTGCCATCATTCTCTGATTCGTCTCCTGATTCTTCGGAAGCATCCTCTTCTGTTGCGCCGTCTTCAGAAACCGATTGCTCCTCAGTGTTTGCCGCATGGATCTCTGATGCGCTTTCGTTGTCCGATATATCTTGCTGAACCGTGGGTTCGGTAACTTCCATCACGGCTACCTCAACGGTATCACCAGACTCAGATGATCCATCGCTCGCTGTCTCTGAACCGCTCGACGTCTCCGAATCGCTTTGCATCTCGACGTCAGTTTCGCTTTGATGACCAATGTCAAACCCAGCAAAGTCCTCGCTGGCCAAGGACGACAGCTCGCTAGACATTGTATTTGTGTCAACTCGCATGGTTCCGGTTTCTAGCGCGGTAGACATGGGGTCAATTTTTGAGCTTGAGACTTTGGATTCAGCAGAGTCGTCCTCTGTCACACGCAGTTGTTCTACTTCTTCATCGTCCATGGAAGATAGTCCAGACCACGACTTTGTATCGTAAAATCCACAAGCCTCTCCAGAAGACGCATTAGTCTGATCGATCACATCGACTTGGTCGTCGTCGGAGTCTGTCGGCTTCGGCCGCATCCTGAAACAGAAGCTCTGGTCTCTCTGTGTTTCCAACTCTTCAGACCCGTCCACCAATTCGTTTTCTTTAGGGACTTCTTCTCGAACTGTCTCGGCTTGCTGAAGCGAGGACGTTGGTCGACTTGGAGAATGCCTGTTAAGAATCCGTTGAGACAAATTAAGACGAGGTGATTTTCGAACCGAAGCTTGGGAAAACCGTTTCTGCGACACAGGCGATGATAGAGTCGCGGCAGCTTTGATGGAAGCAGCCTCGTTTTTGGAAAGCACGTCTTTCGATTCCTTCAATGCCTTTTCGAGAGCACATTTTTTCGGGCTTCGCTTGGGTGATATGCGCTTGGTTGGTGTTTGTAGTCGACCAGGTGCGCTGGTGAACGAAAGGGTGATGGAATCAACAGTCTCTTCGTTGTTTCCTGCATCCTGCTCAATATTTTGACTTGTATGAATGCGCATAAAACTCTCGGTGATTTTGGCGGAAGAAGGTAGTTGGCCAGGAACACTGGTGAATGAGATGTTGCGTCTGGGATATCCACCAGAATGGTCTTGGCGAGAGACTTCTGCTATTCGTGTTATTGGGGAGTTAATAGACCCAGACTCCATGAGCTCTGTCCGTCGCCGTTTGGTTGCCACCTTCCGCAACCATTCAGATCCTTTGGCTTTCCTCTTCCCGTCTGACTTGTTTTCCTTGGGTGTGGACGCCCAGAACTGATCCTTCGCGACTGGTTGTACCGTGGTCCGCCATTTCTGGACCATCTCCAACTCAGCATCCTCTAGGTACGGGTGTTCCTCTTCAACAGGGGCCTGCTTAAGGCTTTCGGGGCTTGGGAGATGGCATTCCATGCTATCGTGGGGCCCAACCTGAATTGTTTCTGGAATCGACACATTTCGTTCATGTCTCGGTTGCCTGGAAAGCTTGTCGGGGGATGATCTGGTGCCTTGAAAAGCCCTAGCCGTACGGTGCTTTGACTGCCAGGGGTTGGTCCATCCCGAGCTCTTGTCGAAGGGCCCCTTTAAAGTTGCCGTGAGTAGGAGCGGCGTACATCCGTCGAGGAAGCGTTGGCCTGCAGCCTCGTATCGGAGTCGTCGAGAGGTCGGATCGTCATAGTCCTCGTCATCGGATCCTTCGTAGAACACACCTTCAGGTGCACAGGTAGCTTCGCAGTAAATAGTATCCTCCTCCCAGGACGGCTCCAACTGGTCCACCTTTCGATCGACGTGCTGCATAGTGACACCGCTTGTTCATGAATTTCTGGATTGGGGGTTCAACAATAATAAAAGAGCCATGAGAGACGATGAAGACTGGAAACAGAGGGTCGTGGGCGGGCGAGGGTATCTTCAGCCCGCATCTGATGTCGTCACTTGTGTGCCGTACCAGGGGTTCTGAGACTTGGAGTTGAAATTCACGCCGTCTCCATGGGTGACGCGCCCCGCGTTCCTCACGTGAGAGCGCGTATAGTGGTTTTGCGCAAAACACCTAAACAGCCTGGACAATGGTAGATGATGATGGTGTGTGATTAAAAAGAGCGAATGGCGTTTTTGAGTCGTTTTGAGAACCCGGGAGCGTCTCTTTGAACACTTCGAGTGAATCCGTTTGCATCATATGGTACGTGATTGGGAATTGAGCAGGACAAACGTGACTAGGCACGTGCCGTTGAGCAATCACACGTTGTTGACACGGCAACAGCGCTTTCCCCAATCGCTTATCCTTGGCCTTGTTTATCCCGGCGCCCAAACTCAAGGATACGCGCAACAATGGCTCGCGCCTCACAACCACCCAGATGCTTCCCCAAACTGATTTTGCGCTCAGCCTTCATGTCTACTGTTTGAATTCCTACATCTTCATTTAGTATTAGCGCAGCCCTCTTCACCCATCTATCGACTGCCTGCGCTCTCACCCAACGAACCACACCGCGACGATCATCACGACCCCCATTTTCGCGACCCCGCACACACGATAGCATTTGGCCCTGTTTGTATGGAGTTCGAGTAGTTATTTTGTGTGTCAGATTCCTTTTCCAGGTGTCGCGATGGATCACGCTTGGCTGGACTCCCTGTCGGAGGATTGGGTCTCCCAGCCTGGATCAGACACTTCCGCCGCGCAACTCCCGGCTTTTAAGGACGACGACGACGCGAGCACCAAACCAAGATCAACCCCGAGCCGGATACCACGTAGGACGTTTGGTCCACGGCCTCAATCATCAGGTCCTCCCGACACTAGTAGCAATGCCTTGAGCGAGCGCAGCACAAACGATATCAATATCTCGAGTAAACGGCTATCATCCAAGTTGTCTCGGGAATCAAAACACACACACGGCAGTAGATCTGTCTCCGCATCCACAAGCGCATCCGTCGTTCACAACACGATCCAGCACAAGTCGTCACCAGGAAAGAGCAAGGTTGAAACACCAGAATGGAAGCGACGGCTGGTGTATGGAGGGGTGCAGTACGGGGAACAACGCGACCTGTTCTGCTCTGCTGCGGATGGTCTCCAAGACATGTTCAAGCCGCCGTCCCCGAACGACGACGAGGAGCAACACGAGACGACTATGCCCTCTAGCCCCCCGTCTTATCCCCAGCGCATTGCCAGTGACGATATTCACCATGACCTCGAGGGTCTTGATGTGGACGAGCTTGAGGACGACGAGCCCTTGTACCCCAACGAAGTGACACCTAGCCCAAGCCCAAGGAGAACAAAGAGGGAAATTCAATACAAGCTTAATATTGATACTTCCGTCTTTTCAAGTCAAGCAAGTGGACCAGAGGACGCGACTCCTTCACGCCTACCTGAGATCTACCGAGATGAAAGCTGCTTGAGTGCGCCAGGTGATGAGGACGAGGACGCCAACCTCCGAAAAACAAGTGGCCAGAGCGTCATCCGCAACGAGGATTTCAGTCCGATCCTTATTGGGAGACAAAGTGACCAAAATGGCAAGATGGACTTTGCGCCCATCGAGCTGCCCGCGGACCAGTTGAAGTCGAAGCTTGAGGCACTGCGGATCAACCAAGTCCTTCTCGATCCTCGAGTCGACCCTCGAACGGCCTTTGACGGACCGAGCCAGAACGAACCAATCAACCTGGAGAACAGCGAGGATTATGCCCAGGCTGGAGGATACATCAACCTGCAGAGGGGAGGACGATCAGCAGAAGGATCATTTCGCTATCGGGACCTCAGTCCTTGTTTGGGAGTCGACACCTCGGAGATGCTCCCTGAGGAGTCGTTGCAAGCCAGCACACCAAAGCAGTTCCCTTCGATAAGGACGGCCACCAACCCTTACCCAAGCAACCAATTCTCTTTCAGTCCTTCATTGCCTCGAGCTCCATTCCCTAGCCCCGATAAAAGGCAAATATCCGCCGGACAAGGCGCATCATCAAGTGGAAGCCCTCTTAAGCTTTTTGGACCATACGATACTTTTACTAATCAGACACTACTTCGTCGAATCAGTCAATTCGAGGAAACAATGTCTGGTACCACCTCTCGACAATCCCTTGGCTCCGTTGTCCATCACGATAGCTCACCGACGCCAGATACCCAGTTACACATGTCTGCTCCATCTAGCCCCCGCGGGCTTGATCAATCTCCTGTTTTGAGACCAGTTAGCCAATTCGGCGGCCCTGACCTGGAAGGGTTTGAATTCAGTGGCGATATTTCGTACGCATCGCAGGACAGCTTCTCAACTTCCGATAAAGAGAACACCCCTCCGAAGCCAGTCTCTTCTCACCCTATTGAACCCATCTTCGAACGGCCGATACGCGAAGCATCTCCTGATGAGGAGTCGGAGCTGCTCGTCCGCAGGAGGCGGAACAAGTCGTTGTCGTCATCTACAAGCAAGCACACCAGAACATTATCCAGTTCCAGCCAAATTCGCAAGTCTCTTAACCCAGCTAGAGGAGCACCGGGTCTGGATGCCGCGCTGCTGCGCGATGGCTCCGAAGGCAAGAGACCCAGAACTTCCCCGTCTAAAGATCCCACACCCAAGCGTCGGCGAACGCTTCACCGCTCAGATATCGCCTTTGGCCGTGAGGATCGCTTCTCCGGGGTGGATTCAGCACATCGAGAAATGCAATCAGTGATGGGGAAAAAACGAAAGGATGCCCGACCCGGTACCTTTCAGTTGGCGGACCCGAGCGTTCTGGCGATGAGATCCATTTTGCATCCCTGCAGTCCAACCCATAGTAGGGGTTCATCTCGAAATCACTCGCGACATTCATCTGTGGACCCAGAGAGCAAAGGGATGAGCGACCTGCCTAGGAAGTCGCCGATTCGAAAGCTGCAGGATGAGAGCATCGCACAGTCAAGCGGTTCCCCGAGCGAAATAGGCCGAAAACCGTCTATTAGAACGCAGGATTTTGTTGACCAAGCTGCACAAATCATGGCCATGATCCGAAACCAGGTGAGAGCACCTGGGCTATCGAGTGTGGAAGAGTCAGAGGCCGAACATGGCGAAGCCAGCCCTGACTTCGACGACGACTCATACCAGGAATCGACCAAAGAACCACTATCTCGACCACCTAGTCGCGAAGGCCGGCCCATGTCGAGGCTCCCCGTTCGACAAGAGGATCCTGAGCTCATCAACAGGTTAAAAAAGTACCAGGAACTGAGCGACATGGGCGATATCATCTCGTCATCCATGCGGTCTATGGGTCTTGCAAAGGATGCGATCCGCGTAGCCCAGGAGGTTGAGCGACAAATCGTCGAGAATTCTCGCGGCCGATCCGATATTCCTTACACGACGGACGACCAGGTGATCAGCGATCCACCCAACATCCGGTTGTCAATAAATCCGGCTCACGACTTGCCCGGTAGCCCTGCTCGAGACTTTCCCACCCATTCGTCAGGAGGCTCGACTAATAGGACGTTCCCTACGGGCTCTTCTCGAGGTTCCGACTCCAGGAAGATCATTATGCCCGAGAGTGTGTCGCATCTCATTCCGGATCGAGTCGGCGGTATGTACCTGGACAAACGGAACAACATCTGGATCAAGAAGAAGGAAACGCCTCCTCGGCGGACAGTCAACATTCTCCCCTCAGAGGACAGCGAAGACGACCCGTTCGCCAGTATACCGGACCTATCTGTCGATCTGACCAGAGAAATGCAGAATCTCGTGCTGCCCACGTCCAGGAAGGTCAACCCAGGCGACAAGACGAACCAGATGGCCCTCCCCGCTAGTCCCTCTCCGTCTCCTCGGCCCCCGTCCCGGGGCTATGTCACCCTGTCTCCAAATGAACATCTGAGCCCAAATGTTGCAACTCTGGCCCGAGAGGAGTTTGAAAAGCTGGACGCTCGCGCAATGGAAAGCTCTGATATGGACCCTGACGAATCAGCGGAGCGAGATGAGAGCATGCAAGAGAATATGGCTAGCAGCCCCCCTTCGACTACCAAGAGGCGCAACCTCACTATTTCGTTTTCATCGCCAGTGGCATCCATCATCCAGGATGTTCTTGCCGAGGACTTAGACAGTCTCGAGGACGACCCAGAGATGCCGGACGAGGATGTATCTATCAACCCCACACCGAAGAAATATTCAGTGAACTCGATAGGCAAGTCGGCCATGAGGAACGCCGGCCAGGGGTCGATTCGCGGCACCCGGGTTGCTTCACGGCACGTTCCCCACAGCGCACCGGAATTCATTCCTAGGCCGGTGTCGCGGATCGATGAGCAAGACGAAGAGAGTACCATCGAGATTCCTGCCGAAGACCAACGTCAGGTCAGCATCATTGGTGACACGAGCGTCATCAGCCACAAGACGCCGGATGGTCGTCGGGCCAGCTTGAGCTTCCTCGTTGGGCAAACTCCTTGCAGCAACTTTCTGTCTGTTCGCGCAGACGAGAGCGCCGTCATTGGCCAGAATGTCGGAAAGCTCTCCTTGAGCCCACTGTCTGAGTTTACACTTAACAACTCGGACCAGTCGTTTGGGTTCGAGGTCAGCTACGTCATGGGCCGCCGCCATATGGCAACGGGCGATGGCGCTAAGAAGGTCATGTCCATGACGATACGAGACCTTGTGGACAAACTTAGTGAGGTTGAGCCTTTTGAACCATACTGGGAGGATATCACCGAGCTGGACCTGCACGAGAAGCGACTGGGAAGCCTACACATGCTGGATGAGTTCTGTGGCAAATTAGTGACTCTGGACGCTTCTCAGAATGCCCTGGGTCATCTTGACGGCGTGCCCTCTAGCGTGCGGCAGCTCAAGGTGTCTTGCAATATATTGACGGAGTTGACATCGTGGGATCACTTGATGAATCTGCAGTACGTGGATATTTCCGGAAATGAGGTTAAAAGTCTGTCTGCACTGAAGGGTCTGGTGCATCTGCGAAGCATCAAGGCGGACAACAATCAGCTGACGAGCCTCGATGGGCTGGACACACACGACGGACTACTGTCACTCCGCGCGCGAGACAACCTCATCGAGGAAGTGGACTTTGCGAGCACCAAGATGGAGCGCCTGACGGAACTTGACTTGATTGGCAACCGAATCGCGTCGGTTCGCAATCTGGAGCTGGTACCAGCGTTGGCGCGGCTGAAGCTTGGGAAGAACCGGCTACAAAGGTTTGCAGTCGAGTCTAGCATCAAGGGGCTGCGGGAGCTGGATCTTAGCGGCAACGAACTTGTTTGCTTGGACGTCAGAAACCTTCCAAATTTGCATTCGCTTCACGCGGACCGCAACCGCATCGTCGAGTTGACCGGGTTCAGCCACGCTCGCCACCTAGACAGCCTCTCATTGCGGGAGCAGCGAGGCGAGCAGTCACTCGACCTTGGATTTCTCTCAACGGCATACGAGGTTCGCAAACTATTCCTTTCCGGCAACTACCTGGGCGCTTTCGAGCCAACGGTGGACTTCCTCAACCTACAACTCCTCGAATTGGCGAACTGTGGCATCCAGTCACTGCCCGACAACTTGGGCCAGCTGATGCCAAATCTCCGGACTTTAAACCTCAATTTCAACGCCGTCTCGGATCTAGCGCCGCTTCGTTTCATCCCACGAATGAAGAAGCTGCTGGTTGCAGGCAACCGACTTGCAGATTCAACAACGGTGACTGAACTGCTGCTGGAGTTCCCACACTTGACGCAACTAGATTTGCGAGACAACCCAGTGACGATTGGGTTCTACCCTTCCGTGCAGGTCCTAGTTTCGACGGACCGCGCGGGATTCGTGGACCCGTTCATGCTGCCGGACGGAGACGTGGGGCGGGACGAAATGTATGCAAGCCGGCTCGACGAGACGACGAGGTTACGACGACGATTGCACCAAATTGTGTTTGCGGCAAGCTGCAAGCGCCTGCGCAAGCTCGACGGACTGCCCATCCGGCGAGAGATGGTCCTGTTTAAGGATGACCTCTACCAGACGCTTGTCGCGGAAGGTCTCCTGCCAGACGACACACTGGTGGGAGACGGTTCATCGCCACAAAAAGAGGTGACAGTGGATGTGGCTGTGGAGCACGACGTTGCGTATCCAACGGAGTCTTTGAGGAGCAGCCGTTGGAACGCCGAAGACAGCTTTGCTTGAAGCAGAGCGGGAGATGTACGATGCTAAAATGACACAAAGGGGTAATAATGAATGACCTGTCTTGAGTAATGCATGATTTGGCGTTTTGGAATGTTCAATAGGAGATGGGCCGAAGACCAAAGGGGCTGGCTCGGCAGGACACATTACGGCGGCCGGTGTTGGAAGGAATTGTTTAATTATGCATGCCTGGGGTGTATAGATACAAGATATGAGAATTCAAAGCAAGATAATCCGGTTGGATCAACAATAAGCGGTATGAGTTCGGACGGTGTTGCTAAAATGATGCTGTGTTGACGGTGCGGGAGATGAGCCATGTGGGATCTAGGGTACCTGGGCGAAGGGCCTAGACCGGCTGTGGAATGAAGTCACTCCGAGAGCCTGTCAATGCAACGACCCCCGCCCGCGTCTCGCATCTACGTCAGATATATCACAATCTCGGCTCAGACTTGGGGCAGGGAAAAAGGGTCGCATGACCTAAAAGAAGATTCCAGCAGGCGTAACATAATTTTCTTTCCCTCTTTTCTTTTTCAAATGAGAAAGATTTTTTTCTTCTCGCGCAGTCGGTTCCAGGCTAGGCAAAAAAGAAAACAAACATGGGGGCGTCGTTGAGTTGCTGGAATTCGTTGGTGATGAGCCGCTGAACCGGAGAGCCGGGTGCGCCGCTGGAAGGGCCTGACGTGGGAGGTGGGCGCCGCTACAGGGGTCAGGCCCGTGGGAGAGCAGCCTGAACTACAGGGGGTCGGATATCGCAATCTGGGTAAGGTTGGGCACCATTCTAGGGGGACGCGAAGTACAACACAGGGGCCAGTTCGGGTGCGGGGGGCCAGCTACGAAAACTGTCCGGGATAACTTACAGGTTCCATCGCATGGACATTGGACAATTTACTGATTCGGTAGTGACGGTGGATGAGAGTGCGCGCTAATCGTGTCGTGTGCCGAAGATTGAGGTGAGGACCCAAGGACCTCCAGGTGCTAAGCTCACTAAGAAGTAGCGTCAAGTAGTGCCTGGAAGGCTAGAACCAGCTTGGAACCCAGTCGCCCAGGGCAAACGCATACCAACCAAACGTCAGCCACACAACGTCCATGACGCTTTACTCTTCATGCCAAATTCATTCACCCTTCGCCTCGCACAACGAACCCGCGACAAAGCAACACAACACAACAAAAACAAACCAAAAATCTAGGTCCGCGACGACAGGCAGAGAGCAAAGTCGCCGCCGGCTTTGTTCACTTGTTCTCTTTCCTCATCTTACGCTGACTAGAAGACCATCCGCCCTTCAACCGCCGATCCCCGATTCGCACTTACGCGCATGCCCCTCGGCTGAAGTGAAGCTCCCTCGTTCGCCCTTGCTGGTTGCTGCTTCGTCTGTCCTCTCCCTCAACTCCAGGACCTCAACCCTCGCGCAAACATTTCTTCTTCACCATCGACTCAGCAACAACCGCATCTTTACAACCACCACCTTCGGCTCATCCCAACCCATAATCCATCAAGGCTTCGGCTCTCTCCGTGGGCCATGGCAACGGCGACGGCCGGAGACGCGGCCGATCCGTCACTGCCCCTCCAGCGCTCTGTCTCCCAACACAGCACCACGTCTCTCCGCTCCTACCACAGCAGCCGCAGCGCAAGAAGCACCACGTTGCGAGGCCCTCGCGGCCGCAAACGCCTCAGCCAGCCCAGCAGCTCGTCCAGTAGTGTTGCTGCGAGCGATAAGTCGCTGACGAGCTTCCCCAGCTTCTCGCCCGAGAGCCCTGGCGGCGACCGTTTCGATGATCCCACCTGGTCCAAGGCGACAACTCGCCCACCCACCGAAAAGGCCGTTGATCGCTCCGTCTCTCGCGTCGGCCGCGACTCCATCGTCGATAGCTTGACCGGCCAGTCCAGCGCCCGCAGTGCCCTGTTCGAGGATGCCCCGTTAATGCACAAGGTCCCCGGTGCGCTTCACCAGGCCGATGACGAACACATTGAGCGATTGATCTCGCGGCAGGGCGCCGTTAGTCTGGTGAGACAGATCTCGGAGGACTTGGCCCACCGAGACGCTCAGATCTCCGCCATGCGACGACGCGCCGACGAGCGAGAGAGGGCTTTGCGAAAGATAATTCGAGAATGCGGCCTGTCCAATCTCGACCTGGAGACGCGCCTGCGCACCGTCGAGGCTGAGCTGCGCGCCAACGGAAAGACCGTACAGATGGATGACTCTGGCCTCAGCGACCTGATGAGCGATGCGATGCAAGACACAGTGGTCGCCAACGCCTACGGCCAGACGAACCGCGCTACCATCCGCGCCAGCAACCAGTCCGTCAACACAAACACCAGTACCGACCCCGGAAAGGGCACTTTGAAGGGATGGAAGGACTACCTATGGGGCACCGGCACTGCCAAACGGGGGAGCAGGGCTGGCAGCGTCAACGGCGACGGCATCAATCCGGCTACCGTCATTCGATCGCACTCGAGTATGGATCGTCGGCCAACCCTGCAAGACGACCTCTTCAACCCACCCGATCCGGTTTCGGCCAGGAGCTCCAGCCGAGCCTCCAGCATCCAGTCTGGAGCCACCGGCGAGCGCAAGACATCTGCTTCGCTGGCCAGCCTGGCATTGCGTTTGGTTGCCGGCGGCGCCATGAGTACTCGCGAAGCTGAGCCTAGGGGCCGAGCTGTGAGCACTTCTACACGGGCAGACTCTCTGAGAGCACCATCTACGACAGGACGGCGCAAGATGCAACCACGATCGGTGTCCGTCGCTGGTGGCCCCAAGGCCTTAATGGCAATGCGCCGATCGACCCCCGCGCCCTCCGACCGGGGGACGCCAAGAGTGCAGGCGCAAGAACCTTGGGATAGCATGAGAGGAAGCCCGCCGAACAACTTGCGGTCGCGCCAGGAGAGCTATGGACCTGTCGAGATGGATGCCATTTTACCCCCAGAGACGCAGCCGCCCACACTGACGCATATCTACAACAACTTCCCTAACAGCGAGTATCTAACAGATCGCTTCGGCTTCATCTACGACCAGCGGCGTAAGAAGCGACAGCGCGAGGCCGCTCAGATGGCTAGGCACGTCCGCAAGGGTAGCCGCACTGAAATGCTCATGAACGGCCGCTCCGGTATCTCACCTAACTCGCTAGACGACATCGTCCCCAGCCCCAAGGGGAGCTCGTCGAGCGACGGGCGCCCGGAGAGCCCCAGCAGCCTGGGGGAACGGGGAGCCGAGGAGGGCAAGCCGAAGAGGTGGCAGGATTACCTCAAGATTGCTACGTTCCCAACCGAGCTGTTGAGCCACACCCCCAGCATCGTTGCTCCATCGCTGGAGGTGATGGAAGGCGTCGAAGCTTCGGAAGTGGAACCTGTCAAACCCGCCATCGTGTCAACCAACTCTGGCCTGGTCCCATCAGCGAGTACGACGACGGCCGTGGACAGCGAGACGACCCAGTCATCTCAGGACTCGACAGTACTAGCCAAGGAGGACAACGAGCCAGTCAAGTTGTTGCTTCAGCAGCTTAGCGATGTGCACGACAGTCTTCAACGGGAAAGGACTGTCAAGTGGAACGACTTCCTTCGCAAGGTCCGAGCTGAACGACGACGAGAGGGCGATGCTGCCTTCGCTGCTGCTGCAGCAGCGGCCGAGGCTCGCTTCGAGCTCCCTCCCGTCATCCTCCCCGAGACGCGTGTTGCGGATGGCGAGATGATTGGCGTCTCCGGACTGGGTAACAAGGGCAAGGTCGGGCGGGCCAAGTGGAACGAGTTCAAGAATTTGATACTCAACGGCATTCCCGTCGCCTACCGCGCCAAGGTTTGGTCAGAGTGCTCTGGAGCGGCAGCGCAACGCGTTCCGGGATACTACGACGATCTGGTGTCACAGAGCGGCAAGGACGACGACCCCGTCGTGGTGAGCCAGATTCAGATGGACATCAACCGAACGCTGACGGACAACATCTTCTTCCGCAAGGGCCCAGGGGTGGAGAAGCTCAACGAGGTACTGTTGGCGTACTCGCGGCGTAACAAGGATGTTGGTTACTGCCAGGGCATGAACCTAATCACCGCCAACCTGCTGCTCATTATGCCGTCGGCCGAAGATGCCTTCTGGATTCTTACCTCTATCGTCGAGAACATCCTGCCGCATGGATACTACGACCACTCCCTGATGGCCTCGCGTGCGGACCAGCAGGTGCTCCGGCAATACGTGGCGTCCATCCTGCCGAAGCTCTCGGCGCACCTGGACTCGCTCTCTATTGAGCTCGAGGCGTTGACGTTCCAGTGGTTTCTGTCCGTCTTCACCGACTGCTTAAGCGCCGAGGCACTGTTCCGCGTGTGGGATGTAGTCCTCTGCACCAACGACGGCAGCACATTCCTCTTCCAGGTTGCCCTGGCTCTGCTGAAGCTCAACGAGGGCAACTTGCTGCAGTGCAACACCCCGGCTGGTGTCTACACGTACATCAGCCACCAGATGACGGAGCACGCCATCAGCATCGACGGATTGATGCAGGCGAGTGAGGGATTGCGGCGGGTGGTCCGCCGCGAGGACGTGGAGCAGCTGCGAGAGAAGGCGATTCAAGCTGAAAAGGACATGATAGCGGCCCGAGACGTCGACTTGGCGAAAGGAAAGGCGGTGGATGAGAGCCCAGTTGCGGAGCCTCAGCCGGGGGAGTAGCTGGGTTACTCAGCAATGAACAAGGAGGAAACGACGGAGTTGGGCACTTTCATTTGGACAGAAGCAGGAAGGTTTAAGGAGTTTGCATCAGCGGCCATGATACCCCCCCAGTTGGAGCCGTCGGAAACACAGTCGCCATGGGGAGTCAACGTTACGGCGTTCATTTACTAAAAGAATTTTCCTTTTGCCCCTTTTCGATAGGGGCTCGGTTCGGTGCGGCATGGTTTAGTCGGTTTGGTTTGGTTTTGGCACAAAGCGCTGCGATATTCCCCCGGTCTCAGACAGACACGCAACTTGCAAAGACCATCTTTAGAACAGGAGCATAGAACACGGTATACATAATTGACATGGCATACATCATACATTCACGGAGCTCCTCATAGCTTGGCTTTGGTTTCCTTGAGCCACTGCTCGTACCACACCTTGCCAAACTCCCTCCTCTCGGCCTCGTGCGCCTGGGCCTCGTCGAACCTCGCGTCGTGGCCCTCCAGCCCGGGCGTCTTCATGTAGTCGATCAGCTCGTGGTACATCTCGGCCTTGAGCACGCCGTAGACGCCGGACTTGGCCTTGGTGGTGAGGTCGCGGGCGGCAATGAAGGCCAGCAGGTCCTCGGGCTTCTCGGCGACGGCGTCGACGATGCCGGCGGCCACGGCTTCCGGGGCGGCGAAGCGGCGGGCCTCGAGCACCAGGTTGCGGTAGGTCAGGGCGGGGAACTTGGTGCGGAAGAGTGCGGCCATGGGCGGCTTGAGCGGCGCGCCGAAGAGCAGCTCGTTGACGCAGAGGAAGCCGCGCGGGGACGGCGCCAGGCGGTAGTCGTGCGCGGTGGCGAGCATGAGGCCGCCGGCGAAGGCGTGGCCGTTGATGAGGGCGACGGTGGGCATGGGGTAGCTAGAGGAGAGAGGTGTGTAAGCCACGAGAAGAGTTGGGAGGTTCAGAGGTAGAAGAGAGGGAGACTCTTACCTCAGGAAACGCCTCCAGACGCTGTACAGCAGGGCCCAGAACCCGTCAGTCTTGACAGCGTGCTCGAGGTCCAGCCCGTTGCTGTAGAACTTGGCGATGCCGGAAGTAGTAACGACGACGCCGGGCGGGTAGCCGAACTCGACAATGTCCAGGGCCTCGAGCAGCGCGCGGCACACGGGCGCCGTGATGCGGTTGTCCGGCGGCGACGTGAGCGTCAAGAGGTACACGGCCGGCGCGGGCTGCGTGCAGACGAGCGTGCCGCCCGGGTGGGAGGCGACGGGGGGGATGGTGAGGGAGAAGAGCTGGGACATTTTTGCGAGTGTGTGTGTGTGTGTGTGTATTATGAGGAGGATAATGGGTGAGAAAAGAGCGAATTCGTGGTTGATATGAGCGATGGCTTTCTTCTCAGTCGGCGCCTCGGCTCGTGGGTTGACACGCAAAGATCAGGGGGACTGGATTCCCGAGGTTGGGAGTGGGGTGGGTGTGTGTGTCTCGGGTGTCGGCGAAGCAGCATTCACGTGGGAGTGTCGACTTGGGGAGTGTGTCGATGGTCAATATGAATAAAGTAATTGATCTTTTGCGCCGTATGTCGTCTGTCGCATGTCTTGTTGACTGTTCTTGATCCCTTGGTGTTTCCATCTTGCATGTGACATAATCCAACGACGTCAGGCGCCAAGACTCTGGGGAAGGGGTACGTACCTAGCGTCCAGGTAACCCCACTTCTAGGTTTCTTTGTCCCCTTTGCCCCCACCTTCACTCTCCAAGCTCCAACTGACAGCTTTCCAACTTCAACCTCGACTTCACCCCCACCATCACCACCCACCTCGGAGAAGTCCCAAGATGCCGCCAGGCAGACAACCTCAAGAACAAGCCCCCGACGGCGGCAAGGGCGCCGTCGTCTTCTTCCACCCGGACCTCGGCATCGGCGGCGCCGAGCGTCTCGTCGTCGACGCCGCGGTCGGCTTGCAGACCCGCGGCCATCGCGTCGTCGTCTTCACTAACCACTGCGATCCCAAGCACTGCTTTGACGAGTGTCGCGATGGTACCGGCCCCCTTCCGCCCTGCCGCCGTCAGACCTAACATCCGTAGGCACACTCGACGTCCGGGTCCGCGGCCACTGGCTCGTCCCCATGTCCATCCTCTCCCGCCTCACCATCCTCTGTGCCATCCTGCGCCACATCCACCTCCTCGTCCACATCGCCCTCACTGGCGAGCTGCGCGCCCTGCAGCCCCGCGCCTTCATCGTCGACCAACTCTCCGCCGGCCTGCCCTTATTGCGATACCTCTCCCCCGCCCAGCCCGTTCTCTTCTACTGCCACTTCCCCGACCTGCTGCTCGCCCGCGGTCGCGAGTCGTCCCTCAAGAGGCTCTACCGCCTACCCTTCGACTGGATCGAGGAGTGGAGCATGGGCTTCGCCAGCGCTGTCGCCGTCAACTCCGAGTTTACAAAGCGCATCGTCGACCGCACCTGGCCTGGTTTGAAAAGCCGCGTCGCTACAAAGGTCGTCTACCCCTGCGTGGACACCGAGACCAAGAAAGACAACCCCGAGGAGCTTAAAGGTCATGGCGGCAAAGTGTTCCAACGCGAGAAGCTCATTCTTAGCATCAACCGCTTCGAAAGAAAGAAGGACATTGCTCTGGCTATAAAGGCCTTCGCTGCCATCCCCCAAGACCAGCGCAAAGGAGTGCGCCTCATCCTCGCAGGTATGCGCCCTCCCCCCTCAACTCATGACGCCAAACTGACATCCCAGGTGGCTACGATCACCGCGTTGCCGAAAACGTCCAGTACCACAACGAGCTCGAAGAACTCGCCTCGTCCTTCAACCTTGAACACGTCACCGCCAAGACGGTCATCACCGCCCTCGCCGCCCCGCCCTCAGTCCCCGTTCTCTTCCTCCTCTCCATCCCCAACTCCCTCAAGGCCACCCTCCTCCGCTCCGCCCGCTTGCTCGTCTACACCCCGGCCAACGAGCACTTCGGCATCGTTCCCCTCGAGGCCATGCTCGCGCGCACCCCAGTCCTCGCCGCCAACTCGGGCGGCCCCGTCGAGACCATCCGCGACGAAGAGACCGGCTGGCTGCGCTCCCCCGAGGATGTGCTCGCCTGGTCGGACGTTATGCAGCGAGCTCTGGCCATGCCTAACGCCGAGCTATCGGAGATGGGTGAATGCGGCGCAGCTCGGGTGCGCAACCTCTTCGGTCGGGACCAGATGGCCGAGCGTTTCGATACCATTGTCCAAGACATTGTCGCGCAGAAACGTCCCCCGCCGGTGTTCAACACCATTGTGAACGTGGCCGGTCTTGCCCTGTTCTTTACTTTGGGCCTCGTAATCTCCAGCATTTTTGCGCGACGGGCGAGTTCAGCGTAGGCAGAAGGTTGGGCAAAATTGTAATTGTGTATGATAAGAGGTTTTACGGGATGCTAGATACCCTAGACAAGCACAAGCGAGAGTAATGAAAGGGCCAGGGACAACAAGCCTTGTGGAATTTGTAGAATGGCTACCAAATCTGTACTTTGTGCAACTCTTCAGAAAGCTTTCTGTGAGACTTGGCCGGCATCACCTTTCACAGTTCATCATACCTCACACCCGTTCCATTGATTCATCCTCAGCTAGCTCATCTCATCTCTCTTGCATCGTTCCAGCCTATGCTCCCTGCCGCTCATTACACAAAAAACGAAAACATGAAAACACCTCTGATCCTCCCGAGTTCCTATGCAAATGCTCCTTTGCCGCGCCCCCTTCTCAGCGCCAGACCATGCCACGCAGCAACAAATGCAGACTCTGTGCCTCGCGCTTAGCTCGCGCTTGACTCGGGGCCAGAGGCAGTGACAGTGGGGAATAATGACATTTTCGTATGTGCAGATAGCCTCTCAACCCAGTTAAACCCCGTGGTGTCCGGGGGTAATGCTGTCCATGCTCAAGCAGTCTTTGTAATCCAGTGTATGATTCCGTCATGTACACGAGCTCCTGGCTTCCGTCACCGGCCTCGTAGTGCCCAAAGGTCTGCCTGTCCGACCCGTTTCGCTGACCCAGACCATGTCATCATCGCGCATCCCAGCTCACGTAAACCCATCGTCGTCTCGTTTCCCTCATCCATTCATCGCAGCCTTCCGCCAACGGATAACATCCTCAAACCCGATCCCATGACGTCCATGCAAGCAATTAAGCCGCCTATAGATTGAAGAAGTAGAAAAATAGTAAAAGGCGGTCCCTCCAGAAGCGATAGTCTAGTAATAACACGCATATCTCTGATGCGAAAGCAGGCACAGCCACGTTGGCCTGATGCTCCAATAATGTCTCCAAAACAATGTGGCACAAATGCAAATTGGCCCATAACAAGTCCTTCATCGCTGGTCTGAAGTCTGACAGTAGTGTATGAATGAAAACCGAGTAAAATCTCATAAGTGGGGTAGGGTATCATTGTTCGTAGTGCGACGTCCCCTCGTCGCTGTGTACGGAAATCTTCTTGGCCGTCTCCGTGCTGGCAATGCTGATGTTGGTATCGCGTCGCCGAGCAGAGAAGGCCGGGGGGCGAGGACACCCGGTGGCAGATGCCATCGGCTTCTTCTTCGCCTTTGCCATCAGCAGGATTCCGTCATCGCTGCCATCATCGTCTTCATCATCCTCGATGGGTCGCGCCACAGGGGTGCTCGTCACCGAGTCCCGCGAACAGCCCCCTTCCATGTGCAAGGTCAATGAGCCGCTGTCCATAGCAGGAGGGTTGGAAAAGACTTGGTCAATGGGGAACCCAGCGGTCGGCTCCTTGTTCATAGCGGGAGGCGTGAGCGAGTCCGTAGACTCGAGCAACGACGGGTGGGCGCTCACGACCCCCGGCTTGCCAAGCAGCTCGGCTTCCATGTCGGCGGATACAGAGCTGGCACCGCTGAGCAATGCTGGCAGGGATGGGTCTGATTGAAAAGCCAGCATCCGCTCAGAGGTGCTTGTCATCGAAGGCAAGGCCGAGACCGGGCTGGCAAGCTCACTTGGGCTGGTAAGAGGTGTGCCTAAACCCTCCATCGACTCGGTACTTGAGGACTTGTTCGTTGCCATGGTATCGCCTCTTGAGGGTGCGGCTTGGTTGCGCTCCCATTCTTCCGTATCTGGCGACGGTGGGCAAGGAATGCTCATGGGATCGTAGTTGGCCTCGTTCATCCGCTGGCACGCTTCATAGTTCCCCAAGGGCGAGTTGGCATCGGGGACGGTGTCCGTGCGGTGTGCCGTTGGTGGCCTTCCATCGATGACGGGAAGTGGTCGATTGTAAAAGTTGGGATCGGAGTGTGGTTGACCGTGCTGATATCCGGCGGCGGACTTAAGAGACAAGGCAAGAGGTGAACCCAGCACTTGTTCCGGCGCGCCCCTGCCGAGATCGACGGATCGGATAGGCCGATTGTGACGGGAAGGTTTGCCGGGTGCCATCGCCGTGCTCAGTGCTACCTTGGGCTCGGCTCGCTTGTCGGCACTGGCAAATAGCCCCCGGTCAACGGACCGTGCTCGGGAGCTTTCGTCGATTCCCGATCCCATCTCACGCGTCTTTCGAGCCGACTCAGTCCCAAGGTCCTCTGGGCCATCCAACTGTGGGGGAAGACTGGGTGTTGTGGGTGTCGTGCGCGAGACAGGCAAGGCGGGGGCGAGATGCAACCAGTTGTTAGCGTGCTTCGAGTGTCCGAGACCGAGGCCATGGCCAAAGCTATGTGCGTGTCGGTGAAATGGCCAGAGAGAAGCCGGGGAGTGGGACCTCTCAGTATCTTGTGGGGTCTCTGTGGTCTCGCTTTGCGAATGTGAATGTCCTCGAGGAGTGTCAACTGATGGTAGCACCGTCGCCAGGGGGTCGTAAACTACCGATGGCTGGGTGCTGGTCGTCTGGCTGACGGCGAGGGGATGCTCCGGAGTCGAGCTAGTCTCTCGAAAGGCGTTGGCGAAGTAGTCATCAATGCGGAGACTTTTTCGGCGGTGGTCACGAAAAGTTGGCTGAGGCGTCGGGGGGCCCGAGCCGTTGTTGTGCATGCTATCGCCGGCCTCGCTGGCGGCGCTGCTAGTTGCTCGATGCCGCGTCTTGCTGTCACTACGCTCCACCAGGGGGTGCATGACCTTGCCAACGGCCTTCTTGACAACGGAGCGAGCTCGCTCGAGGAAGGTCAGTGGGACGACGGCCGATGACATTTCTCTTTCGTCGACCTGGATCCTGCGGCCAGATGACGGTCTGGCGGGGTCGGTGTCATCAAGCCAACCGATCGGATTCGCAAGATTCTGAACAACCCATGGGTGTCGCTTGATGTCCCTGAGCCGAATTCGCTTTTCTGGGTTCTTCGTGAGCATCTGCCGAAGCAAATCAACCAGCAAGTTGTCCACCTCCTCGTATTCAAGATCATTGTCGTCTCGATATGGATGCATGTTCTGTCGCTTATACAGAGATGTAACCATCGGTGACGTCGAAGGATGAACGGGCTTGAGTCGGCGGCGAGGAATGTATACCTCCTCTGTAGCAATCTTGCGGAACATCTGGAACTCATCCTCGGCAAGAAAAGGGATGCGGGCGTAGATTAAGCAATAGAGTGTAACGCCGAGAGACCAGACATCAATCTGCTCCGAGACCTTTGGCTGTTCCTGGTCGAGGTCCGTATAACATAACTCAGGTGCGAAGAATGCGGGAGTTCCCACCGTCTTTGCGAGCTCGAGGTCGTCATCGAAATCCTTGGCTTCCGACTCGGAGACTGTGTCGTCGAACTCGCCATCACGGATGGGCCGACCGAAGTAGGAGACACCGAAGTCTGAAATCTTGACTCTGTGTTCCTTGCTCCAGAGAAGGTTTGCGGGCTTGATATCCCGATGCACGACGCCTTGGTAGTGTAGGTACTCCAATCCCAGAACGGTGTCTTGAAAGGTAGATCGTGCCTGGGTAAATGTGAAGCAGGGGACGTACGAAAAGTCATCGGAAAAGGGGTCGTGTTGCTGCTGTGGGTTGAAGTCGAGTGAAGACATGTGGGAAATGATGGAGTCGGCCATGCTAGGGGAGCGGCCTCGGAAGCCGTCCTCGAAGTAGGCACCGTACATGGTTCCGTCAAGAGCGACGCTTGAAGATTGGTTCGAGCGGAGGGGAGCAGGATTTGCGATATCATCCCAGCAAACGTCCTCGTCATCGTCGACAGCTCGGGTAGAAGAAACGGCGGAACGGGACCGTGAGTGGCCGCTCGACTCGGCGCGGGAAGTATGACGCGAGCCGGGACGTGATAACGGCTCGTCACTAATGGCAAAGTCGTCCCGCGATGGGACTCGGGACTGGCTGCCCAGACTATTGCCGGACTCGTCTTGCTCGGCACTCCAGTGATCGGTCGGGACGACGTAATTCTGAGCCATCTTGGCCCGCTTCAATTGCTTGAGAGCCTGGCGACGTTCGAGGATTTGCTCGTACTTTTCCTCTTCAGGGGTCGGGGGTTCGCCTCGCATCTCGCGCTCGATACGCCTCCGTTCGAACTGACAGATGTGGGGGAGGCCCTTCTTGCGCCAAACAACTTCGCCGAGTTCAACGTGTTCCAGAACCATGTAGATTTTCTTGAGTTCCGGGTCGTCGATGACTTCGAGGAGAGCGACAACGTTTTCATGCCGGATCTTCTTGAGAATGGCAATCTCCTTCTTGGTCTTGTCCTGGGGTGACTTGGCGGTAACCTTGCCAAGTCGTCGCTTCTTGGAAAACCGGGCGATGATTTTGATGGCCACATTTTCGCCCGTCTCCATATTCCGCGCCAGCTTGACCTTTCCATGCATGCCACGGCCAATCTCCTCAATCACTTGATACTGGTTGATGGTTTTCCGGCCCGTGATGTTGTCCGAGTCGATGAGGGCCTTGTGGGTTCTGAAGTGGGGTGGTTAGTGTTTGACAAACAAACCCTCGGCTCCAACACCCTCATCACTGGGGCAAGAGCCGGGGGAAGATACAACGGGCAAGTTCTCATAACAGTGACACTTACTCTCGAACTCGGTGCATTTGCAGTGGGTGCAGAAGAGGACTGAACACGTTCACCGGAGTGTTGCTCTCAGAGACGGAAGTCACTAGATTGTGTCGCGAGCCCGAGGGGCTGAAGAGGCCGGGAGAAGACATGGGAGTGCTGTTGGCGGTCCTCAAAGGCATGGAGGCGGAGGGGGGTAGGTGAGTGTGCAGCGGCGCAGTTGGCCGAGCCGTCGACGAGAGGGAGGAGGACGACTGCTGCTGTGACAGCGACTTGTGGTGGTGTCGGGCGTGGTGGTGATGGTGGTGATACTGTGAGGGATCCATGATGAACGAATTCGGGATGGAGACGTCGGTCGAATCGACATAGTGGACGGGATAGGGCGGGCTCGCAGAGGCGGGCCTAAGGAGCGGAAGAGTCACGACAGTGGTGACGGAGCGTCTATAGTGCCATTGTTGCGGGCAGAGCGAATCGAAGGTTTTGAGAGGTCGCGGGAGGTGAGGGTGGCGAGGATGGTGAAGATGGCGAGAGAGAGGTGAAGAAGGTTGAAAGAAGACGAGAAGACAAGATAGCGACTGGGTCGAGGAAGTGGAGAAAAGGTAAAGAGCGAGGTCGTGTGGTTTTGGGGGGGGATTTTTTAGCTGGTGGGCTGGGTTCCCGGTCGGTGATGTACGGAGGTGGAGAAGACGGCTGGCGTGGTGTGGGCGCGGAGCGACAAGAGCGAGCGAGGAGCGTTCGTTCGTTCGTCCACGGCCGACAGCGCAGACAGAAGGGGGATCGAGGGACAGGGGGGGTGAGGTCGTCTTGGCGGGCTGGGCTTTGGTGGGCTTGGTGGGCTCTTCCTCAGTTGGGCCTTGTTGGTGACTTGGTGCTTGGTGTCGTCTCGCTGTGGTGGGAACTAGCCGGTGGTACCTTACAGTGCTGGAGCGGCGAGCAGAGTCCCAGGCGGCGACCTGATTGACTGGAGCCTTTTTTTCTACTGGGGATGTCTCCTGTAGCCATGGGCGGGACGGACGGTTGATGGTGGTGGTGTGGGTAGATGGGCGTGTGCGTCCTGCGCTGTGGTGTGTGTGGTGAGAGACAGGATATGTGCTTGTTGTGTGCGTGGTGTGTGCGGGCGTGAGGTTGAAGGTGAGGGTGAGGGTCGGAATGGGAAAGATGGCGCCAGCAGGAGGACGAAGTGGGTACATGGCTGAGGCACGGACACTGTGCTAAGATCTAGGATTTGGCACAGTAAGTACTGTCATCGACTGTGCGCTCCCGTCCCGTCTGGAATCCACTCGCCACCCGGACCAGACGCTGACTGATTACACTCGTTGGCTCGAGATGATCGAGGAGAGTCGAGAAGTCTAGATAAGAGAAGTATGCGGAGAGATAGTATCAGATCAGCTATGACTTGATAGTGACTACACTCTATGCCTCTTTCGCGGTTTCTTGCCGTTGACGACTGCAACTGAGACCTGACGACGGGCTCAGGTGAGCAGCCTACCTGGCCAAAAGTCGGCACAGACTGCAACCCTCAGCGGGACTGCATCCTTGGCGACGCGATTTTGGTCTCCCCAGCTCTAACAGCAACAGCCCAGCGGGCGTGATACCAACCGTTTTTTTCGGTTCTGTGCCTTACGGGAAATCGATCATCTTCGGCGACGTCGCCGTTCAAGAGCTGACGCAATTGGGGGTCTAGTGGGGACGGGCGCTGATTGATCCCTGCGGTTCCCTGGCTCAGCACCCTGGCTCAGCACCCTGGCTCAGCACCCTGGTTCCTTGTTAGGCACTGTGTGCAAGACTGTGTGCCCTCTCGTCCCGCGTCGTACGCGGAAGGTTACCTCTGTCTCGCTCTCTGGCAGTAATTATTCGTACCTCTCGGGTTTGTGCCCATCTCGCTGCAGGAAATACCTTGACATATACTCCCGCACTTCCATGCCGAAGCCATGCCTTGGCCAGCCGTGCCATTCATCCATACCTGACGGCCACCCCATGCTTCTCCCTACTCCTGGCGCCTCGCAGAAGTGCAAAATAATCAATCGACACTTGCAACACTTGGTGCTTATTCGTACTGTACAGGGGTGTCACAACAGTCTCCAAAGATCTCCAAGGGTTGTCTGTACTGTACTTCGCAAGGTCTCCTGAAGTCTTCCATTTACCTGTAGGTGGATGGATGGATGGACGGATGGATGGATCATAGATTGCCAGGATAGTAGACGAATAAGCCGATGCCGGATCCACCATATTGTTTTTTCCCTCCTTCTCGCCTCGGTGCTCACCAACATTGCTCCCGTTGGGTTCGGTGGCTTGCCCGGGCCTTGTCATGCCAGTCATGACAGATAAGATTTGCGACTCTGGTAGGCAGGAGTTTTGCTTTTTTTGGGCTCCGGGACCTGAAAGTCGGCTTGGGGCTTGCGCTTGGGCTAGCGAAGCACCTGGGGCTGCGGGCATTGGACACTGGAGACAACTGGAGAGATGGGGAGATCTGGTGGCTGTGGATACTCCCTTGTCCGGGAAGAGGATTGGATGAGTTCCATTGAGGAACCAACAAGTCGGGAACAATCGCATGCTCGTCGCCACCCGTTCCAACGTGTCTCCAAAGCGGAAATTGTTGATCGTGTCCGCCGCCATCGCGCGTGTCTTTTCCCGAGTACTTCACACGAGGTACTGTTCTTCTTGCCATGTCTCGGCTTCCGCCAACAGCCTTTTTTCCCTTTCGTGTCAGGTCTGTGCGGTTTGCTTGAAACGTGCCGCAGTGCTCGCGTGCCTGGATCGTGGGCTCTGAGTCAAGTCATCTGTCGTTGAGCCCAACTACCTTACCTAGAAGTTTCAGGCGTGGAATTCCTAGCACAAAGGAACCCGGGCGCTTCTATCTGTAGGTTGACTGATTGTCGTTCCATTTGGTGGCGTCTTCAGGACCGGGAAGCATGGGTCAAAATGATATGACATGACAGCGGCGAACTGCGACCAGAAAAATCTTCGTCATGGGCAATTGACTGACGGATTGGCAAGTCTCCACGGCACAAAGCAGGATAAAGTTCGTCACTGACTCCTGCGCTGGACAGAGTTAGCTTGTATGCACCAGCGGGTGACGATGCGAGGCCACGGGAAGCTAGAATGGTTTCTCCTTGTCGATCAATCCGGCAATTTCTTCCTTCCCTTTGCTCGCCACATGCTGACAGCCGTATCTCTGGGTTGTCTCATCGTTGACTTTCTTTTCTATTTTGCTTTCCCCGGGTTGCGTGGACTTGGGTACACGCTGTCCAGCGGTTCTGGTTCTGAGGAGAAAACAGGCTGTCGATGCGACGTGAGCCTAGTGGCGTGCGCGTCTGACCCGTCATAGAGCGCAGAACTGGCTTGCCATTCTGGCGGCTGTCTCTGTCGTCGTTGTTGCTTGCTGCCGCTGGGTGCTCCTGGTGCTTCTGCCGCCGCTGTTACAGCGCTCATGCTGGCGCTGGTGACTCCTGCCCACACGCATGCAGCAGCGCAAGACGTGCGTCCGGTCCCCGCCGGTCTCGCCCTCGCGCCTTCCACGCCACACGCAAGCCAAGCCAAGCCAATAACGCCCACCAACGCCAACAACGCCCAGCTTGGCGTAATGTGGCCCTTTTCTCAGCAGTCAAAGACATGAACACCGCCCAACAACAAGACCGCATGCCCAAATACGCCCACCACTGGGAGACGCCGGCCACAGTCCGTTCCGAGACGTACGGAGCCACGGAGACGATGGTCCACTACCACGGGGCGCTACGTACCCGAACTGCCCCCCAGATGCCACAGAGACACAAGCCATAGGAATGACGGTAAACGGCGAGAGGCGATGACGAACGACGAGGAACGCGCCGGTCATACGAATACAATGAGCCACAACGACGTGCCCGTCGAAACAAGATGCTCAAGCTGGTCCTCGCCGACAGCAGCATCTGTCTGTACGTTGTACTGTACATCCATCCTGCGCGTAGTAGTCCCTATACTAGTGCTCGCCCTATCCATGTCCGCGCTGTGGCATTCGTTGACTCTGCTCGTGCAGAACGAGCCAGGGTCGTGGAGCCTGAAGCAGGTCGGCAGTAAGCGCCAAAGCCTCCAGGCTAGGCGTCCCTAGGCGACCAGACATTCAGGCCATCGGGCTTGGACAGGGTGCCACGAGCGATAAGAGAAAAGGGCAGACTACCAATCCGCATATCTCGACCTGGCATGGCAATGCAACACAAAATACTGTGCCTTGCGGTGCAACTTGCGGTGCAACGAATCGTTGACTGCGGTTGCGAGCAAATAGGACACCCGTGTTTCAGCACTGGGAGAGCTTCAGGACACCCTCGGGCTTTCGACGTGCAGTCACCGTCTCTGACAGACGCATGCAATTGCACGCTTCCTGTGGTGCATACATCCAAATGGGCCAAGTACGTCACCGCTAGTACATTTGTCCTCGGCTACCACGGTCCGTCATGTCTTTTCTCCATGGCCCCCCCGTTGGGAAACGCAGCTTCGTCGTATGACCTCACCCCCCTCCATCAACTTCAAAGGCAATAATTCGAATGCTAGCACATGTCTCAGATATTGATCCATCGGGACAATCTCTCCCGGCCGGTCACAGAAAGCACTTTCGGACAGCAAGTGAGCCTGATTGCGGCAAAAGTCCTCAACTGAGCTACGGCATCGAAGAGTGTGGCCCCAGCACTAACACCACCATAATGGACCGGCCCGGTTCGGGCTCTAGGCGGACCACCGTGCGGGCCCCGTCCTTGCGAGCGAGCTCTGAATGGCTACACCATGGCGAGGTGGATCATTGGCCAACAAGTTAGGCAGGGAGGCAATGGGCGGCCGGAGGTCTGCGAGCATCTCTCCGTGTTTTTGGGGATCTGCAACCACCGACGTTCTCGATCCAAGCGGCCTTTCCCTCCCCCCCCCTGCCCGCCGTCTGACGTTAGGACGGTGGACGGTGGACGGCTCCGGGGTATCCATTCTCTCGCCACCAACGCTACTGCTGAGATCCATGATCCTATGTCGTTGACGGATGCCCACCTCCATCGCCAAGAGACGACTGTGCCCCCAACCGCTGTCGTTCGTTTCCCAGCCGGCCTAGAAACCCCATCAAATAATTGTTGATATCAGAGTCGCTGGACATAACGACTAGGCAACCTCAGAGTGGTGCTGTATCCAAAGGTTGATCTATATCTGGACGCCGCGAAGTGTCAACGGCCACTATGGTCTCGGTCCGTTTCGACTATCACATCGCATCGCATGACGTCGCAGCACAGAGAGCGGAAGCTTCTCACGATGTGCGCGTTCTCAATACCACCTCATCCCAGCTCTAGGTAAACAGAATTTGCCCCAGCTTCCGGTGCTACACACCACAGGTCTATTTCCGAGAGACTATCATCGCCAGGATTGATGTCCTTGAGTCATGCATGTTCTGCTGCCAAAGGAGGGTATGAAGCACTGTATCTACAGCGAAACCCACCTGACATTCCCCTTTTTCGGTATCTGGGTATGTATAATTCTCAAGCATCTACGATGTACGGCCGCACAAACCAGCCACTCAGTGCCTTGCTCAAGGTAATTCCAACAGTCAGTAGAGTGGTGCTCGGCCCTGAGCTCAAGTGGAACCCCCCGGTCGCCTGCCCGCACCCATCATCCCAGTCTGCGCGCCTGGTCTGTCGCCTCTCTGCGTCTCAGTCACAGCCGATGTTCGAGACCACGGACCAACTCTTGTTCGCTTCGGATCAAGTCAAGCGGGGATAGCTCTCCTAACCCCCTGCATCACGTCCCCCATGGTCGTCGTCATGTCCGGCCGACACGGAGATGTGCTTGTTGAGGTTCTGGATTCGAACAAATCGCCCGCAAATCGCCCGTCCCTTGGTGGGGAGACGGGTGCAGCAAGGGCGCCGGCCGGCAACGCATCGCACGCTGCCCCGTGTTCCGATTTGACTCAACTTGCTTGTCGTTCGATGTCCACTGCTGCATCAGGGCCTGGCATGGCGACCCGAGTTCCTGCATCCAACGTGGCGGATGCTCACTGATCTAAGGCGGTCGACGCCCAGGCCTTCAAAGAACCAGCACCGGCCGACGAGTTATCCGGGGCCAGAGTCGAGACCAACCCTGCATCTGCAACAGTTGCAGGGGTGGAGATTTTGCGGTACGAAACGGTACAAACGAGACCCAGCACCTCCGTCCAAGGCATGTTAGGAGCCCTGTACCCTGAATGGGTGCAATGCAGCTCTCCTGCAGGTGATGCGTACGCAGGCGTCCGCCCGTCTGTGGCTGGGGTCCGGTCTCTTAGACAACGCTCATTGAAACGCTGTCCCGCCGTAAGCGACGGTATACATAGTAGCAGCAGCGTTGCCTCCCAGTTGCAGCCCGTTTCGTCATCGTGCGAAACGGGCCACCACAGTTGGTAAATAAGACGGACATGCGGCGATATGACATGGGACATTGGATCATTGACAGAAGTCTGCGGTAATTTCTCCATGGTAATGCCGGCGGCATACAGTACTGCACATGCTGCGTACTGCAAGATCAACGGGCTGGTGTTGTGTTGCATCGAGCTGGACGTTAATGCTTCGGCTGATATTGTTTCCCGCCCAGGGAAACACAATTCCCAATTTCTCGTCACATCTTCCGGCAGGCACTCTCTCATCCTTCAGCACGTCGCCCGATTCGAACATGGCTTTGGGGGCTTGGGCTGCCCGCGCTTGGATTCGAACGCTGGTCGTATCCCCTCATTCCCTGCAGGTTCCATTGGACCCCGAGTCCAAGTAGCTCTCCCGCTTCCGTCTGCTCTCGAAATGGCAATCACTCGTCGCACTACAGCGCACGTCTGATATTCGATTCTCACCTCACCCTCCCTTACATGCTACCCGCTACAACGGCGCAAAACCTGATTCGTCACATCCCCAGTTCGCTCCGGTCGCTTGATGCCAGCCAACAGAGTCCAGGCCTCGGTCCATGCTTCTTCTCTCGGTGCGTCCTAGAAAGTGAACGGCTGACGGACGCGGCGGCGACGCAACGGTGAGGGTGATGGGAAACGACCCTGAAAGCCAGAATACCTGATTTTCGTCATTCAGTGGTCCTCCCGCGTTACACAGCATCTCCGCTTCGTGCGTTGATCGAGCCAGGCGTGATGAGCTGGATGGAGAGTGGTATGGCGATCAACGAGTGGTCTAACCGACTTTCTTAACGTCCGGGGTTACTCCACACAAAGCACTGCGGTCGGTAGTGACAGTGACCTGGCTCACACCTTGCCCCGATCTTGCGAGTTGCCCGTGCCGGGTGCCACGCCGAGATAGATATTCGGACATGGCATCGTGCAGCACAGTATCGTAACGCCGTGTTCAGGGACTCATTTGCCTGCATCTGAACTGGAAACTTTCCCATGCGCAATCCCTGGTTGCATGGGTATTCACAATCAACGCCGAGGCTCCCCGAGGGATATTTTTGACTCGATACCCCACCGCGGGATGCGAAACGGGCACTGAAAGTGAAGCTTAGGTGGCCTAAATGATTAGTCTAGGGCTCCATGACGCAAAGTCCTGGCGCCACCGCTGATAAGGACTCCTAGGTGTTGATATCGATGCTGATGCTGATGTCGATGCTGACGATGGTTGCATGGGCAAGGGCATCGACTAACTTATTGGATATCCCTCCCAACATCGCCATCAGCGGCAGCTTTCCCAAAAAGGAAGCCTAGACGGTATGGGGCGGCGCCGAAAAAGCAAAGCGATGCGTCTCACGGCTTGCAACGGAAATCCGGGGCAGATGCGGAGACTCGACTGCACAGTGACAGAGGTGACAGTGGTCACTGGTGACAGTGTCTCCCCAGTCGACATCCTCCACCACTCATCCACTCATCCACAACGGGCCCGGACCCCTCCTCCGCGTTGAGAGGCTTGATTTTCCCCGCCAAACTAGGAGGATATTAGTCTCCCTTCATCGCACATCGCCCAGGTCAGCCGTCCAATCACGAGATGAACACCCCCGGAAGCCGCCGTTCGCCCCAGGAAAAGACCATGCTACATAAAGGAGGAGGAGGAGGGTGACACAAGGAGAGAAGGCCTGGCTAATGACTGAAGGCCATGACGAATGTGAGAAGAACGCCACGGCGGCGAGGCAACGACACCATGTTGTGCAAGGCAAGGCGGCTCCTCCAACGCTGGTGTCAAGGGGCCAACTGCGGACATGGCTGTTGGTTGCGCCCGAGGGAGGCTGCGCTGCACGTCATTCTTGCGTTGGTCGAGGACCACCGATGGCAATGTGCGGCGCTCGTGTGTGGCTGCCGGGGTTCTGGATCCAAAAATGTTTCACTTCACGTCCAGATACAGGTGTGGTGGTGGTGGAGAGGTGCGATGCCGATACTTCGGTGGCATCCCCAAGGATTGTACCTCGCCTTCGCTCTTCAGATAAGGGTTCTGCACCTGCGCTGTGCGCCGTTGGGCCGAGAATTGGGGATGGAGGCTGGCCGTGCCGTCCTTCGCCCGAGACGGCAGACGGCGGTATCTAACTGGTATTCGTGCTCGGGGAGGCATCAGAGAGCAAGCTTCACACCAGCAAGCACACTGCACCCGGTGTGGCGAGGCGACGCGGTTCACGTCGTCTTCAGCCAGCCCCTTTACGAAGTACCGACTCCCACACATCCATAGCATCCTCTCCGCCTCATCGGCCCTAGTCGACACCATCAGCACCGTTCTGGTCCATCGCTACCATTCATCTTGCAACTCGACAGGCAAAGTGCGTGAGATCATCGCCCACCGCCACATGTCTCGGGGGCTCACATTCCCGATTGCCCCATCTCCATGAACCCTTCATCTACTGCAATGCAGCACGCGGCCCCCCCATTTGTCATCGCGACTGTCAACTACTGATCCTTGTCGTGCCTCCTGAGTTTCGCGCTCATTTTTCTTTTCCATGCCCTCCTCTTGGCCTTGGCTTCGGTGTCTCACGGCTCTTCACCGTGAGTGCCATCCTTGCTGGAGTTGGCTCTGCAGCCACACCTTGTTGACTCTTCGGATAGCGGGACCAGTCGTCTTGCCCATTCAGGACAGTGCGGTGAGAGGCCCATCACGACGCGACGGGAAAAGGGTGAGCACGAGGGGGGTTGGGAGTTGTGGGAGTGGTTGAGACACGGGGTCGGCTGACAAGCCATGTGATATCAGATTTCCTCGTTCGCTTCCCATGGTTGGATGCGAAGCCCATTCCTGGCCCCGGGTGAGACCGGAAGACAGGAAGAGGCGGAACTCTCTTGTCGCGACGCGACGCGGGTGAGGCTCAGCTTGGAAGTTGTGTGGGAATCCTTGATTGACTTTACGAGTTTTGGCGTACGAGGCTTATCGCCGAGGCTAGAAGCGCGGAATTTCTGAAAGCCTGGGCTTGGTCTGTGACTGAAGTGGTGTGTAAGGACGAGAGCGTGATTGCGCGTATCCGGTCGGATGCCTACCTGGGTCTCATGTCAACTCAACAGCCGGTCCCGGGCTATTGCTTGAGCCTGGTAAACTGGTTTCCCAGGACGCTGTTCATCCACGACCCAACTATGGTGGCGTCGTTCTCTCGCATGCCAGTCTCGGCGAGCTGCTTGCTCCAATCGGGCACATCGTACAAGGAGGCTGCATGGAGCCTTGACGTGCCCGGGGAATTCCCGTCAACAGTGAACTGGTCGATTACTCCGTGTCTGGCTTCGAGTCGGATTTCGAGCTGATGGATGGTATGTTAATGGGTGCCTAAGGGGCTCAGTCTTGGGGACTCACCTCGAAGGGCAACCTGGGCCTCTCCCGGGGGTCATCCTCGTATGGAGTCGTTGATAAGGTGAATCTCGGTGTCTGACCGTATATCCAGCTCCTAGACTGCAGCTCATCGTAGCCCTTGCGGATGTTGGGGACATTGAGAGCCTCTTCGTCGACCCTCTTCTTGACCTGGCACTGGCCGTACATACAGGCGAACTCATCCGCCACTGCATCCTCAAACGCAGCGTTGTCAACGTCTACGTTCCGGACAGGACTTCGCACACTGTCTACGCCCCGGGTCTTGATGAAGGCCTCGGCGGGGGAACGAAGCATGCCGGAGATGTTGTTCAGGTTGGGACTCCGCAGGAGGCAAGTGCCGTGGTGCAGCGAACGCAGGCGTGTCAGCTTGTAGGCGGAGCCGGAGATCTTGAAGGTGCCGATGGGGTCACCGGGCACGTCCATGACAATGTCGTGCCGCTCGTTGACGCGAGTGTTGGGACGGCCCAGGGCGGCGAGTGCGCGCACCACCATGTTGGCATGCCTGTCACGGTCGAAGACGGCGGGCGGGCAGATGACGCTGAAATTGACGTTGCCGCCGTCATGGAACACGGCACCACCTCCGGAGCGACGGCGAACGAGCTGCACAGGGCCGCCGGACCATGCTGCGCTGGAGGGCGAGTCTCTGATCTGGGCGAGCCGGGCCAGGTTGACTTCCATCCAGGGGTTCTGGTTGCGGCCGAAGACGACACAGGGCGCGTTGGTGTAGAGCAGGAGGATGGTGGAACCGGGGTGCGTGTTCTGCAGGAGGTGGTGCTCGATGGAGAGGTTAAGAAAGGGGTCCCGCGAGGCGGAGGTGTAGACCTGGACCTTGTTGGACGGATGCGAAGCAGCCTCGGTGAAGCATCGCCGAGAGCTGGATGAGGCGAGACTGGCCAGGCATCTGGATGGCCGGACAAGGCGGTGGAGGAAAGCCATTGGGAGGTTGTGTTTTCACCGCTGGATCAATGGGACATGGCCTTCCTTTGGTCCAGAGAGCGAAGCGAGTTGATCTAGTCGCGAAGGGCTGTGCTGCGAGTTGTTGCGTCGTTACGCATCGTGAGCTGGTGAGTCGAAGGGAGTCGAAAAACACATGGCATGGGCGTCAGCCTTGCAGCCAGCGTAGCGAACCGCAGGCCGGCCCGCTGTGGCTTTAGCGGCTTCAGGGGAGGTTCTCAGCAACATTAGGGGACCCCCGGGCTGCGGCTGGGGTTGGTACGGGCCTCGAACGTTTCCCCTCCTCCACTCGAAGGTGGATTAATCATTACCCAGGGTTTGAGTCACAGGAAAGAGTCCGGGAGATGGGTTGCACGAATTCGAATCCTCACTGCAATTGAACTGTTCCTGATGGACATTTCATGTTTGGCTGTTAATTATTCGCCAATTTCTCCAGGAATTAATTAAACCTACGTAGCAAGCTAAAATCTAGACGGCCCAAAGCGGAACTTCCACCTGCCCATCCCATCATCGATTGCCCCTCCCCCGCGCTCCTCGCCCGCCTTCATACCACCTCAACACCAAAAAGACAAATCTCTACAACCCCATCGCCAAACTCCAATTGCCGCAGCCATGTCCACCTTTGGACACTACTTCCGCGTGACCACGTACGTATCTCTCTTCCAATTGTCGCTGGGCGGACTGATCTGACCATTCCCACGGCGCGGGCGAGTCCCACGGCAAGTCCGTCTCGTGCATCATCGACAACTGCCCGCCCAACCTGGCCCTCAGCGAGACGGACATCCAGCCCCAGCTCAACCGCCGCCACCCCGGCCACCATCAGCCAGGACCAGACCACCGCTCGCTACGATGCCTCTGGCGAGGGTGTCCTAGCCGCCAAGGGCCGCCGTGATCCTTGCGTCGTACCCCGTGCCGTGCCCATCGTCGAGGGCATGGCTGCACTAGTCATTGCTGATGCCGTCATGTCCGGCCCAGCACGCCCGCCAGGTGGGCAAGGGGCTGGCTGTCAAGAAATAGAAACGTAAAATACGCAAAAATCTCTGCTCTTTTTGGACATGTCATGAAGGTGGGTGGTCGGCGATTCAATATCGAAAAATAGATCTCCTGTTAATATGTCCTCTCACTGCCGTATGTCATTCATGAGGACCCAAACCCGTGTACCGCCCTTGTCCGGGGTAACACACAAACCACGGACAAACATCAGTCTGAGGTGTTTCTTCATCCACTCCTATAAGTGACCATTGACATCCAGCCCACATACCGTTTTCGAAACGCCTAACATACACACTTTAGACACTAGCCTATCCAAGCCATCCTTAGAGACCTGTATCATAGCGCCTATTTTCATACCCATAACAAACGCCGTGCCGTACCTGGTATTTCTCAAACCCAACCCATACCTGTCCGCGAAAGTATATCATATAGTTGTGGTAATTTTCAGGGGCCCTGTGCCATGTCTTGGTTGTCAAACAGCCCCAAAACGTCCTCAGGAATGTATCCAAGCCAAGGGGCCATCAACTCTGGTTGCTGGAGGCCTAGAGCGCCAATGTCAATGTCCTGGCTGTCGAAAGTGATGGAACCCATGTTCCCCATGGTCTGAGCCCAGGGCATCTGGAAGGGCACTCCGCTTGGCGCGAAGTACATTTGATCTGCCCCAGCGCAGTTACTGGTGGTTGTGCCGGAGATCGACACTGCAACCGCGCCGTTTTCCGACATGGTATTCGGTGGAGACGCATCGTATCCGTTGGGCTGCTGGCTCGATGGCGTAAACCTGGGTGCCATATAGAGTTCTGTGCCGTCCCCATTCTCGGGAAGCGTATCAAACTTGACCGTCGGTCGATTCGCGCCTGATAGGTTGCTGTGCTGGCGAGGCATGGGCGGCCGTGAGGTCAGCCTCGCCGCAGACGTGGTCGGTTGGGGATAAGCCGACGCCAAGAGGGCTGTTGACTCTGGTAGACTTTGTCTAATCGGATCGTAGACCATGTTGCCGGGAGGTGTGCTCGTGTGCCTCGGGACCTGTGCAGGTTGGTCACGCGCTATTGCAGCGGTGTCTGGGTTCTGATACATAAGCGTCAGGCTAGAGTTGGGCGAGTTGGCCGTCCCCGACAGACTCCATGCGATGGGCGGTCCCGATACCTTCGGCGACGCATGGCTTTCAAACCTTGGGAACGGGTTGTCTATGTTGCCTTTGCTGTCTCGGCGGAATGTTTTGGTGCTCTCATATTCCTCCGATGTGTACGTCTCGCAATCCCAGATGCCTTTGGACTTTTGGTCCAGGGCTGTTATAATATACTTCACACCACCCCAATAGAGCTCGACCTGTTGCAACGAGTTGTAGCATCGCTGGTAGTTCTGGTTTGCCGCCGAGGCAAGAAGAGAGTGCCTGGTCGATTTACCCTCACGCCTGCTGGCTGGCTGCTCTGGCCGCTTGAATACCGGTGGCGAAGTAGCCCTGGAGGGAGACTCTGATGCATTCGCGCTCGACTCCATCAGGAATGCGCATGCGGCAATGTAGATGGGCTGGCTCGTAAACGGGTTCCCGATAAAGCTCTTCGGGTCGATTAGGTCCGCAAAGGACAGGATATCACAGATCGTCTTGGCGCTACTCATGCTCAGCTCGCGGCTGTCTGGTACCAACTGCAGCTCGCTGCGGACTTCGGCAAACGGCGTCAGCAGCGTCGGCTGGTGAAGGATAATGAACAGCGCGTGGAACCAAAAGTGCAGCAGGATGAACGTCGTACCCTGTCCAACCCCGAGATACGCCTTAAAGTTACTCACGTTAAACTGAAGTCGCCAATCCCAGCCTTTGTAAAGTAGAGTAAGTTCATGCTCCATTTCGCCAAGCTTGTCCCAGGTATCCTTGGTCAGGTCTTGGGCATCGCGAAACTTGTTCAGCACATCGCACACACGCCCGTAGAGATGGATGATTTGGAGGAAGATGGGGAAAGGCGCAGGCCAGCCGGTGGTCGGGTCAATTGAACGCTCGGGAAAGGTGAGTTCAAAATCATCGTCGCGGACCGTCACCGGACGACCTGTCCCCGATGAGATGACCCGATCGAGAATGAAAACGGCCCAAAAGGTGTCCATCCGCTCTTGGACAACTTCCTTCTGCTCTTGGGGGTTGAGCGGGCTTGATTCGTTCTCCTTTTGCTCGGGGCTCTCCCCTTCACCAGGCTTCCTACTCCAGCTTCGGTATAAGGGATCCTTTTCTCCCTGGTATTGGACTCCCACCTGTTTCTGAAGACCCAAATCCACTGCCATCCGGATAGCGAGGCCAAGATACATCCACAAGGCACTATCCTGGCTTGCGCCGAATCCTTCATACGCCATCAAGAGACACGCCTGAACAGCACCGACGGTTGGGCACGGGAATGTGTCAACGGTGGCCTGTCTTGCTCTCTGGGCAAAGATAGCGCCACGCTCGGTCCTGGGCATCTTGTCATTTCCACCTGTAAGGGCAGGCGAGTCTGAAAACCTTGCTGCGAGAGAGCAAATGGAGTCGACGAGGATCGGCTCAACCCTCTTGTCTTTAACCATGCGTAGAAACCTCGACTGCTTCAAGAACGGATAATTCGAGCCCATCTGAAGGAAAAATATCTCCACCAGGTCAAGTATCAGTGCGTTCACTGGAGCTGTGTCGGTTGGATCGTAGACAGGCAGATCCTCAATGACAACTTCGCTTTCTGCGGCGGAGCTGCTGCCCAAGACTCCGCTGTGAGTCGACAGGGGGGATGTCCCAGCGATTGAACCAGCCGTCGAGCGACGACGGTCGCGCACCGACACGACCATTTGCTTGAAGCCAGGAACAATGGCAGTCGGGCCAAAGTACCGAAAGTAGGGGACGCGATGATTTTCAGAGCGACGGGCCGGTGTTGGAGAACCCAGTACGTCATGGCCGAGAGAACGGCTCGGTACGCTGACATGTGGTACCGCACCTGGCGCATCGTCTTCACTGAGTTCCGCCGGCTTCGCTGGTAACTTCGCCTGGGAGGATGGCCGTCGCGCGAAAGGTGCCTCGGGAGCTACTTTGGTTCGAATCGCGGGTTTGTGAGGCTTTGTGTCTTCTTCGTCGTCGTCACGGTTTTCAGGCGGGTCGTGTTCGTCGGTCCCGGGCCTCGATGCGTCCTCATGCTTCTCGCCCTCCTCTTTCTTGATCTCTTCAGGATATCCAAGACACCGGTGGCCATTCTTGGTGCAGGTCGAACAAAGCGGACGTTCACCAGCGCATCTCGTTTTTCGTTTGCGGCATGTCAAGCAGCTAGACGACGCGTTAGCAAGCAGTTCCGCCCGCTATTCTCAGTTCAGGTGGCGCGAGAATCAGGGCAACGACGTACGCAGCGTTTATTCGTCGCCGTTTAGACGGTGGTTGTCCTTGGTTGTGTACAAAGCGGATCGGGCGCGGTGGTGGGACCGAATCCGGCGTGTTAATCAATGTGGTCATGGCTAGGACATGGTGGTCCAGCCTGCAAATGTAGAATGGTGTGTTTGGGTTAGGTATCGACAGTCCAGATGGATCACTGCTGGACGATGGATGATTGACAAGGCTTTGGCGGGGTTACCAGTCTGTTCTCGTAGGATGCCTGTGCAAGGTTGCAGGCTGGATGGACCAAAGGGCATGGAATAGAGCCCTTGACGGTATATTAGGCTGGGGTGAAGATGGCCGCTTATTGTCCAGTGGGGAGAGATATTAAAGGTATACGAGAGCGCGACAGTAACCCAGCAACATCATCGAGTTCGGGACTGAAGCATCAACCATGAGACGTAAGCAAGACGGAGACGAGATGTGAGCTGATGACGCGGGACGAAGGAGCGATCTCGGGAGAGGACCAAGGATACGCGCAATCAGACTGGAAATGGAAGTGGGCGAGCAGGAGAAACGACGAAACCGAATGGAAGAGACAACTGAAGCAATCAAGGACGTTGAGGCCCAAGGAGGAGGATGCAAGGTGGAGGAACCGCAGACAACTAGAAGAGTCGAAGATGGAAGGAATATGGAGCCGCTGGCGATGGAACCTGGGGCGACCCCGACCTGCCTGACCAAGGCTTGAATGGAACTGGCAGGCGCGACGCGGGCCACCCGGGCCTCGTTGGATGTGGAGTACCTACTTAGACTAATTACTGCCCGCAGGAAAGTCACTATCCACCTTCTCTGCAGCCTACCTGCCTTGGGTATACCGGTCTGTACTTCGTACTCCATGCCATCTGGATTGGATGGGGTAGAGAGGGGATGAGTTAGTTACGGGGTAAAGCATTCGTAAGCCTAATTACCGTAGTACTCAACTAGACTAAGTATAAGGTGGCAACAAAAGAGACAAGTTTACTTCTTAGTACCCGAATCCAACGTGCGACTGCCTTTAGGTAAGGGATTTAGGCAATAGTTAATAAGTAGTAGCCTTGATTCCTCCTTCCTCTCCCCTCCTTCCCTACCGCTTCTCCTACCCCGTCTTCTCTTCCATGCCGTCCCCTCCCTTACTTACTTACCGGTCCGCTAATGCCCCCCGCGCCGGTCAAGTGACCATCGAAAAAGCTGCACTACCACCGTCACCCCCGCCACGCACGTTCCCAACCTCAAGTACCGTCTCCTCCGCAATCCTTCCGCTCCGATGCCCACCAACAGAAAACCAGAGAGCACACACCAAACAAAAACCCTCTCCCTTCCCAACGCAATTGGGGGGTGACCAGGTCAGGCTCCTTTGCCCTGTTTTGGCTTCTCACATTGTGGCGTTCTCCCCAAATCTCCCGCCGTTTGAGCGCGGCGCATCTCAGTGCAACAGGACGAAGCCTGTTACCACCATCTAATCAGTCCCTTCGTTGATCACAATCACAGTCACACGAGGCCCAGAAAAGTTATCCTTCTCATGCGGCGCCACAATTCTGCTGTCCAAAATAGTTGAACCCAACAGGGATTGATACAGTAGTCTGCACCTAACTAGTCCCAGTAGTATGGACATGAAAACATGGCTTGCCAGGAAGCTTGTCCCCGGCCGCAGACCTTAAAGGAGTGGCCATCCGGCAGCGATCCGAAGGCCCCGGGTGCTCCAAACCCACGTTGCTTTGTGGGGGGCTGTCTCCAGTTTGTTTCCAGTTCCATTTGTCTCCAGTGCTTCGTAAATTGGAGAGAAAGGCTGCATTTCTCTCCCTTTTCTCGCTCATTGTTATGGATCTTTAGAACGCCTTAGCTAAGGTCTTAGTATCAATAGCTGGTTTGTCTTTAGATTTAGGCAAGTACAGAATCTTAGTATTAGTAGTTAGGATGGAAAGTATTTAGGTCAAGGCTGGGATTTAGGTTGGATTAGGAAAGAATATGTACTGCATTCTTTAAGACCCCAGCGACGACCCCTCTGAGGGGTGATTCCAAATCAACGAGTTCCCCAGAGAGGATGCGATCCGTAATCCCATTCCCCTGCTCTGATCAGCGCCCCCCGTCATCTAGTTCTACACCACCCGCCAACGAAATCATTCGAGAGACAACCCCTTTTAACCTCGTGAGGGAGGAACAGGTGAAGACGGGACCGACGTCAGGGTTCGTGCTTCACTGCGAGGTGAGTCCAGCGTCGTTCGTCCCATGTATCCCACGATGTGGTCGGAAACGCTGCGAGAATGAGAGGCGTGACGTGGCGTGGCAGGCGAGAGACCACGGCGAGCCTCCCAAAGAGGATGAGATCCATAATCCAGCTCCCCTCTGCTAGCTAAGGCTGCCACCATCTCATCCACCTTATCCTCATCCCGTCGTGTAGATGTAACTGCTTCGGTGACAGAATCGGCGTCAGGGTCCTCAAACGCATCCTCGTCTGGTTCTGCAGCACCCGCTAATGCAATCATGCGGGCCATCTGGTAATGCAACTGTAGCAAGTCAATGCTCGGCAACGGGAACTTGACGGGATCCTTGGTGGTGATGGTCAGACGGTAGCCATCTTTTATCCTCTTCTGGGTCTTGAAATGAACCGAGCTATAGTCAACGTCGACTCCATATTTGTTGTCGAAGGGTTTGAGGATTCTGTTGGGATGCGTATGAAGTTCGACTCCTTCTTCCTCGCGCTTGCGCTTTTGGTTTCGCGTTTTGACCCGAAACTCCGAATCTTGCAACCACCGATAGCGAAGCACAAGGGTAGTTGCTGTGCATAGCTCCACAATGGGCTCGAAAGTCACCTTCATGTTCTCCATCCAGTGATGGATCAGACAATTGAGAGCCAGCATATTCTGTGGAATGTCGATGTCGTGCTCGCCCGTCCTCTTCTTGTAGGCCGCGATCCTCCGTGAACCCCAAATACTGCTGAGGTCGTTCAACAGGGTCCCAAAATCACTGGCATGTTGGATGGAAGCGACTGGGTATAAATGGCACGCCTCTGCATCTGGCGACCCGAGCAGAACGCAAAGGCCTCCGTCTCGTTCAAGAGTATAGGCTAAGTTAGTAAGAAAGGATGACGTAGAAATAGAAAATCGACCTACGGTTTTCTTCGAACGTGGGTTTCGAGTTTGCTTCTTGGTAGGATCAGATGTGGCTCTCGCTTGCCCTGGATGTTGTCCAAGTCAGTAGCAGGTCTATAATATCGCGTTGAATAAAAGACGCCTTACAGATGAGTGCTAGCTCAGGAAGAGTGAACTTGAGGACTCGGAGAATGGTACTTAGTTCCAGCACATCGCCGTTGAGGACCTTATTTTCGAGCGCTTTCAGTTGCTCGATGGGGGCGACAATGAATGCTGCCCATGTCAGGGGTGTGATTTCATGCGGATGAATGCGCTCCGGCTCATAATATTCGTTTTGGAGGATAGGCGTAGTCGCAAGATACTCGAGAATTCTCATTCGCTCTACGATGTCTTCCTCGTACGCTGACGCCGACGGGGACGCATCGTGAGGAGTTTCGTGGTACAAGAGCATGTCACGGAGATCGCTCTCGGTGACGTTGGGATCCTCAAGGGATTTCACACATGCATCGACAACTTGCGCCCTTAGGCGGTCAAGAGTATCGCTGTCTGGTCCTTTGTAATAAGAATCCAAGAACCTGCTAAGCGTTTTCTCTCTCTCTGTCCGTGTTGAATCCTTCTCCGCCTCAGAGGCGGGCGTGGGTTCGCTCATGGCAAGCGACGCTAACCTTAGGAGATTGGTCTGTACGAAAGGACAGGTCAGTTGGAGGCCTTAAAATTATCCAGAAGGGTTTCACGAATGGACGGGGAAGAAGAAACCTCGGAGATTCGAGGTCTGAAGATTGAAAACAAAAAACTGTTCGTTTGGTAAACTTACCTGAGGTAACTTTCGTGATTGCGACTCCTCGCACTGGGTTCGCCAAGAGCTTTGCCGTAGTACTCCGTACCTGGCAAAGGATCCTTGATGATGGTGGGGGGAAGTGGATTCCTCACCTTGTTGTGGGTGTGTGGGTCTCAGGGCTTTTGGAGATTCGATATCACGTGACTTGTTGACTGTTCGACTTGTGCTTATATAATCGTCAAATCGGGCTAGCAAGAACACTCGCTTGGGAAAATATACTGCAGATCGCCAACCTTCGCCCCATGCCCCCGTCAACATGTTGGACGCCGGTATCCAACCCGTTTGTCCGTTCTTCGTCACGTAACTCCTAAAATCCCAAGTTGTGTGGGTATCGCGATCCGCCGTTTTGTCTCAAATGTCCAGTCCCTATCCAAAAACGATTGTCACGCCCATGTCAGCGCTTACCCTCCTCCAGAGATCCCCTCCGCTCCTCACCCCCATGAGCATGGCTTCTTCTTGTTGTTGCAGCATCTCTGCCTCGTCCGCGCGTTTCCAGACCTCCTGGACAATGCACCATGCCCGTTGAATGTTGGTCATGCCTTGTCGACGGTCAATGGCTACAAAAGTTTGCCGTGCAAGATCTCGATCGCCTAAGCTTGTGGCTTCGCAGGCGGCGACAAACAGCGGCCACAAGAGCGCGCCCATGGGACCTGCGTTGCTTACTGTTCCCACGCAGTGTGTCAAACTGACATGGGTATGGCGCTGTACCAGCGGGTGTGTGCGGGGATAGCTGTAGATGGTGCGATATAGATAGACGAAGGCCGAGTGACGATAAGCCAGCGCGTTGTTTAAAATGCTCTGTAGCCTGCCCCTCTCTGCGGATTGCTCCGTAGTTAGGTCCTCGGGGTCCTGGGTGAGCACCGAGTCCGGGGGCAGGCCGGGAGTCCACTCCTTAAGCGCCGACTCAATAGATGAGGCCGTAACTTCAAACTCAGTTCGGAGGACCGCCACTTTGGAGAGCTCCCCGTGGGTGACGGCACAATCGAGCTGGTCCTTAACAGAGAGGAGGTTCGAGAGTCGATGAATAATGGGCCATAGCGATGTGGCCATACCGAGGAGGGTATCGACGCTGCCAAAAGGCGATGATGCACCGCCAGAGTCGAGAGGAGGGAATGGCGTTAGGTAGCTGGCTCCTGGCGCGCTGGAGAGAGGGGCTGTCCCAAAGGAGAGGGCCGCAATCACGTCGTAAAAGCGGAATGCCTGTATTTGTCAGTGGTTGTCACATGAAGGAGAAAAAAAGAAAAAATCCGGGAATAACGCACCCGTTCGAGGAAGATGCCGGTTGGGTCGTTGGCAGCTTCATTATTGCTCATAATAGTCAGAGCGCCTTTAAGATGACCGTCCACAATATTTGAGCGGCCTTCTTGCACGAGCTAGGAGCTGTCAGTGTCTGAAATGTCGGGTGAATTACGGTCAACTCACCACTTCGTAGTATACGAGCAGCATGATGGCCGCCAAGAGTTCGTTCTGGTTCACCCCCGCTCCTTGCTTGATTAACTGTGCGAGCCCCTGTATGGCCTTGCTGTGGAAATAGACGCTCTTCTCGCCATTTGCGACGCCACGGTACTCGAGGTGTGCACTTGCTAGCGCATATACGGCGTTCATGACGGACGGACTGCTGTGGCAAAGAGGCAGAACAAGCTGCTGGAACGGATTGCCACGCTCCTCCCGGAAGACGATCAGGTGGGAGAGCACGTTGCAAAAGTGGTCTACCAGGGCGCGACGGTTGGTTCGACCTGAGAACTCGGCGAAGCTGGGGGAGCAGAATTCGAAGCGGGGAGACGGGACGGGAACGGGGGCGATGAGAGCCAGGGACGGACTTCGTGTGCTGTGGGTTACGGTGGGTGCCGGGGTATGGCGGACTACCTCCTCGACGTCGTCTTCGTCTTCGTCGTCTTCGCCATGAGGAGCTGGAATGACGGGGTCGTCGAGGCCGGGGAAGTGGAAGTCGATGGAGTCAATTGGCGACACGATGGGGAGATCTCTCGGGCTCCAGGCCAAGAGGCTATCCAAGGGACTCGGCATCGGCTGTTTGGAGGTGATGGGATCCGTCGCCTCGGTCACGAGAGACGTCGCATCGTAGAGCGTCTCAGAGCCGGGCGTCTCATACTTCCACTGGTGCACGGGCATCGTGGTGTCGGGCGACATGAGAGCGCGGTCGGAGCCCGAGGACGACGAGTGGCCGTCGTTGGGGAAGCTGGCGATGGACTCACGTCTGCGGCGCTGGCGAGGCCGGACGGGCTCGTAGTTGCAGTCCTGGCCGCGCTCCTGGCAGCGGGCGCATTGGGGCCGGATTTCGTCGCATTTCTTCTTCTACAAGGTGTGTTAGTTGAGGCGGTGATATCGGGAGACGAGAGTGGTGTTCACTTTTTCTTTGCTGTTGAAGGTCTCATGTCAGTGTTCAGTTCAATTTTGAGGACCCAAGAGGCACTTACCAATAAGCACATCCTGTACGAGGCAATCCAAGCTCCAACGGTCAGCGAGAGGCTCTAGGTAGGCTGGCGGAGTCGTCGCCAACCATTCAACAGGGCATAAACACGTACCTGCGCGGGAGCGCTTCTTGGGGACCTTGGGCGCAGCGAGACGGGTGTAAAGCAGCATGGTGGTGGTGTTTCTCCGTGGCGGGGATGTGGTATTCAAAGGCGAGGCGTTCAAAGAAATAAGTAGTCAATTATTCGTCTTCCATCTGCCCGGGGAAGCAATCACTCATGGCCGTCTCGGCGGAGAGAAGAACAAGCGTCGATATCTGATCTGGGGGCGTGGCGAGATGATCGTTTGTTTGCTCAGTCGCGTATGCGCCGGTGGTGGGAAAATCACGGCCGTAAATCGGATGATAGCGGTGCAGTGTACAGTACGTAGTACGGTGTGCAGTTTGGCCGGGAGTAACCGCAGGGGGCACAAGAGTCGTCGATATGAAGGTGACGATGGCGGGTGGGAGTCGAGGATCTGAAGGTTTTTGACGATGGCGAGGAGAACAAGGACGATGGGTTCCTGGGGGGACAGACAGGGACAAGAATGACGGCAGCCGAGGTTTGCGAAGAATGGAAAAGAAGAAGGGAAATCAGAAATGGATGGCTTGTGTTGGCTGGGGCGTCATGGTTCGGTCCATCTCTGCACACATCGTGACCTTAGAGCGCCGGGCCATCCCTGGCCGTGCTGGCCATCCGCCCAGCCCCTGTCGGGTGCAGTGGAGTCGCACCAAGTTGCGGGGTTGCAGCGCGATGCGCAGTGGCCAGTGGCCAGCGACCGCTGGAAGAGCCATTTATACGGGGGGTCTGGGGACCTTCTGGGGAGCTTGGGGCTCACGGCCGTGATTGAGGGGGCCGGAGGAGGGGTGGTGTCGGGGGACTCGGGGGGACGAAATACAGGGGTTGCGGGCCTGGCGTAGCCGGTAACCTGTTGCAGAGGCTACACAAAAGCACCCAATCTTGACGCTCGCATGGCCCGCGCTGCATGGTTGCATGGAGGCTCGCGTTATTGCAGGGGAACCTCGAGAGCTAATACCGGGACGAGGGCCTATTGCAGCGTACTCACAGTGGGGAGATGCTCGACAGACGGTGTCAATGTGTCCAGGACTCGAGGTCGTCGAGTTGCCTCAATTGCCTGGGTGGAGCAACCCCGCCCGCGCAGAAAGCAGGTGACTCGTGGGCGAATCTAAAAGTAACTGACAATGACAGCTGCAGCCACCGCCGGCGTCCGGAACATTGTGTCCACTGCGCTGCCGGGAGCCCGGTTTTGGGCGTGCGTTGCAGTGGTAGGCAATGGAAGATAAGGTAGTATAGAGATTAAGTTAGGTGTCGGTTGGTTTAGTCGATTGCTGCAACACCGAGAATCCGACGTCCCGGCGAGCTGGGAAGCGGCGAAGCGCCCAAGCGGCGTAAAAATAAAATAAAAAGGCACCCTCACATGGCAGAGTCACAGCCGCACACCGACATCGATGAATCTTCAACAAGGAACCATTTCCCACATGGCAACCATCCCATAACACATCGCTAGGCCATCCCAAGCCCCGTCCCTGCATCTAGCCAGATCACAAACCCTCGAAACACCCGGTCGTTGGCCGCCGCCGAGCGCCCGGCAAGATGGAAAATCTGGGGTAAGTTGGCAACGCCGTCGCCCCTTCGGGGCCGAGGTGGTGATGGGCTCGTCATCATGACAGGTGCGGCAGAACTCAACCCCATAACCCATCGCGCAAGGGCGCCATCCGAGTGCGGCCCCGCCTCGCCTCCAGCCGGTAAGAGGGAGAGATCTCCAGGGCTAGGTCGAGCCTAGGCATCCCTAGATCATGGAGAAACCGTCAGTACCCAGTCGGTCACGCCCGCGGTATTTTCTAGCCTACCAAGAACTATGGTGTACATATCGTGACTATTGTGTGCAGGAACAAAAACAAGCAAAACGTGTTTCCGGGCCGGGGGGTAAGCTGGGTCGACTTCTGCCGGTCCGTCGCGGGCCGTCGACGCAGACGATGGGAAGTCATCGTGACAAGATGTGCGCCGTAGACTCTATTCCAGGCATTCAATTTCAGGAGCATCCCGACGTGACCATCCGCATTCGTGTTCCGCAAGTCTAAATTTGAGATTACACGGACCAAGCGACGCTGATCTTACGACAGGAGAATCCTGGGGAAATACGAGAAGTCTAACCCTTCCTAACTTGTAGTACAAAGTATAGCCCGGAACTTGTGACCACCTAAGCTGGGTTTCGTCACTCGCCAACGGATAGTCGGCCTCTTACTACCTAGGTCTCGGCAAGTAGGGAGGCAGTAGCCCAACTGGGGAGGTAGTCAGTCGGACAAAATTGCCACGAAGAGCTGAAGACCCGGCAAGCCTACCGTACCTTAGCAACTTAGGTACAGTAGGCTTTGCCAAAGCGGAGTTTCCACGTTGGAGCAGAGGCGCCCCGCGCATTAGATATTTCTTCATGTGAATAGAGCGCTCTAGAATCAGACGAGTCTAAAGGCCCGTTGACATAATAACCCCTTGACTGACAGCGTGTCAAGCCTCTGGTATAACTACACGCATTCACCCTCATCTGGGCTGACAGTTGCAATTCGCTTGCACGGCCAAAGTCAGGTGGCCCCATGTCCCATCCCGATCGCACGGACAACTCCCGCCAGTCTTCGGTTTCTTCCGCTAGGTTGGGCCCGAGATGCCAGACGATATTGTGGGCCACGGTTGGACGCCGAGGAGAGGGACACACAACAATGCAACGGTTCAGGTGAAAGGCTGCTTCAAGTCCCGGCAGGGAGGGGTCTAGAATCTGCAGAGCAGACGGAGTCCTTTGAGCAGTGGGCATTGGCTTGGGGCCATTTCAACGTCTCCTGCCGCATGGGTGCTAGTCGGCGGTCTGGTTGGCTGAAAGTGTATCCGTAAGGTGCCCATTTGTCTCACCCGAGGTGGTGGATGAGGCTTGAATAAGAGTACCAATGCCGCACCGAACCCTCAGTGCAAATAGAAGTCGATGGCTGAATGGCTTTCTAGGTATTCAGCTCGCCACATTGACCACATAGCGGCAATACTGTATGCGCTTGAGAAGAGGGATGGATGAGGATGGGACAAAGATGTCCATACTTGAACCCAGTGGGCCGATGATCAAAACGATTGCCAACGTCGCCACGCCAGAAGGAAGGAAGGCATGAATGATTGATGAAATAACCAACAGGGATTGGTGACATCGACCAACACAGATCAGAAGCATCATTTTAGCATCTGAAAGTTTACCTCGATCCTTGTCAAGCTAGAAGTGAATGCCGTCATCAGCTCAGACAAACGCGTATTAGGTCCTGTCGGAATGGTTCTGGAAGGTACCTAAGGTACTCGGATACCTGCGACGCAAACGCAGTCACCTGACCTCCTGTGCGACTCTCTGCAATCAACCTTTAACTCGACGCCAAGCTACCATTCAAGTCCCAACTCGTCCACTCGTCTCGAACGCCATGATGCATCGCGGATCACGATGCGGCCCCCATCCGCACCGCTCCGTCGGATTGAGGCCTTCCTCGACACCTTGAACTGACTGCCGCTGTCGTGTCCGGCCTACGCCATTCCCATTCGTGGCCTTGTCGGTCTCACTAGACGAATAAGGCGTCTTGTGCCGCAACATGCCCCTCTTTTCATGTATCGCAGGACACCATCTCGCCCAAGCCCATGCCATCTGCTGCCCAAAGGTTGCATCCTGCGGCCTCGACGGCCAATGGCGGACAGAGAAGGGCATTGCGTGTCTTGGAGGATGGCTGAGGTGGGTGCAGCAACTGCAGTGGTTGAGTGGCTCAGCGAAATCCAGCTGCACCTGCGACTGCGCGAGCAAATGGCAATGCCCCGATGTCTGCGCTGCGCGTCTTATCCATCGAGTCTCAGCCAGTCTCAGCCAGTCTGAGCCTCTGAGGTTGGGTCTATTCTGGGCTGCGCTGGCCCCCGCTGGTTTTAAGCCGCGACGTGGTGCTCACTTGCTCACCCAGCTGCCTGCTGTCTCAAGAAGTAAAAAGTCTCCGGTTGCCGTCCCATTTACACCCATGGCGGTGTCGGGTCTTACGGTGCTCTGACCAGAATCTCGCTTGTTCCAAAGGCCCATTTCACAAGTCCACTCCTCTCGCAAGCGGCGCAGTCGCAAAAAGTCCACCCAACCAAAAGGCCCGCGCCCTTGGTTCTTGATCCGGTCGTTCAGCCCTATAACAGCTGCGAGCTCTAGGATAGGTCTGGGGGCCAAAATCCTTGATGGTGCTGCCCCCCCGTGGCGTAGCATCCGTCACCCCGGCCATGGGCGGAATCTCTCACCGGCCTCCATTGCTGACAGTCTGACTCTGTCACCTGAATCTTCTCCTTTCTCTATCGTGGCCTTCTGCCAAAGACATCTCCAAGTCAACACCGACTGTTTGGCTCGCTTGACGACTTCGACGGCGGCCAACGGCTATCAGCCACTTTCTGAACAAACGCTCGACTCTTGCCCCTCCGTGACCACGAACCCTCGATCGCTGACACGAACGATATTCACGTCGCTCGCTCGCGCATCTGGGCCCCCACCGAAGTCGAGTCGCACCCGTCAACGAGCAAACGATGAGGAACTGGGGGTGTCGTTCATGCGTCGCCTCGTTGATGGTGGCTCTCTGGGCCGTCACCATCGGGGCGGTCGACTACAGAAGATATGATGGAGTCCACCGGATTGAAAAGAAGGCACAGGTTACTGCACCCGCGGTACTGGGACGGAGAGACGACGAAGTGTGCGGAACGAGCATGAAGCTTTGCGCGTCCAGCCTCAACGGAGGATGCTGCCCCAATAACTACGACTGCGGAACGAAGAGTTGTTATGCGACCACCAAAGGCCCCTCGACATGCGGCACAAAGGTCGGTTGGTACAATTGTGACTCCGTCTATGGAAGTATGTTTCTTGTCTCTTCTTTCATATTGGTGAACTCTGCTCACACGCGTAGGCGGATGTTGCCCGGACGGCTACTTATGTGAGAGAGGGGATGCCTGCGTCCCTCCGTCTGGCTCGGCTTATACCTACGGATGCCCAAAAAGCGCATATTTGTGTCCGTCATCACTCAACTACGGTTGCTGCCCTAACGGCATGGGTTGCGCGATGAACCAGTGCTACTCTACCAAGCCTGTCACCGTCACCACCACCATGGTAATTACTACTACCGAAGACGGCAGCCGGACAACATATAGGACGACTGCAGTCACGGTGAAAACGCCAGACGAACCTACGGCTGTTATTGATGCAAACGATGGTGGGGATCAATATGTTTTAAAATACTTCCCGTCATCCATTCCCAAAGAGTCACCGTCTTCATCAGCCGACGGAGACGAAGGAGGTAGTGGAGGGCTTTCCACTGGTGCCTTGGCCGGTATCATCGCCGGGTCAGTGGCGTTCCTCATTGTTGTTTTAGTGGCGGCTTTTATCATCATTCGCCATCTCAACAAAGTCGTCGCCGCTGTCAGCACACCCAAGCGGTCTGACGCATCGAAATCCCGCCCGTCGATGAAGGAGTTCAAGCCGACGGACTCGGAAATTGATGCATACAGCGTCGATCCGCTAATGGTGCCTCCGAGGCCGTCTGCGCCTGGGCCGGAATCCTCAAATCCGTCGCCATATAACCTAGCAAGCCCGGATTACAGCTCAAACGACCCCACACCAAACGGTGGCGTAACGGGATACCAACCAGTGTCGACCAGCGCCGGCAACAGCAGGCATACTAGTTTCGATGCGACAGTACCTGGCGACGACTATTTTAACGCCAACTTGGGCAACACCAGGTTTAGCCAGCAATCCGCCATTTCGGCGCCCACAATAGCCAACCGCAGGAGCGTCGACTCACACGGGATGTACGCACATGTTAGAAACTACAGCAACGCCTCGGACGGTTCTGATGGAAATGGCACGCCAGGATGGAATCAGGCGGCTGTCATGGAATTGGAGGCTCAGCCATACGTCCCGGAACTGCCGCATTCTCCCTCATCTGTGGCTTTCCCACGGGAAGAACGACGGCGATCTAGCGGTGGCAGCACAGTCAGCGGCGCACCCCGACTGCCGCTTGCTGTTCAACGTCAGAGGAATCGGAGCGATTCCTTTGGACAACCAGGGTTGGGGGTCGTCGACGAGGAGATATATGGGTTCTACGGACCGGCTAATTATCTTGTGGGTCAGACAGATTCGCACCGGCCAGGGACAGGAAACGCAGGAAACACAGGAAACGCAGGAAACGCAGGAAATGCAGGGGACGCAGGAAACAGCAACAATAGAAGCAAGGCAAATGCGGATGAAGCGGAGGAGGCGGAAAAATGATTTTTGTCTCGGTCCTATTCATTAAGCAAGCGGGCGGAGTTCACGGGCATAGTACATCGGCATGGCGTTTTCTGGTGGTCACAGAAGGAGAAGCGGATATACTACTCCAGTTGGCAAACTGCATTGTTTACGAATACGTGGCTTGCGTACGCCAATGTATGATTTGGTTTAATTGCTTATACTTATACATTATTGTTACAATTCTTAACAATTATCTCAATGGGCACCTCAAGGGAATAGAGCCGACGAATTAGGCCGAGCAGTCGTTAGAAATATGCGTTGCCACTGTCCGGTGTATCTTGCCGTGTGCAGCACACGAATGGGAGGCACTTGTCCGTAGGACGTCTCGAGTTGGTGCATCTCGAAACGCAGCTGAGGAACTGTAGAGGCTGAGGCGCTGAGCTCACGGTCTGTGGAATGTTAGCATTGATATGGGATACGTCCAACTACTGCCGAGATCCGGCACCTTCCAGTTTACTTGGCGCAGTTTTGTTCGTGTCAGCATGTCTTTGTTGCGTAAGTTGCGATGCGTGCTTCTCTGGTCTTGTCACCTTTGCTTGTCTGGTTCGTCGTTGGCCAAACTCGTAGGGCCTCTGTGCCTCCATCAGCGTGGAGGTGAATAAAGCGTTTCTTGGAGCGACGAGGCGCCGCCGCCCGTTTGTAGCGCAGGACGTGGTGAAGCCCTGTCGCTGTTAGTGGGTGGCGCACTGGATGGTGTCGCGGTCGTCTTTGCGCTCGGCTCTCTGGTGGTACTTAGTTCCTCGTTATGGATGAAGGATATAATGCAGGGGTTCGAGTTTGTTCTGCTTCGTAGTAGTACACAATGTCTCATCAGTACTATACACCGGTTTTGTTCGAAACTGAGGTTGGCTCTTGTCGTGGGCACTCACTGTTTAGAGACACCGCCGCGGAGACTGTGATTCCATCTTGGAGAGCGATATTATGTCGGCCTTTACCTTTACGAGCTTTTATAAAGTCAGAACCGCCCTTCCCTGAAAATTATTTGCTCTGAGAATCAGAAGCATAACACTAAGATAAGTGCTCCAACAATCTAAAAGACTCGATCAAGGTGGACTGACCACTTAGCTGTAGCATGTCATAGAAGAGCTGGTCGTTCGCTTTCCGCATGTTAGTTCGTGTGCTGCGATTCATTTGAATCATCCTAAGAGCAGTCGGTCAAGGTTGGTAGGTTTCGTAGGGAGTGCATGCTAACTTAACTCCCGACGTTATGAAGCCCACCTTTCCTATCCGTTACCGCTCTCATGCGCTTTAGAGACATGTCTGAGACTACATACATCCTAGCCGCGTCTTGGTGTTGAAGTGAAATCTTGGCACGTCCTATTAGTCTACCAGTCCGAGGCTGATCAAATGGCACCAAATGTAAACAGGTCGCTTGTTCCAAAGATATACCGAGAACCAGGAGCATTTCTCGGCAAGAACTTTAGTCGAAACGGCTCTCTGATGACGGACAGTGTTGCATACACGCTTGTGAAGGCTCACAGGCCTTCCACGACAAGATAGAACTTACCTTAGGGCACATCAGATCGATCTCCTGCTCGTCCATCAATCCAGCTGCACCAGCCATGTATCGCCCCGACAGTTCAACATCATTAGGCCATCTGTCAGTTACGTCATATTATCTTGGGTTTTTATCGTTGACTCTTCAACTACACACCGCCGCTCTTTTGCGTTCGGATAGTGCCTGTACCGACCCGCCCCCGCCTCGCGATCTCATTAAGAACTGGCATAGATCAACATATGGAGGCCGTCCACCGCAAGCTGAGCTGGAACATGCAGACGCCAGCTTTGCTAGCGCACGCACCAAACCCCAATCAACCATAAGCAGTGCTTGATAGCATGACGTATTTATGGGCTTTACAGAGTGATGGCTTAAAGAAGAATACACTTGGCACGACTACCAGCAACCTCTCGGTGACTAAAAGCTAACACACGACGATCCTAACCACTAAAACAAAACATTGTTTATGGCGTGACAATTTCAGCTGCGTACCAGAGGTGATGCTAACCCCAGAAGTAAGAGATCTGATTAACATGAACACGTCAGCCGAAAAGTAAGTGTACAGTAGAAGCTGCGTTCAGATGGCAGCCCATAACTATAAAACAAGGGCATTCTGTCTCAATCCCAAGTCTTTTGCAATAACTTCTTACTCTCAATCATCCCAGAAACCATTTGCCATCATGAGTGCCCAAGCAAGACTTATTTACGACATGACCAGGGAAGCCTGGCTAAAAGCTGCCACACAAGCTCGCGCAGCGAAGCAAAGCGCCAAGGAGGCGTACGACGAGGAGAAAGCGAACGGATTGACAGACCAAAACTTTGATAACTGGGTCGCGACGAACGCAAGTCGATTTATCCATCGCCGCTACAGCATGAAACTAATACATCATCTCAGTATCCTCCTTTGACAGCCTCTTACCAACACTTCCTGCAGAGCGAGGCTGCGTACCAGCAAGTTGGGCAGAATTACGGCTCTGACGAATACAAAAAATGGCAAGAGGAGTACCAAAGCCTGCAGACTAAGGCGCTTTACGGTCATGGAGACGACAAAGGATCCAAATTTCTCATCATCACCCCAGAGAAATAGTCTTGACTAAATAGTCGAGAGTCAACCGTTCCAGTCTTATTCTTGAAAGCCGCCAAATGGCCAATCTCGTGGCATATTACTGCGTCAGTGGTTGGTCTTGTGGATGTGCTCAAAGGGACAAGGGCGAAAGAACAATGATCTAACACTTGTCTCCCTTCTCCTTTCTTGCCAAGTGACTCCGCTACGTGACCAAATTTATTCGCCGGTTTTGTACATCGAAGGATAAGTAGCACGCTATCACCACACAAATCCTAGTACCATGTTCACTGGTTCACCGGACATTTTGCAACGAGTATTCATAACCACATCTCAAACGCTCGCAATCTATCCTGCACCTCTCATGCCTGTCTCGCAATTGGCTTGCAGCCTTGTAACTATCTTCATAAAATATTCCACACGAACCAAGGTCGGGTTGGAAAACGTAGCCCCATGCCGCGTCGAGATTCGCACGGGCAGCTTGCACATCCTTTTGGTGTGTTCGTGAGCCGATCCGATCGAAGATAAGGGACAATCTTGCCCGTACTAGGAATCCACAGCAATGTTTCATACTTGTTGAAACACAAAGTGTACGATTATTGTTTTCTCTAGGTAATTAGTATTATTCCGTAGGGTTCTAGATGTCTGCCGTTGCCATGTTGTACTGAGCTTAGCCCATCCTATGGTAAGCACTCATGACCGGCGTCTTGTTAGGCCGCTTACTATCACTTCACGCCTCGAATTTCTCCTGAATATTTACTCATCTGAGATCATCGAGTAAGTATCTGATCTATCCAGTCTCAGCATACTTCACTGTGGATGCTGTAACAATGCTTACCGTCTTTCAGACACTGTATTCGTGGTTTCGGCCCACGCTCTTGGCCCTACTCCATCGCAACATTCCCTGGAATTTGCGCTGGCGGCTCCTCATCCTCCAGCCGGCAAACATCATCTCCTACTCCATCGCAGCAGTTCCTTACCTCTTTTCCCGTCCATTCACTGTTGAGTACCTTCCCGTCGCACCGGGGCAGTCTTTTCGCGCGCTGGTTCACAAGGCATCTGGCGCAGGCCGGGGCCGTCGACTCAGGCCACTACACGTTGATATCCATAGCGGTGCTTTCATCGGCGGTATCCCGGAAAGCCTGGCCCGATTCGACGACCGGGTCGCGAAAGACACGGGCGCAGTGGTTGTGAGCATCACGTACCGGTGTGCGCCAGAACATGTCTTCCCCGCGGCCATCGACGACGTGGATGCCGCCATCAAGTGGCTGCATGAGAATGCTGAAGCGCGATGGGGCGCAGATCCAACGCTGATGACGGTCGGAGGGTTCTCGGCTGGTGGGAACCTCGCCGTGGCAGCAACTCAGCAGAAGGCCTGCCACTCTCCGTCCCCGACCGCCTTCAAAGCCAGCGTCACCTTCTATGCACCCATCGATCTACGACTCGGGCCGCAAGACAAGCCACGGCCCGCCGGTCTTCCTCAGCGGGATCCCGCGGCTCCGTTGTTTCCTTTGTTCGACGCCTACGCGGCACCGGCGCGAGCGAAGCATTTCGACGACCCGAGGTTGAGTCCTGTGCTCGCAAATAGGGAGACGCTTCCGGAACAGATGCTCCTCGTGGTCCCGGGGATGGACATCCTGGTGGCCGAGCAGACGGCATTTGCGGAGAGGATCAACGCAGAAGATGGATGGAGTGGCCAGACGCCGAGAGTGGAAGTTCTCTACCAAGAAGAGGGATTCCATGGGTACTTGGAACGTGAGTTTTCATGTTCAGTCTGGAGGCGATGCTAACTAGATCAACTTAGTCCCCGACGCAGTATCCAAGAAGGAATTGAAGGATCAGGCGTTTGATAGAGGTGTAGAGGTGCTACGAGAGACATATGAGAGGCATGGGTGGACTTGGGATAGTTGAGGACGTCACACTGATAGGCTTGTTATTCTCGACCTATATGTTTGTCAAGTTAAGTTCTTAGCCCCACGACTAGTCATACATCTCCACCCATTGCTTAAGCATAGAACGATTCACATGGAAGTCGTGTATCCATTAATAGTCCATCCTACGTTGGTGTTGGGAATGCGGGAATCTACGACCCGTCCCGACGGATCGGTTCTCGAGCTACCCTGAAGTGGCACGATGAGTTGATATTTCGCAAGGTAGTCTGCGTCCAAACTGACTTGTTCGGTGCTCAATCTTCATTACAATAATCATCCTGGCAGATTATTGGCACTCTGCGACAAAATTACCGAGTTTTATTCAGTGTTCAGTCTCAAATCGTTGTAGCCACCCTGGAGAGAGCACAGACTGACTGACTCCATCTTTAGGGACCCGGGCAACCATTCATTCCAGGAATGACATCACAACGACTAGAGTAAATACTAGCGAAAACTCCAACAGAACACCTACATGAGACAAGCAACGTGCGGTGAGAATCGAGGATAAATCAACAGTCGCCACGACAGATGAATTGATGCATTGCATAAGTCTCGTCCCCCCTGGCTGCGATGCTGCGCTGTGACACGCGGAGACGGTGACGACCCAGGCCGGCCCGCTAGACAGTCCCAAACAGGCCATCAGGCGGCCGGTCGACCCAGCAACCGTCGTAAACAAACGCCGGGGCCGGTGAAGACCACCTCGACCAACCATCAACGGCCACACCCTGCAGCGGCTACTTTCAAGTGCCCAAACACACCAAATAACAGCTGCACCCTCCCAGGAAGACCCCTTCCTTTGCTCTCCGCTCTCTGTACATTTGATTTCTCGTACTACCACTACCTTGCGGCGTACATACACATACCACATTACACCCTTCGATGCCCCGAAGGAACAAGGTCGACGACCTCGACTTTGAGATTCACGTCGACCGTTCTTGCATCAGCGACCCCATGGACCACGACCATCCCGCCGACATGGAGAACGAGAAGGAGCCCAACGTCGAGCAGACGCAGGCCGAGTCAAAGCCCGAGCCGATTGCTGAGCTGATTGCTGAGCCGGCCGCGGAGCTGGAGCTCGACAACACCAAGGACACCGACGCACCAGACATGCCTGAGTCCAAAGACGACACACTACACACGGACGACGATGCCACTCCGCTGGCGGAAGAAAACGCACACCACTCGGGATCCGAGTCAGAGGCTGAAGACTCTCGTCGGGAGTCCATGGCATCTACGTCGTCGGGCTCATACGTCTCACACCGCCGGACGTCTCGTCGGACAGAGGCGTTGATCCACGCCGCTGCCCGGGACATCGTCGACCAGATTGAACTGGGCCGGGGACGAGAGTCCATGAACAGCATCTCCGGTACCGACGACAGCTACATCTCGCACCCTGAGGGCGGCAGTGGTCGTCCCTCGGATGCCCACTCTGTTGCTGAGAGCCACGGACGAGATTCTCTTCAGAGCCATGACGAGCCCCTTGATGAGCTTGCACGAGAGTCCCTCGGCAGCCAAGCCCCAGAGTCTGTCCATAGTGGACGCGAGTCTCTGCACAGTGTTCCCGGTGTTGAGGAGAACTATGTCTCGCACTCAAGGCCTGGAAGTGCCCGCCATTCAGACGCACACTCGGAAGCTCACTTGGAAGCTCACTCAGAAGCACACTCAGACACCCACTCAAATACCCAACCAGATGCCCACCTGGACACCGCTACAGATGACCAGCTGGACAACGCTGCAGATGACCACCTCGACCCTCATTCGGATGCCCACTCCGTTGCTGAAAGCCATGGACGCCAGTCTATTCACAGTGGACGAGAGTCTGTCGCCAGCCATAGAGAGTCCGTCCGCAGTTACAGAGAGTCTATACACAGCCGCGCAGGGTCTACTCGTAGTCACGCTCGAGAGTCAACGCACAGCGCCGAGGATGGTTACATATCTCGCTCCGCCAGTGCCCGCCAATCGGACTCTCACAGATCATTAGCTGCTAGCAGCCACCACTCAGCAGACGACGACCGTGGCAGCTCTCACCATGGGAACGACGACGACGTGTTTAGTGACCACAGCCCCCGGAGTTCCATGGGCTCGCTGTCCGAGTCAGAGCACAGAAAGATGGAAAAGATTGCGCAGATGGATGGATCCCCTCGCATCTCAGACATCAGCCAGTATGAGCCGGACCAAAGCTTCGTGCCCACCTTCAGAGAAACTCCCCGACCTGCCTTTAGGTCTCCTTCCTCTGTCAAGGCCATGCAGATGTCCTCGCCACCAGGGTCGGTGCTGGGATCTCCCCGCGGCAGGCGAGGCTTGCCAACTGTGTCTCGTCTGGGATCTCCTAGCATCTCTGCTCAGTACTCTCCAAAGAAGACCCCGCCTCGCTTTAAGAGAGCCACTCCACCGCTTGTGCTCCTACACGTCACTCTCCTGCCACTGCGATGGGGCTGGGGAGACGTGCTAGACCGTGCCACGACGGATGAGTTGAGCCAGGACGGCAAGACCCTTCGGGATGCCTGGAGGCAACTCCAGGACCGCATGGGAGACACAACTGTCGAGCGTGGTATCCTACTGCCTCATCCTCAGAACGACTATGAGGTTCTCGAGGAGAGGTTGCTCGAAGCTCTGGAGCTGCCTATGCGACGTCGTGCTCGAATTCTTGAGTGCGGTCACTACCTTGGGCCATCAAACGAGATGACGCTCATAGACGAGTCGGACAGCGAAGAAGACGACTACGATGACGACGGACGGATCTCGCGGCGAGCTCTTGAGCAGCAGGTGCACTGGTGCAAGACATGCCGCACCGACATCCGGTACGACTCGCTCGGCCCGGGCAAGATCTTCCGCGTCAAGGTGTATGCTTCCAATGGTCTGATGAAGGCCGGCGCATGGGAGGCTTGTTGGAAGGAGATGGAGCGCGTGGACGTCGAAATCGAACCACTTGTCAACTCTAAGGCTCAGGGAGAGCTGAACCGGCTGGAGGCTGAGCAAGAACGGCAATTGGAGATGCAGGAGGAGCAGTATCAGGAGGAGCTGGACGATCTCCATGACGACGACTACTCTGACAATGAAGATCTGGAACGCGAAGCGCTGGAGCGTGAGGAGTTTGAGCGTGAGGAGCTTGAGCGTGCCGAACTTGAGCGCGCCGAATTTGAGCGTGCCGAACTTGCGCGTGCCGAGCTTGAGCGTGAAAAACTTGAGCGTGAAAAGCTAGAACGTGAAAAGCTGGAACGCGAAAAGCTGGAACGCGAAGAGCTGGAACGTGAAGAGTTCGAGCGCGCTGAACTCGAGCGCGAAAAGCAAGAGCGCGAAAGGCTAGAGCGTGAGGAGTTGGAGCGTGAAGAGCTTGAACGCCAAGAGTTTGAGCTTGCTGAACTTGTGCGTGAAAGGGAAGAGCGTGAAAAGCTAGAGCGAGAAGAGCTTGAGCGCGAAGAGTTTGAGCGTCAAGAGCTGGAACGCGAAGAACGGGAGCGCAAAGAGTCAAGCCACGAAGACCCTTTGGCGCGCGAGGAGCCTGAGCATCATGCTGAGCCCCTTGGACGCCAACAGGACGACGAAGACCACACCGAGGAGCACAGCAACCTCGACAAGGAACTTCCTGAGGATCACACCGAGGAGCATCCTAGCCCAGACGTTCATGAAGATGAGGTTCACCACAAAGAGCCCTCCGCGGAACCTGAGCCTGCCGCTGAAGCAACTCCTGCTCCTGAAGTCCGTACCTCTACTCCCGGCCTAGAAAAAGACCAAAGGCCAGAATCTGAGAGGCTCCGAGAGATATACGGCGACGCCTCTACCCAGGATGAGGCTCAACACCAGACTCACCAACAATGTGAGGATCGCCCGCAGCCCTCAGCCGAACACAGCCCCAACTACAACTCTCGCGAGGCGCCTCCCTCCGCCGAGGCCTACGCTCAGCGCACCCAGCCGCCCAAGGACGCCAGTCTCCAGGAACTACTGGCCGAGTCAGTACGCGTCCTGATGCAGGACAAGAAGAACGTCCTCATCGGCTTGTTGAGCATCCTGATCCTCATGCTCGCTCTACGGGGCGGTCAGCCTCAGGTTGATCCACGAACGTTTCAAACGTTGGTGGTGAGCCAAGGGGTGCCAACTGTCACTGTTACGCAGGTGCCGGTGGTGACGGCCGACAGGCAGATTGGGGGTCAGGTGGAGGAGGTTGTAGTTCAGCAGAGCCTGGTTCAAGAGATTGCAGCTTCGGAGAGCCAAGTTGAGAGTCAGTTTGAGGAGGTTACAACTGAGACTCAGCTCGAGGAGACTGCAACAGAGAGCCAGGTTGTGGAGAGCCAGGCTGCGGAGAGTCGGGTGGACCCAGTTCAGGAGAACCAGGAGGAGGAGATTCCCGCTGAGGAGAGTCAGGCGGAGGAGAACCCCGCTGAAGAAAGCCAGGTTGAGGATACCTCAGTCGAGGAGAGCCAAGTTCAGGAGAGCCAGGCCGAAGAGTTCCAAGCCGAGGAGAGTAACATCGTTGAGCGTGAGGCTATTCCCGACAACCACGTTGAGGAAAGCCCCGAAAACACCCCCACGGAGAGTCTTGCAGTTGCCGAAAGCAGCTCCGCTCCTCAAGACTGCCAGACGACGGCCTCTGCATCCTCAAGTAATGGCCTCGACCCCTGTGCCTCGTGCACTGTGTCTCGCGATGATCAGGCCTCGACTAGTCAAGCACCAGAGGACACACCTGCTCCGGAACCACTTCGCGAAAGAGAGACGATCATTTCGGAGAGAATCGTGCGCATCGTCGAGACTGTAACAGAAGTTGAGACCGCGACGATCAGAATCACTGAGACGGAGTCTATCTCAGTGACCGTCCAGCCTGTCTCTCATGCGACTCAGCCCAGTGAGCTGTTTGATGCTGCACCGTCCAGCGAGCTTGAGCAGGCTGAGGAGTCTGTCTCTTTTGAGTCTGCCCCCCAGGAGTCCCTCGCTCCCATTGACATCTTGGCTGAGGAGTCTGTGACCCTCGAAGAGACTGACGTCGCTGAAGACGTTGAGCCTGTGGATGAAGCTATCGCAGAGCCTAGCGTTGAGGTTGAGGTCGAGGAACCCGTCGCTGAGGAACGCCTTCATATTGAGGACAATGACTCTCTGGACGAGCCAGAGGCAAAGTCTGAGTCTGAGTCTGAGCCTGAACGAGAGCTATAGCGAGCCATGTTTTCCATGCCTGATGCGAGTGCCATGAAGGATATACCTGGGACGTGTTTGATGATTGGGTTTCTTGTAGCGAGACTGAATAGTGCGAGTCACAATTGTTTATAATCAGGATTGTTCATAAGGTCAATATGAATGTTAAACGGAATTCAAGAGAACTAGATGCTATTCTAACGCCGTGCTATGCCTTTATTCATGGGACCTATATAGCCGTATGCCCTCTGTATATATCCCAACCATTACTATACTGGCGGAGTGCCGGTGCCCGCCCCGTGCCTTTTCCTGCGTACTGGGGCACTCACAACCTGATGTAAATGTCCATACAGTCGATCCTCCACTCTCGCTTTCCTAGCAGACTACGCAACCACTCGACTCCAAGGCCAGTCCACTCAGCCCTGCGCGCAGCGGCTGCATCCAAGGCGGCATTCGTCACGGCGGTAGCAGTCGAGTTAATCATCTCGACAACGCTCGCGTTGAACAGGTCGGCGGAGTCGGGTAGGACATCCGTCGGCAGGGAACGGCTCGAGGAGTTGGGTCTCGGGAGGAACCAGTTGCTGCCGAAGTCGAAGAAGCAGCGGTCGGACCAGTTGCACGAGGTCAGGAAGAGGATGAGGAGGAGGATGGAGCAGTAGACGCAAGGGCGGTTGAGAAAGTATGTGCAAACGAAGAAGAGGAATATGAAGGCCGGCGAGGCGTTGGTGGGAATGAAGAGGAGGGGGAGCCAGCTATTTCCATTAGCATCAGCGACTATTAGCGACGTCAGCGGGAGGGAAGGGAAGATATTCGCACCTTCGGAGGCAGAACATGTTGGGCGACGGGGGGCGACTGGGGCCAGATGTCGCGATGCGCTTGGTGGTGTTGACTTGTCGAGGTTGGGACTTCGGGAGCGTAAGTAGCGTAGCGTCACGTCACTCGTGGAGCGGCAACATGTGACGCAAGTAGGGAGCAGCGCTGGGAGCCAAAGCGAAGTGTTGGGGCGGACGACCCAGTGCCTTGGTTGCTTGGGACCCAAAGACGGGATAGGCTGTGTCCAGTGGAAGCGATTAATCAATACTGGCAGGGCGGAGAGGCCAAGATGGATTGGATAGAGAGACACGAGAGAATGGATCCCGTCGCTGTCGGTTCGGCCAAAAGTTTGAGGTGCACCCGACAGCCAGGTGCGCAAACGGCCACGCCTGCGCCACATGCTCAGGCACTGATCGACTCTACTAATGAAGCGGCCACTGGCCAGCACAGCGACCGCCCGCCCAACCGCCGCCAGCGGGATTGGATTCCTAGCGCACTAAATAAACTAGGCCCCTACGCACTAAGGTAGAGAGCCCAGAGCAATGCAATGCAATGCCGGCGGATAATTGATTCAGCCGCAGCCGCTCTCGCATTCGAAGCCACCCGAACGAAACCAAACCCATGCACCACGGCCAAAAGATGGAGCCTCGCGCGCTCTCCACAGCTTCTACCACGTCACTCATCACTGGGCGCGCTGCACTGACTGGGCGTGACGGGCTGTGACTGGCTGCGACTGGTTCTTCAACAGCTCTGACGGGCACTGACACTGGCGTAGCGTCGCGTTGGGCTCCCATCCGCCAGCGCGCTGTGCAGCCAGCCATCGCCAGAGCGAGCTGCCGCCATCCAACCCGCCGTCCGCCTTCCCGGCCACTTTCCCTTGTCCGTTCTGCTCCTTCCTGCCTTTTTTTTTTCTGAGGCCGGGCGCGGTGACTAACCACCACCACCACCACCACTAGTCTACTACGTACCTTCCCGCCTCACCTAAAACCCTTCCCCCAAACATCTCGCCCATCACCGCCTCGCCTCATTGTCAGGCAGGCTTTTCCCCTTCTTATCCCGCTCTCGCCATCTCTCCCTCTTTCTCTCTCTCTCTCCCCCTCTTCCTCTCCCTCTCCCTCTCATTCGATTCTTTTTGTTGTCTTACCTGTTCGCATTCGCATTCGGACCGGCCTCTCTTGCTTCCGTCCCATATCTTCCATTGACGCATCCCGAGACGCCGCAGTCGCAGAGGTAGCTTTCCGCTATCCTCTCGCCACCGCTTCCCGACTGCCACCATGGATATGGACATGCCTCCGGCGCCTACGCCGCCCGTCAACAGCATGAACATGGGACCGTCCAACTCTGATCGCACTGCCAATCTGTTGAACTTACTCAAGTTTAGCACTTCTGGTGGCTCGCAGCTGCAGAACCAGGCTGCGCGCGAGCAAAACTCGGCCCAGCAATCGCCGCAGTATGAGCATCAGGAGCCCCAGCCTCAGCCTCAGCCTCAGCAGCAGCAACAGCAATACCAGCAACAGAACCACTATCTGCTGCAGCAGGCTCAGCAGCAGCACCACCAGCAACAACAGCAACAGCACCAGCAGGCGCAACCGCAGCACCAGCAGCTTCAGCCTCTGCCGCCCGTCAGCATGCCCCAAGCCTTTCCCGCTGCTGCCCTGCACCAGCCGGCGCCCTCCTCTGCTGACCCGACTGGCCTCCTCGCTGCTCTTATGCGCGGAGCTCACGAAACTGAAGAGGCCAAGCAGGCCCCGCCGCCTCCTCCCCAGCAGGCTGCCAGTTCATTTGGTAACGGATCGCCGCCTCCCGATACGCGATCCTACCTACTGAACCTGCTCAACCGCCCCAAGCCTAGCCAGGGAGAGCAGGCCATGCTTGCCGAGTCGTCGCGATCCGACAACTTGACACCCCAGTCACCTGAAAACGTGGCTGCCGTTCCTGCTCGCTACCACGGTCAATCCCCGCAGCAGCCGCATCAACTCCACCCGCCACAGGCAATTCCCTATTCTATCTTACAGTACCAGGCCGAGCATTACCACAAGAACAACAACGCTCCTGGCTATGAGTACTCCTCCCCGCCGTCACAGGAGCCCGCCGAAGTCTCCTCAGCCCTGTACCAGCAGCTCATGGGCACCCTGTCTCAGTCGTCGTCCATAGGCCACCAGAACCACAATCAGCTCACCCAGAGCCACCACTCTCAATCTCCCAACGCTGCCTCCTTCCACATCCTTAAGAAGGATTCGCCAGCCGGCTCGCAGCACTACGAGCAGAACGGCAGCCACCCGACTTCGCCGAACCACATCCGCCGCAAGGCCACACGAACTTCTTCTCTTCACTCGCATCCCTCGGTTAAGCAGACCCCTCCCACATCCGAGTTCGACAGCTACGTGTCTGCCGACAAGAATAGGGAGACAGTCTCCGAGGCCATCAGTGATATCGCCGATAGAGCCGACCACGAAGCCCGTGAGGCCCTCGAGCGAGCCGAGCATGACCAGGTCCAGGCTGAAATTGCCGAAGACCTCGACGCCATGCTGCACGCCAAGTCAGACAAGGAATTTGATGACAACGCTCAAGCTGCCGCCCAGGCCATCCAGTCGGAGCTCGAACGCGATGAGAACGAAGGCGTTTTGGAAGAGGCGTTGCCCTCGGATGTCGCTGAGACTGTCCGCGAGATTCTTGACGAGGCCGCTCTCGGTGTAGCCGACAGCTGGGAGAGCGCCGACCAAGATGAGATCGTTGTCATTGAGGAGAAGGAACCTCCGCCTGTCAGGGTGTTCAATTTCCCCATGAAGCCGTGGATTTCTATTACGCTTCAGGAGGAGGGCACCGAGCCGCGCCCACAATTCCGCGATGAGACAATCATGGATATTGCCAGACTCAAGAAGGAGTTTGATCAGATCGACCGGAACCTGTACACGGCGACGGAGAACTACATGGCGTACGGTATGTCCAAGCAGGGGGGTCTGCGTGTCATTCGCCAGGAGGATGGCAAAGACGCAAAGATCTTTACCGACACAAAGGACCGCATCTTCAATGTTGCCATGTCCGTCACACCCTCGGACCACAACGGCGCTCACCGGGAGGCCATCATCGGCACCGGCATCAGTGGAACTGTCTACTGGGTTCAGATCAGAGACGGTGAAAAGGACCACATTGAGGATGCTCATCTTGAGCAGTACGGCTTCGCCCTGCCGCCCATGATCTCTCAGGAGGGCGATGCCCCAGGAGGCGTCCTCAAGACGCGCGCCCGCACCTCCACCAACCACCCCGAGTTCTTTGCCGTTGGCCGCGGCAAGTCCATCAACCTCATCTGGCCCTCGTACATCTTGCAGAACAACCTGCTCAAGCCTGGCCACGACCGCGTTGTCGACACCGAGGCGCTCTCCAAGCAGTGCTCTCTCAAGATAAACACGGGCAAGGCCGGAAAGGATTTCACCTTCAGCCAGGACGACTCCGTCATTGTCTCCCTTGATAAGTCCGGTCGGGTCAAGTTCTGGGACGTTCGTGACTTGACCGCCGTCAAGGAAGGCTCCGACCCACGCGCGCCCACGCCCGCGCTGACCTCCCTTGAGGTTAAGGAGCCGTTGATGACTTTGGCTAGCACCCCCGAGGGAGAGAAGGCATGGCCCACATCGGTTATCCTGCTTGATAAGCAACGCCCCTATCAAAAGCAGTGCGCCCTCCGATACATGATTGTTGGCATGAAGCAGAACCACACCCTGCAGCTTTGGGATCTGGCCCTCGGTAAGCCTGTTCAGGAGTTCAACCTCCCTCACAGCAAGGAGTCGGACGCCGTCTGCAGTGTCATGTATCACTCGGCCACCGGCATGCTTGTCATTGGTCACCCTACTCGCAACTCGGTCTACTTTGCGCATCTGTCGGCTCCTAAGTATAACCTTAAGAGCGTGTCGCAGGCCGAGTACATCCAGCGCCTTGTCGCCCAGGATGCCTCCATCCCTCAGCCGGATAGTACCGCTGTCATCAGCGGAGTGAGAGAGTACTCCTTCGCCAACCGTGGAATTCTGCGCAGCCTCGACATTCTTTGCAACCCTGCCATGGTCCAGGACGCCGACGAGCCCACTCTGTTTGAGCTTTACGCCATGCACTCCAAGGGTGTTGCGTGTTTGCTCATCAAGCAGAACGAGCTCGGTTGGTCCAAAGATAACAAGGTTCTGGATGCTGTCGACGCTGTCGCTCAGGGCGTTGTCACTGTCTCTAAGCTCAAGACGCCTCTACCTGTAGAGCCCATCGTTAATGCCGATAGCATCCCAATTCGCGTCGTTAACCGTGGAACCCCTAAGGACCCGCTCCAGGTGACGGCTTCACAGCCTGAAACCCCCCAGCGCGGAACCGATTCTGTTACTCCCGTCAAGGTCAAGAACGAGCCAAAGGAGGCTGAAACGCCTGTTCAGTCGGCCAAGGAGTCGCAATCGGAGAAGCCTGAGCGCAAGTCGCGCAAGAAGAAGAACGCCTCCAACCAGGATCCCGCGACCAACGGAGCCACACCTCGTGCTGGCAAGGAGCCCAAGGCGGCCCCTGTTCCCGTCGCTGCTGCCACTGTCTCTCAGGAGGCCTTCGACTTGGCCATTTCTGGACTCGAGTCCCGCCTTAGCTCTAGCATGTCGGAGACGCTCAAGGGCTCTCTCGAGACTCTCAACGGCAAGATTGACGAAGGCGTCCGTGTTCGCGATGAAAACTTCACCCAGCACCAGCTCAAGCTGCTCGACATGGTCTCCGAGGTTCTCAACGAAAACACCCAGAAGGTTCTGGAGTCTCTCATTCACCACCAATTCACTGATCTGGTGATCCCCGCCATCGGCGACAAGGCCGGCAAGGCCGTCAATGACATGCTCCACAACAAACTGCAGCCCCATGTGTCGTCTTCTGTCCAAAAGGAGATTCAGAGCGCGCTTCCCCCTGCCCTCAACCGATCTCTTCGCTCGGGTGACTTTGTCAACGCCATCTCGGATCGGGTCAGCTCTTCCGTTGCGTCTAGCGTGCAGCAAGAGGTCCTGGCCACTCTGACCCAGAGACTGACCCCAACCTTTACCACCATTGCTACCCAGGCGTCTCAGCGGGTTGCTGGCGAACTTCACCAGCAATACCACGACCAGTTTGAGCACATGAAGGCCCAGCACGTAGCCGATGCTAACAAGATCGACCAGCTGCTGTCGTATGTCACCCGTCTAACCGACATGGTGTCGACAATGGCTGCTTCCCAGTCTTCTCTTCAGGCCGAGTTCCTCAAGTTCAAGCAGCAGCCGCCCGTGCACGAGCTCCCTGGTGTCCCTGGACCTCAGCACAGCAATCATGGCCAAATGGCCCACTACGGCAGCAACATGTCTCAAAACGCGCCCAGCCACACAGGCAGCTTCCCTCCCAGCCAGGCACCGAGCAACGCGCAGTACATGGGAAGCCCTCAGTACGTTCGAGGCTCTCAGCAGCTGAGCAGTCCTCAGGGCTCTGTTCCCGCTTCTGAGTACGTCACTCCCGCGAGCAACGTCAACGCGCTTGCTGGCGCGTACGCGAACCAGATGAACAAGACGGAGACGGAGGCGGATCACGATCTGCTGCAGCGGATCCGAATCATCGAGCAGGCCATCCAAGAGGGCCGCTTTCAGGAGGCCATGATCCAGTGGATCCAGAGCGGTCGCGAGGAAGAAATCTTCCACCGAAGCCTCAGCCGCTTCCCGCCAGCCAAGTTTGACAGCCTGCCACCACTGATGCTACTGGTCGTCATCGCAACTATCTCCAAGAATCTTCGACCTAATCCTCGTCTCAAGGAGGAAATTGATTGGATCGAGATGGCCCTTCGGGCATTTGCCGGGAACCTGGCTTTCTTTGTAAGTCCGCCCTGATGAACGTCTGAGCGTAACTAATAATTTGCAGGAATGGGAACAGCAGGGTGTTCGAGATGTGATGAAGAGCACTTCCCAGACTATGCAGCTCCTCATCGGCCGTGTCCAGCCTCTCATCGGCGCTATCCAGGATGGTTTCCCAACTGACCCCTTCCTGGCTAACGTCGAGAAGGGCAAGCTGGAGTGGGTTGTGCGAACCTCGGAGCAGGTTATGGAGACTTTCGGTGGGCGCCGCTACGACTAATCGCCTGGTCTCGATGAACTAAGACTGTCATTCCAACGTCTTTTCGTGGTCTTGGCCAGAATGGATCTGGTCAAAGCTTGGTTGCACTTTATGACTGAACGATGTACATCAGGGAACATCACATAGGAGCATTTCGGTGACTTGCGGTCGCAATTATTTGCATTAGTAGTGGATTTTTCATTTGCGCGTCTTGTTTCTTCGTCGTCGGCTTTCGTCTTGGGGGATGTTTCTGGACGTTTGCGATACGGTGCAATGATACCCCAAAGGGGGAGAGGAGTGTCTATAGTGAAGACGGAGGGAAAAGGATGTGTTTTTTGTTGTATGTCGATAAGAGGGCGTTTCAGGAATGAAAGAGTTGCGGTATTTGACTGCACTTCATTATGGTCTTAGCTGTGACGTCTCGTTGTATTTGATGCTTGTATGTTTGGTCCTGGTTTCTCTGACTGAGAGCGATGGGCTAAGTCTTCGAAGAGGCAAACAAATGGGTCTGTACCAAAGTAAGAAATAGCCTCTTTGACAAGAAGCAACGGGGCAAGCCTGTTCAAATCACGATCATGCTTGTCTAGTTCAGTCACGTCCCATCAAACACCCGTTTGCACTATGAGGAATGAAGTCAAAACCAATGATCAGGAGCGGATAAACTAGGTTGTCTTGATAACTAGGTATTCACACGAAAGAAGACCTCAGAGCGTCTCCGAGTTGATGGTCTCGTCTCTTGCACGATAACAGAACTAATTCCTGTTTATAAATATAGCAAATAATGACATAATATCGCTTCTAAACTCCCTACAGTGGTGTCTACTTTGCACACTTCCAACGAAGTTCTATGTTGTTCCCTTGCGACTGGGGGCATGGTGCTCTGTGTGAGGCTCCACCTTGACGCCAAGACGTTAAAACCGGAACATGACTAGATCGTACTCCAGGCTCGGGAATGCGGCGCGCGGCGCGCGGCATGCGGCACAGCTAGTCTGCAACTAGTGACGTCGTCGATTAGCGTTGATCCAAGCTATCCAGGTCTTTGTCTAAGTTGTACAGCAGTGAGAAGACGACCACGGGGTCAATCGAATTGAGTTTGATGTCTCGAAGCATGACGTTAGAATATGTTTCGTAACCATCTATCTAGCCAAAGTCTATAGGTAATAATAACCCTGGTCTTGCCCGTTTATTCATAAGTGCACGCCGGCAATGTCGTCGCCAATCCTGACAATAACGCCAAAAAAGGAAACGAAGGGTTTGTTTCATTACATCCTCTTGGGGACGACCCTCGCCTTGGGATCCACTAGATCTAGCCGGTTGAGCAGGGGCGCAAAGACCCAGTCCTGAATGGGCTTCAGGATAAGCACGATCTCGTTGATTCTCCAGCCGAGGAACGGGATCATGGCACCGACGGCGGCGTCCATCAGGAAGTGGTTGGCGGTGGCGGTAATGGTGATGAGCATGGCGGTGGGCCAGAGGGGAGCAATGAGTCGCAGGGGTCGGTGAGGAGAGAAACGGCACAGGGTCACGGCGAAGAACAGGGCAGTGCCGAAGTGCAGGCTGGGCATGGCCGCAATGGTGAGTTGAAAGCGGTTGTTGTTCCAGGCATTTTGGCCGCCGGGCTTGCTGTGGAGGATATCGACGTAGCCGTACTCCTTGGGGAGCAGCCGGGGAGGCGAGCAGCGCCACAGGGTCACAATGACAAAGGCAATGACATTGTCGGCGGCAATGGTGCGACGGACGCGCTGGAAGGTCGACGTCGGGAGGAAGGTGTAGACGTAGACGATGAAACCGACGCCAACGCTGATGTGCGAGTAGTAGACATTGGCCAGGATGGGCATCAGCCAGGCCTGCTCGTTCATGATGTACACCTGGAATCGCTGTTCGATGTCGATGCCGAGGGAGTTTTCGAAGGCGAGGATCTGGAGAGCGTGGTCGCGGGCGCGGATGAAGATGGCCTCGTTGCCGGCAATCATGCGCGCGGAAAAGGCGCGAAGAAGTTGGTAGATCCTGCGCGCTGTCAGTGTCTGTTCGCGGACAAGCTATATCCCCGTCATCATCAATCATACCAGTATGTCATGTTCCAGTACCAGATCTCGACGAGGAAGGGGTAGGCGTTGAAGAAGCGGGAGAGCAGGCGGAAGAGCACGTTCGGGGACTTTCGAACTGGGTTCTCGGAATGGAGGACGGTGGGCTTCAACGGAGGGGAGGAATCGGCGTAGCGATCGCCCGTCTCGAGGTCATCGTGGAGAGTCTCCTGGGGCAGGCTCTGGTTGCCGCGGCGGCGATTGACGAGGCATCCTGCGGTGAAGAGCAGCACAATGACTGGAGAGTCAGCTTGAGAGCGTGGAGATACTGGCAAGGCGACTTACGGGACGGCTCAATGACGTTCTTGAATATCTTAGTCATGATTGGGGTTCGTCGTCACAGACGACAATAGACAGGTGGATATTGGATATCGGATATTGTATATCGAAAATCAGGGGAGAGCAATGACAGGTCTCTCTATACATGGACGACGACGACGACGACGACGACGACGGAAGCGCTCGAGTTCGATTCGGACCGTAGAAGGACGACAAAACCCGGGATGACGAAAGAGCAAAGGCAGGTGAAGCAACTTATGTAGGGAAAGGAAGGAGGAGGATGAGGAGGAGGAGGATGAGGAGGAGGAGGAGGGGAGGAGACGCAAGGGGAACAAACAAGGAGACGGGGCTTGAGACAAACAAGTCAAAACAAGTAGGTACGAAAAAGACGGCGAATGGACTGGGGAGGCACCCAGCACAGCCAATAGTCAGCAGCCAGCGACTCAATAGCTTAACCAGGCACGAGACAACCAAACTGGGAGAACGAAAACATGGCCAGCAAAGCTTACTTGAGGAGGAGGCTTGGGGCGCAATGCGCTGCATGCAAGCCAAAAAAAAAAAGAAAGGGCCGTTCCCCGTTGAGCCTGGTGCGCGCCCAAGGGTGCTAATAATAAAAAGCAGATGATCGTCCTCGGCAGATAATACAACGGGCCCGGGGTGGACCATCAGCGCCCGTTTGTCCCTCTCCACTGTCGCGTTATTGTTTCGTTTGTTTCTGGGTAGCCAGCCGAGGCTGACTTTTTGCTGCACCGCGACCCAGGAAAGGAGACATAATTACGGCGCGCAAAGCAAGCAATTCCCACGTCTGAAATGGGCCTTGGAAAGCTTGATTCGCGCCTCGCACGTGCTGTACAACGTCACCGTCGGATCACTAGCACAGCGCTGCGACCCCCCCCGGGGCGATTACAGCACAGGCCCCCCGCCCCTCCCCCGGGAAGGGATCGTCTAGCGGGCTTTTTACCGTCTCTTTTGCCTGGGTGGTGCACGGCAATGTCGAGGAGCCTCCCACACATACACCTGCGGCACTGGCTGATCCCGCAGTGGTTGACGCATCTAGAGCTGGGAGGAAAGGGCTGCCTGCCTCATTCCTGCCTCATGGTTGGGTCATTTTCAACTAGGTACCTAGGCAGCCCACTACATGTGCCCCCCGGTGGTGCGGCCAGTCAAAGAAAATAGGAAGGGCTGAGCTGAATGATCAACAGACAAACGCCCCCCCCCAAAGCATGGAACCAAGCCACCACTGTGGCCCCAGGGCTGAGTCTGAGTCGGAGGCCAGGAGCGTCATAGATGCCGATTGCAGAAAACGCCGCCCCGGGAAGCGGAGGCCAAAAAAAAACGGAAGTTTCTCTCTCTCTCTTTTGGCCTCGTCACTCAGAAGGACGACGGCGGCATTTGCCCGTGATGCGATGGCCGGGATTCAGATCCCTGGGGGGCCATGACACGTTTTTCCGGGGTAGATCAGCAAATGGCTCTCAGGAGTCGGGCAACTAACTTGCTGATGAACGTGATAATATCGACATCTCTCTCTCCCTCCCCCCCCTTTCTGCCTATCCGAGGTGTCACGGTCGTGGGATTACGCTTATCATCTTTCCGTCTCGCTTTCACCCAATGAGGCTGTGAATGACCCCCAATCTGGGTCCCTCTAAGGCTGAGAGGATGACTGTGTTCGTGCGTTGACATCATCTCACTTTTTGCTACGCTGTCACTGCCGGTCTTTCATGCGTCAATTCAACCAACAGGCAGATACCATCGGACTCGGCATTGTCTCCCGCACCGCCGGGCCTTCCCTCTCCGTTGCCCGACGGCGCGCCCGCGGCCACGGCGATTCGGAGTTATTGAACCCCTGGCGGGCCACGCTTCATTTATTAATCAACTCGCCCGTCGTTTGCCCCTGTCTAACCCCGAGTTTGCCCCTGTCTAACCCCGAGTTTGATTCGATGCCCATCGTACCGGCTACCGACATCATGGCCACATCGAAAGCCAAAAAGAGCCCGCCCCGGATCTCGCGGGATCGTTTGAGATGAATTGTGGGTTTGACGCCAGGCTCCAATCTCCAAGTAGCAGCCTGTTTCCGCCCTTTAGTTAGACCTGGGAAGTTCCTGTCGACGCTCTGTCTCTCTCTGTATACGCATACGGCACTGCTGGAGTCGCATATGCAACCTCGTCCCTAGGGCTGACGGCGCAAGGCAACCAACGAAGAAGGCTCGTCTCCATGCCAGGTACAGGCAGATACGTACGCGCGTAAACGAGACCCCAGGCATTGCGTACCTACGCAGCGAATGAGCCAGGTAATCCTGGTTCTCACGACATGGCCAACGTCAGCTCGCTGGTCTTCTCCACAGAATAGAGCAAGAACGTCTAGGCGAAGGTGCGAGTGCGAGGAATGGATGCGATAACGAAGGAGGTTGGGTTTTCTGGTTGAATAGGGAGGGCTTAGACGTGGTAGTCTATCCTATTCACACCTCTGCAGGCTAATTAATCCTACAGCCTGCCTAAGGTACTCTACAATCTCACTCGCAGATAAGCGGTGGACTAAGCCTCAAAGCCACCGAGACGGAACCAAAGAGAGCGAGACATTAGACGCGCGTCGTCGTCACGCCGGGGACGGCTTTCTTTCCACACCTGTATATTGGTCTATTCGCACTTGTATCATCTACTTGTCAGCCACCTTGACGACAACCTTGCCAAAGTGCGCGCCGCTGTGCAGGTACGCAAACGCCTTGTCGGCCTCGTCCAGCGCGAAGACGCGGCTCACGACGGGCCGGATCTTGTGCGCCTCGTAGAAGCGCACCATCTCCTCGAAGCGGTCGCGCGGCCCGTTGAGGATGCCGCGCAGCGTCACGTTGCGGCGCAGCGCCAGCACGTTGACGTTGAGCTGCCGCGCCCCGGGCGTCTCCTCGTCCTCCTTGCCCGTCACGTAGCCCACGCAGTTGATCAGCCCGCCAAAGGCCACGCAGTCGAAGCTCTTGCGCAGCGTGCGCGCCCCACCCATCTCGAAGATGATGTCCACGCCCGCGCCGCCCGTCTCCGCCAGCACCGGGTCCGGCCACTCCCAGTGCGTCTGGTAGTTGATGCCGAAGTCGGCGCCGAGCTCCGCCTTGGCCCGCGCCAGCTTGTCGTCCGACGACGACGTGATGATGGTCTTGAGCCCGGCCGCACGCGCGATCTGGAGGCCCGCCACCGCCACGCCGCCCGTGCCCTGCAGCAGCACCGTCTCCTTCTTCTTGGCCCCGTCGGCCGGCGAGCCCAGCGGCCGCATGCCGTTGATGCACATCCACGCCGTCACCGACGCGATCGGGAGGCACGCCGCCTCCTCCGCCGTCATGTAGTCCGGCGCCGCCACCACCGCCGACCCGGGGAAGCACCGGTACTCCGTCAGCACCCCGGGCAGCGGCAGCCCGAGCCCCGACGCCATGTCCGCCTCCGTCACCTGGCCGGCTAGGTGGCTCTGGTTGAAGATGGACATGACCCGCGTGCCCGTCTTGATCCGTGACGACTTGCTCTCCACCACGATCCCGCACATGTCCGAGCACGGCACCAGAGGCGTCGAGTCCTGCGCTCGCTGGTGATGGTTGTAGAGTCCCATGACCACTAATCGCAAAGTCAGCACAGCGCCCACTCATCTATCGTATCGTTAACCTCGTAGACTCACCTTCGGTATCGCGGTAGTTGAGGCTCACGGCCAACACCTTGACCAGCACCTCGCCATCCTTCGGCTGTGGCACATCCGCCTCCCCGAACTTGAGCTTGTCCAACCCGTCCTGGGAGGTGGTCCACTGCTTGTTAACCGATGCCACCTCCATGGCAGGTGCGCGATTTCCAAATGGTAGAATTGACTGGATGAAGCCCGACATGGTGGCTGCTGATTTTTGTGAATGTTGTAAAACCGTCCTGGACCTGGTTGGTAAACGGGCGGCTTCTTATATATACACTTCAATGACGTCCGCAACGGTTCTCATCGACGCACCAAGGAACCCGGCTGTCACTGACGGATGGCAAACCTAGTCTCATCAGGGTTAAAAGTGGTTCCTCAAACAACGTGTTGCAGATCTGACTTTACGTACTCCGTACAGATTAATAAGCAATCATGTCTAACCACCCTGTTCGGCTTCTTCGAAGGCTCATTTTATAGCTTCGTACGCTCATGAGACGACGATGGTAACATGTGCCAATGCTTCCAGTCGGCTTCATATTCTTCATTTGTCAGCCAAGACCCAAATCATCATCGATCGCTTTGATATTACAGTACAAACAAACCATGGCAAAAACTCGAGATGTATTCCTTCACACAAGGCGCGCTGCGTATTCAGATACATAACCCCCTCTCCTCCCATGACGCAATCTCCTCCCAAGATATCTTAATGCATGCAACAGCCTCCCCCGTCAAATACAAACGACCAGGTTAATTCCCATTCAACAATGCAGCCTTCAAAAACACCACTGTCAAAAGCTCCTCCTCTTCACCTCGTATATCGCATCGCGACCAGGCGGATCCAGAATTAGTCGAGAGAAGAGACACCCAGACACCAACCGACCGCGAAACAGAAACCAAAAAAAAAAAAAAAAAAAAAAACATATGCAGCAAACTCAGACGGTAAAAACTTTTTTTCTTTTTCCTTTCCAACTTCTCCTCCCCCTTTTTCACATGCTCTCGCCACGTCGCCATCACGTCCGTGTACCACCCTTGAGCGCGCCCAGGGCAAGACCGGGGACTCGCGTGTCGTCACGGTCATCTCGGGCGGCCAGACAGGATATTATGGTGGGTATAGTAGTAGTCGTCGTCGTCGCCGAAGCAACTCTCCCAGAGCTGACGCAGAGCAACCAGCCTGAGGAGAAGCCCGTGTAGCTGTCTAGACGTAACGTCGTAAAAGCGTCATAATCGTCAAGTAATGGTCGTAGGTCTTGTCGGGGTACATTTGAGGGTATTCCAGGCTTGCGCTGGCAAGCGTCTTGTGACCTTCCGTATGGTTGCCCATGTGCTGAATAAATCCTGTATCCTGATCTCCTCTTCCATACTCATCGAAGTTGCATCATCATCAAATCGCGAGACAAGGGACTTTGCCTCTGCAGATTTCGGGTTGTCGTAAAAAAATCCCACGTAAAACTATATGCGAGGAGCTGCGGCGAGCTCCACTGGCGATTCACCCAGCTAAGTCAGTATTACAAGTCGTAAAATCAAAATGCCGTTGCATGATGTCGGTACTGCGTCGCATTCATTAACGTCAACCGTTGCAGGCAGCAAGCGTCAAATGGCGGCGTCAGAACTAGAACGACCTCGGCAACTTCTAGTGATACCGAGAGGCATTGGTAGAGCTGGAGCCGACACGCGCACCATTGTCCGACGAATCTGCGCAAGTTAGCGAAATACGCACAAGTGAGGAGGCCATGCAACATACCGCTGCCACGTTGAACGTGGCCATTGGCGCGACGTGCCCCGAACCCGCCGGTCGTCTCCCACTCGGGTCCACGGGGCTGTCTCTCAGGAGCGCCCTTTGCGCTGCCGTTCGCGCCAGGTCGCTGGCTACCGATAGCACCGGGGGTGCTTCGGGCTTGGTTCTGGAGAGCGCCGGGCTCGAAGGAGCCGAGGCTTAAGCCACTGAGGCTGTTGAGAAGGGCGGCATCGTTTTTGGGGCCTGGGGTGCCACTGCTGCCAGGGTGTACGGGCTGAGACATGCCACCTCCAACGTAGTCTCCAAAGCGGGCTGTCGAGCCAGCGCCCATGTTCATTCCGCTCTGGCCTAGGTAGCTTGAGGCCTGCGAAGGGCTGGGGGTGAAGGAGCGGAGATCGGCGAAGCTCTTCGCGGCCCTGAGGTTGTTGGGGATGCCGTTTCCGTCAGGACTTCCTGGAAGCTCAAGAGTAGGGCCCTGTCGGCCCATGACATGGTTGTAAGAATTGCTAGCAGTTCGCGAGTCACGGTCGGCAGCAAAGTCAAATGTCGCCGCTCGACTGAGTCCTCGCTTGTGCATATCCAGACTGTTGGCAGGCTGGTTGTGTACGTTGGCGGTGGGTGAAGGTTGCTGGCGCTTGAGCACCGTAAGCTGCCGCGAGTCTGCCTCGCCGATAGACTGATGCTCTAAGCCCATATGGTGCGCAAGGATATGAATGGACCGACGGTGTTCAGGGGCGATCCCGGGGGGGAAGACGAGGATCTCGCGGGAGTCGTCCCGGCGGAACATGACCAGCTCGGTGTAAAAGTCTAGAGTTTGGGGATCGTTCAAATCGACGTCGCCTAACTGGTTAGCTCCATGTCATCACAGTGGCAAGACTATACATACCAAGATGAGAAGCTGGTCCTCTACCCTGACTCTGAGACAGGGCTCCAAGAGACTGAATCGAGCTCTGCTGATGCAACATCGGGGCTCGGTGCTGTTCCTCGAGCTGGCCGCGCCTCTCTCGCTTCTCACGTTCGATGCGCTCACGCTCAGCTTCGGGCAGCATCTTTTTATACTCCACGCGCAGCTTGCGACCATGCACGTCCATGCCGTTCATCGCCTCAATAACCATGCGTGTATCCTCGGCAGACTGGAAGTTCGCAAAAGCCAGACCACGGAAGACTCCGTTGTCGAAGTGGTAGTTGAAGGCGTATGGCTGAGGAAGATGCATCTCCAACATGATGGACGCCAGCGTCTCTTTTCGAACCGCAAACGGAATGTTCTTGATCACAATGGCGGTCGGGATGAGTTGGTCGCTGTCGGAGGCAGTTGATCGAAGATCGGTCGGGGAGCCGTGTGAGCCAGGGTGGTCGACCCGCAGGCCGCCATTTGGCATGTTATTACCCATGCCGCCGGAGAAGGGCTGAAGAGAGCCGTGGATACCAAGAGAACTGTGGTCCGTCCAGTTCTAGGTCTGTCAGCGGCGTCGGACTACATCTCACAAAATCACGTACCTGAGGAAGAGCAGCGCGTCGGTTGACGCTTCTCTGTCGACCAGGGCCGTTGACGGCACCGTTAACCGTGGCGACACCTGACGTGTTGTAATTCCAGGCCTGGCCATTATCCAGCATATACCCTGGCATACCTCCTGCCATGTTGTCCATGCCTCGTGGGTTGTAACCACCACCACCTAGCCGATCAGCGGGATACAAGGCTGATGAGCCTAGCGGGGTGTTGTCGAAGGGGCGCTGCGCCTGGCGGGGGAGCGACATGCCGGCATTAAATCCACCGGCACCGCCATAGTTCGGCCTCGAAGAGCTGGGAGAACGGCTGTTTGATGTGCCGTAGTCCATGTAACCTAGGTCGTGTGGTTGTTGCGTCATTGTCCCGAGGGAATCCAGTGTGGCAGGTGACCGCTGACGTTTTTCAGCAGCCCAGGGACCGACGATATTCAGTCAGGTAGGGTTCGTGGCGGTAGCAACGCAGGGTGTAATGAGGCGCGATGATCAAGGTCGCAACATCAATCGACTCGTCGGAGGTTCGCAGTCGCGTAGTCAGGGGAACAACGGAGCTGCAAATGACGGGGCTGTGTTGCCTGATGTAGATAAATGCTTAGGTTGGATCCAAGGCGGGCAAGTTCAAGGATTTGAATGACGCCCGGTGGATCGGACTGGATGGACGATTGCCAGGACCAGCGCAGAGCTTTAGCCAACGAGAGCGGCGGAGCCGATTCGGACGGATAGTCAAGTGGCGACTGGTGAAGACGACCGACACAGTGAAGGAGGCCGAGTTTTGCAGGCGTGGCGTAGGAAGCGTCAGGGCGTCAGGCTGGTCGCCTTGTACGTATACCTCCGAATGTAGATCTGGACAAGCTGAAACCGGCGAAGGACCGCTACGAACGGGAGAGGTGCAAAAGGGGCGAGGGGCTGCTTCCTCGAAGGAATCGTCGTCTCGTGTGGTGCCTTGTCGTGAGGTGGCCGGCTTGGTGAGAGCGTCGACGACGAAGGGAGAGAAGAGAAGAGGAGCGGAGAGAAGAGGAGGTGAAGGAGAAAGAAGGACGGGAGGGGAGAAGAAAAAGGAGAAGGGACCAGCTCAGTAAAGGCCCGCGATGATCTGGAACAGGAAACGGAGACGGGAGGAAGGGGATACGGGGGTGAGCCGTGTGGTGTGTGGTTGGGGAGGTGACGGTGACAGGACAAGGAGTCAAGGACCTGGACAGGACAGGACTGGACAGGACGAGACAGTGGGAAGGGTGGTTCCCCGTGGTGGGAAATAATAAAATCAACCGCTCTTTGGGGATTGGGACGGACGGGGTGGAGGTTTTTTCCTAGGACGGGGCGACGACGGGGGGGGGGGGGGGGTTTANNGGGGGGTTTACAGTGCGCAGAGAATGGAAACGACTGTGGTCCCTTGCCGGGCTGCTGGTTCCGTACGGCGTGCGTGATCCCCCTACGTTGCAGTACAGTGATGGGAAGATGGGCGGGACGGGATGGATGGATGCGGCGCCCACCACCCTCAGCTACTAAGTTACAGCCAACTGCGTCCACCACTGGCACCAGCTAATAGGTGCTGTCCATACTTCGTACTGCCTGCAGTCTAACACTGCGTGATTCGTACCTAAGGTACCCGACGAATGGCCTCCCGCCAGCTCTAAGCCCTGGGCCTAGTAGCGGACTGCCAGTGGGTCGCCGGGCCACCAGGGCAGCCGCAAGCACACGCTACCCGCCCACTGTGGAGATAGATGGTCCTGCTCCCCAGTCAGCTCGGCCATGACACTGAGGTGGGAGAAATGGATGCGCGCAGACGCAGTTCATTCCAAGCTGGGGGCTGCCTTGGGAAAAAGAGATGGGATGGCTTCCGGCCATGCCATTTGCTGCACAGACGCAGACGGGACGCAGTCACAGGCGCAAGCAGTCACAGAGGCGAACTTGGCGGCAGACCCGCGTGATGTCCCACGGGTCTTCCACTGAGTGAGCACTGCTAGCTAGCTTTCCGGGGGTGCCAAAAACTTCCATCCAGGCCTCCCCCGGAGACGGGCAACCCTCAGTGGAAGGGCCCCACAGTGTGAGCCCTGGTCCGAGCCACACTGGTCGGCTACGGACCCAGCTACTGGCCCAGCTACTGGTCCATGAGCCGGACGGGTGGAGTGGATGAGATGGGCGGTGCGCCGTGGGAAAAAAGTGAGCGGGAGAGTCAGTCAGGACGCAGTCTGCCTGTGAGCGACAGTCTGTGTGTTGATTATGTTGTGCTTATTGTTGTGCAGTGTCTCTGGAGGGTCCAGCAGTCTTTCGGTCGTCTCAGTGCCCAATCCCCCCATCCATGCACGCCATGTTGCTTTTCAGGGCTCACCATCCATTAGAAATTCGATGGGCTGGGCGTTCGAGAATTTGAGGCCACACAACATGGCTGCCGCAGCTGCTTCATGCAGAAAACATGCACCTGGGCTGTCACCGCCGGCATAGGCAAGGTACCTAACATGGTAGATGACGGGAACGCACTCGTCGAGTATCTGCTGTACCTGCCGACTGTCTAGGTGCTAGCAGTTAGCTGCGCTGGTGCTGGACGAACTGCTTTTGATGCCACGGTAATCCGCAGCCTCTTGTCCGGCTGGACCCAATGCGTCCCGCCATGTCTCTGCAATGCGCCGTCGCTTGAAACACCATCTCGCAGTCATGACGGTCTGAGTCTAATAAGCCCGTCTCTTATTCATTCAATAACCGACTGGATTAATTGCTCATAACTTCCGTCGGTACCTAATTGCTCTGCAGCAACCCGCATCCTGGAGCAAAGAGGCCCAAATTAAACTGCAGGTCTATTTTTGAAGACTGATTTTCATCCCATCCCGTTCGTTGCAACTTGCCATCTTTGGCGAAATAACCCAACTTCGCCCTCGTCCATCTCTGGCCTCTTTCTCGTCATCTCTTCCTCCGGCCCTTGCTCCCCGGATGCTAACTTGTTAACCAGCACCAGGGTGACCCAGCGTTGACCGGTGGCGGCCGGCGGTGGGCAACCGGGTGGTATTCGTAGGTAACCGAGTGGTGACCATCTCCTGCTGTGCTTCGAATCCCAGACCCCTCCAAAGGCAATCTGCCGTCGTGCGCAAGCTCCATGTTCGGTTGTCTTGCCTTGTCTTGTCTTGTCTTTGCTTTTGTCTTGGGGAACCTCGTTCGCACTGACGATGGCGTCGCGTGAAAAATCTCCCTGGGCTACCTCCCTGTGCCATGGAAGGCTAGCCACGGCCAGCATGCCTGTCCGGGATTCATCAATCAACAATGCATAAAGTATCGTAGGCTGTTAGAACTTAGAAAGAGCCACGTGTGGGCGAAGCACAGATCTGGCTGCGGCACTTTCTCTGGGCGTCCGTCCGCGTTCCGATGTAACTCGTGCTGCATTCCCAACCATTCATCATAGACGCAATGGCGTGCGTGCCTACATCCGTCCACGTACGTATCCGTAACTAGCAGTAAGCTTCTGTCAGTCAGAGCGGCCCGTCGGACACCAGTCGAATGCCCATCACCGTGGAGACGCGAGACGCCGTCGTATGTATGCCATGCTCGCCTTCACCTCATCGCCACCCGGCGGGCCAAATTGCCAGAGTCTCGCCCGAATGGCCCCAAAGGCCCCTATTTCCAGACGTCTCATCCAGATTTGACCCTCTTTCTCACGAACCAGAAATCTCGCCGCGACCACCGGCCGGGGTCATCCCAACCCACCCGCTCTCTCAGGGGTCTTGGCTTCAGAGGCCGTCCCGGGTGCCTCAAAATTGTCCGTCCATTCAGTCTTTGTTAGTTGATGAGTTCGTCTTGGGTGAGGGGTCCATCTGGTGTCCATAATACGGGTCCAGCAGACCAGATTCTGTGAAAGAAAATGCGTGCGTGCGTATGAGGTACAGTCATTACAGTCCAATTACAGTCCATCACGTCCCTTCAGCTGGGATATCCAACCCTTGCTGACGTCGTTTGCCTCTTGATCTGCTCTCCCGACTTCCGCCTCCAATCTCGTGTCGTCCCAGCTGAGCGGATCGCACTGTGCCCCATGTCCAAAGCCACCCGACCCGACTCAACTCACCAGCGTCACCACTCACCATTCATTACTCACCACCATCACCACGTCTGGCGACCATGCTAGCACCCCTCACTTGCAAGGGGCCCCTTCTCCTTTCTCCTTTCCTCGCCTCACCCGTCGTCCATTAAATTCGAGAAGCCCACTAGCGCCGTCTATCTCGCCTCATAGTCCCGGCTTCATCTCCAGTAACCATCCCCCTGGCGATGGCGGCTCAAGTCACGCGGCCTCTCCACAGTGAACAACCAGCCCCTGAGCTGTGGCAGTGCTAAAATCCCAAGCACTAACCGGCTTGTCTCCGCGGGATAGCTTCATTAGACGCTTGCAAGCGCGTAAAGGGCTGGCTGTCTCCATTGTAGCCATCGGGAGCGCACGTGTCGGTCCAGCTTGGATGGTCGAATATGGTCATGCGCCGCTGCATACATGATACACCACACCCACTCAACTCACATAACGATGGCCACAACATCCTGGCTGCAGCTCCGGAACCACCAACATGGACTCGGTTTTCAGCTACAGCGGGATCGAAATTTGCCACCCAGATTTCTCATCTAGTCTCATCGCCCATTGCCCGTCCCCAGACTCCGCCTCAGGGCAAGCCACGAGGAGCGGGTAGATAACGGAACTCTCCCGCCGTCAGCTCGATTGTGATACCCGCATGCATTACCACTCTGCATCATGCAAGGCGTCTGCCTTGCTGCTTGTGTTCAAGTACGTAGCAGATTGGTGGGCAGTAATGTGGTTCCCGGGCTCATCAAGCGGCGAGGTTACGACGCCAGCTGACCTAGTCCAACCACACTCATCGGCCACAGAAAGTTGTCAGCCGCCATGATTCTTGAGCCTTGATGACGTCTTTTACAGTTCTTGGTTTGTCCGGTTCTTCATCGACGCTCTGCTTCGTCGTCCCCACAGTTTGGCCGTTTATGCGGCCAGTTTACCAGCGTCCCGGGACAAACTGAAAATTTGGTGTGTAAGTCTGTTAAAAGGTGCGTAAAACAAAGAGTGAGTTGAAGGTTTCTTATCCGTTTAAAATTACACCGCAAGCCTTAATCCAAGTCGCAATATACAAGTTTCCTCAGCCGAATCCGTATCTAAGAAGACTGTGAGGCAACAACCCCCTTCACGACCTCATCAATATCCTCCTTCGCAAACCCGAATTTCTCCATGTTAACCTTGTGGTTATAATCCCCTCCATATCCCTCTCGGAAATGGGCGGAGTAGAACTTGGGAATCATGGCCATCATATTACCCTTCTTTATCTCCTCGTCGCTCTCTTTGGCCTGCTCGTCGATATCCTTGTTCTCAATCGTCCAGTCCTTGTCCGTCGTGCCAGTCACTCGCTGCACGCTGTCCAGCATCTCCCGCTGGGTGATGTAGAACGAGCTAACGTGGAATGCTTTGTTCTTGTACGCAGCCAGCTCTTCGTCCGGGAGACTCAGCAGTTCGGCCGTTGCTTCACCCACCCGCTTGACGGTAGTCGTGTTGATCTTAGTGTTACCGCCGTTGTAAAGCTTTGCCTTCTGGGCTTTAATATCGATGGCCCATGCTCCTTGGCCTAAAGACCAGTCGAACCAAGGGTTGTTAGCCACAGCAATCCAGCTGCTTACCCCAAGATCCTCCACGAGCTTCCGGCGCTCGGCCTTACCCCAGAGGATTTTCTGCTCCTTAACCATCTGGAGTGCCTCTGGGTCACTGCCGAACTCGGTGGGCAAGACATACTGGACGCCTGCCTTAGCCGCGGCACGGATCAAGGGCGCTTGAACATCCATGGCAAAGCGTCCCAACTGCATGAGCAAGATATCCTGGCCTTGAAGGGCCTCGACTAGGAAATCTTCGTCATCGTATTTGCCTTTCTTCACGATGCAAGCATCGGGGAATGTGCCTGTGGAGTCGCTGCGGGTGATAGCGGTGATGGCGTGGATGTTCTTTGCGAGGAGGGCGGAGAGGGTAATGGAGCCCAACATTCCACTGCCGCCAACGATGGCAATTCTTCGGCCTTGAGGAGACATGTCTTCTTGGAAAGTTGTGTGGTGGAGAGCTTTGGTTGGCGTTGTTGTGAGTTGAGTAGTTGATGGGTTGAGTAATTGAGTGAGTGAGTGCTGTGAGTGTACTGATCGATTCATTCCATTCTCAACGGATAACCAGCTTATATACACGATATCTCGTTCTAAATCTTGGCACGTCCTTTCCGTGATCTGTCTTAAGTCCGTTAGAACCCGGATATGGACGACATTGAAGTTGAGCAACGTCGTCGAAGTTTTCGTAGTTTCGTCCGTCCGGCGTCCGCAGATGTCCGAGAACTGTAACACAGTGGGTCTCGTGCTTGCATTCAGCGGCGTCCGAACTCAGGGCTGACAAAGCTACCAAGCCATCTAAAGGATCTCAGCCAGCTGAAGGTGACGAGCTCTCGGTCTCGGCCTCGCACTTAATGCGTGGAAGATTAGTGCATTCCTTCAAGCCTCTTGTTATGCCTTGTTCGGGTTGCTATTCGACTGATCCGAGCTAAACCACGCACACCCTGACTGCCGAGTCCCGACTGCAGATTCATGCTACCAATGCGGTCACACAAAGTTGTTGTGACTCTTCTTCGTGCGCCAAGGAGGAACTCAATTTGAGGCCCGTCTCCCCAGCTCCATTGGCTCAGCTAACGAAGCAAGCAAACACTGACAGTCATCAGCCGTGTCACTGTGTGCCAGTGTCCTGCGTACAAAGACCAGTGTGGCACGCGGCACGGCAACAAGCGTCATGGCAAATGCTCGGCTAACTGCAGCCGCACCCGCCACCACAGCCACAGCCACAGCGGGACACCATCCATCTCCCGGCCTTGGTTTCAACTGTCGCCAACAACGACATATCGGCCAGCGTCGAGATGGCGTTGACGCTTCCCGCAAGATGGTGAGCAGTTGCAGCCGCCTGTGGGAAGCTCTTCTGTGCTTTCTCCGAACCCTGCCAGCCAGCTTTCTCTGAGAAGAGATGCAGTGTGGACATGCGGCGAACCGTCGCAGGCGGCCAGCCAACAGCCAGCAGCGTCAGGTAAGCGCATCATGACATCCCCTCCGCCATTGCTCTAGGAAGCACGGAAGAAGTCTCTTTCGAACCGGCGACTATTTCTTACTCCCTGCCACCTTTATTGCCACAACCAGACCTCCCAGGGTAAAGTTGCCGTGGTCGCGATATCATCAGTCCTCAGCCTTGGTGGTGGCCACCAAAAGTGCGTCTCGGGTTTACTTCGGCCGCCGCAGCCGTAGCCAAGACTTGGTCAACAGAAAATCGGAAGGCGCTCGCAGGCGCCCACTGGGGGGTAGCTGCCTGCCTCAGCACCCGAGAACAACAACATGACACCAGCCTTCCGCTAAATTTCTGCCACCAAATCGATCCCATCCCACGTCCCACTCCCACATCAACACCAACTCGAACAGCATCGAACATCGCCATCCGCCGACAGATCCCGACGTTACCGCCGCGTTCGAACCCACATTTTACCATCGCTGCAACACGCATTCAACAATATCCCACCGTTTTTTTTCTTAACCTCGCGACTCCCTGAACAATGCCTGGCGGAAAGGGAAAGTCTTCGGGCGGGAAGAGCTCCGGCGGCAAGACGAGCGTCGAGGGCCCCAAGAAACAGCAGAGCCACTCCGCGAGAGCCGGTCTTCAGGTGAGATGATGCTCTGGCGGTCCCAGAGCTTGTTATCTTTGCGCGCATCCCAAGTCCCGCATCCAAGTCCCGCATCCCTCGCATACTTCGACGAACTCTCGATGCCCGACGCGTCAAAACATCTCCGCACGACGGAAAAAAAAACTCTTCCACGACGACGCCGCGCCTTCCCCGACAGAGAATCAACTTGCTGGGCTCCACGGTTCGCCATCGACGAAAAAGACGCTAAATGAAGCTCGACGATGATGCGCGTATGGATGATGCGGGACGAGATGCGTCCAACAAGATGACTGCACCTGGATCGCAACCGATAGTTTCGAACGCCTTACTGACTTGCTACCATAGTTTCCGTGCGGTCGTGTCAAGCGTTTCCTCAAGCAAAACACTCAGAACAAGATGCGCGTAGGCGCCAAGGCCGCAGTGTACGTGACTGCAGTGCTCGAATATCTGACCGCTGAAGTTCTTGAGTTGGCAGGCGTAGGTTTTTCCTTCACGAATTCCAGACTTCTCAGACGCTGACAATCTTCAGAATGCCGCAAAGGACCTCAAAGTCAAGCGTATCACTCCCCGCCATCTCCAGCTGGCCATTCGTGGTGACGAAGAGCTCGACACGCTGATCCGTGCGACAATTGCATACGGTGGTGTGCTGCCACACATCAACCGTGCCCTGTTGCTCAAGGTTGAACAGAAGAAGAAGGCCAAGGCGCTCGAGGCTTGATTCTGGACGATTCGGGTTATGTCTGGTTTCTGTTTCTGTGACTGTCGTGGGCTACTGGTTTTTGGGTCGGTAATGCAGGAATGCTTTGTTTCGTTGCGGGAAGGCGTCTTCAGCTGGGCGGACGCCCACGAGGCTTGGATAGCCGAGGGAGCTTTTGGAGGCACGAGGAGTGGCGTCGAGATGCTCCAGCGTCAGGGCTCGTGCCGCGCCCGCTGCGAGCGGTGTACAACAAACGTGTTTGGTTTGGGTTCTGGGTGAACCGTGGGGGCCGTTGCTGATGGACTTGGGTAGACGCGGAGAATACGAGTTCCTGGTTTGTCCGAGACGGGCTGCGCATCCTTAGTCACTCACACACATACGTGATGGTTTTGGCCCTGTCCAGTTGTTTATTCAGTATAGATGACGGGTCTAGATACAGGTATTTACCTGCCCTGCCAGTCCAGTAGTCCAGCTACAGATCCCCCAAGAAGCTATCCCCCCTCCGCACCCGCTCAGTCAGGTCGTCTGGCTCTTCCTTCAGATCAATTTCTTCCTCAGGGAGCCACTGTCGCCGTCGCTGTTAGTGGAATTACAACTCTTTTTAAGCCCTTTCTTCGCTTCACTCGTCTCGTAGGGCGGCGGGGTCTCATCAGTTGCGTCGGACTCTCCGCTCTCGACCTGCTCTGTTTCCGTATCGGTGCATGACTCTGGAGACGATACTTCAGACTCAGGTGTCATGGAACGGCGTAACTCGTGGTATTCGCGTAACTCGTGGTTGCATTGGCTCGGCGAGTCACAGTCTTTGGAGCAGTCGTGCGTCCCGGTCAAGAAGCGCTCCATCCGAGCAGCCTGGAACATCTCGACCCGTCTCTTTGCCTCCTTCTCCGACCGGCGAGTCTTCTTCATCGGCTCGCGCTTCCGAGTTGGCTCGCGGCGCCAGTCGTTCCAGGCGGCCCAGCCTTTGTAGTCGAATTCGGACTTGCAGACGCTGGATTTCTTCTTGGCAGGGGGCCATTTGCCGACGCAGCTGTAGTGCGAGCACATCAGACAGCGGCGGGTGGTGCCGAGGCGGTACACGAAGCCGCAGACATGGCACTTCTAGTTCCAAGTCGTCGGCGGTGGTGGTGGTGGGCGGGTGCGAGAGGGCATGGCGATGTGGAGTTGGTGTTGTGGTTTGGAGGTGGTGTTGACGATGGTGGTGGTATTGATGATGGCAATGATGCTGTAACGGGGTGTTGTGAAGCACAACTCTGAGAGATGAAGTCGGTGACGCAACTGCGGTTGTTTTGCAAGAGAGCTTTTGCACGGTTGATGGACATGTTAGAAGCGAAAAGTCTCTTGGAATTGAATAGACGTTGTTTGGGCTGCGGAACCCCCACTGGGATGACGTTGAGTCCGACTAAAACGGTACATAATTCGTTCCCTCACAATCATATCACATCTCACAATAGGCCCCTTTGTTTGTCAAAGAGCCCTAAACGCGAACAGCGAATATTGGTTGGTTTTGTTCCTAGAACAATGACTTACAAACCAAGAGCAGCCAATGAACAGCCCAATGAAAGGGCGAATTACGGTCTACGTTCACGCTGATTGATAGATCAACTCGCTATAAACATGGCGCACTACTCGTCGTTTGTCCAGATGATAGGATGTGACGGCGGCACGCATAAGACGCAGCCAGCCGGCCGAGCTTGCCTCTCATCTCCATCCGCACCTCACTTCACTCTCACCATTTTCCACCTCTTCACCCCCTAGCGAAAAGAATAAAATAAAAACTCGCCATTGTTCTCTCACGCGCACGACCGCCCTACAAATAGACGTCGCAACTTTCGATGGGCGTAGGGTTCGCCTCCTTTGCCAGGTGGTTGCAGCTGCTAACGACGCGGGTTAGTGCGCAACAAGGAAGTCCACCTGGCATGATGGGGACCGCAAACACCAAGAGGAAGACGAAGACGCCCGTCAAAGAGAACCCAGTCGTTAAGCCGTTGAAGGCCCGCCTGGGAGATCCCAATCCTAACCTTCGGCTGGAGGACTTCCCGCTTATCGCATCTGACGACCTCAAGGTGTGGCTTGAGGTGTCCAAGCTGGCAACCGAGCCATTGATGACCATGGAGGAACTGGAAAAGGAACTGGCCAAGTGCCGCTACTAAAGAATTCACTTCGGGACAACTGAAAAGATGGCATCCAGGTAGTAAATATGTCAACTGGATAGTACCGTGAATATACAAACTCATCAATCTCATAACCTCGTCATCTCGTATCTAAGGTCGCCACCTGAAGGCCGGGTGCTTCCAATCCAACTCTCGCACCTCCTCGGAGCTCATCCCCGCCAGCTCCTCCTCCACATTCCGTCCGTCTCGCTTCTTGTTGTCCGCAAGCATCCAGAAGTAGCCTCCTGTGCTGAGCATGAGAATCATGCTCGCACATGCCAGGTTGAGGCCGTTGCCGATCGGGTAGTTAGGACCGTCGGCCACGGGAAAGGCCCAGGTGGAGATGAGACCGCCGACGTTACCGAACATGACCTTTAGAGTGTTAGCATTGTTCAGGGACTAAGCACCGACAGGGCAACTTACATTCAGACCGATTGCACTACTACGTGCGGTATCACTGACAACGTTGGCGCTGATGTGGGCATTCGTCAACGTTCCCAGCACGGTGCAAGTGCTGGCAATGAGGAAGCAAGCCACGTATCGGGCCGTTGAGTCATCTGTACCCAGGAAGATAGCATAGCCCGCCATGACCATAGGCGAGGTCATAATGATGAGGATCTGGCGACGGTCAAGGTACCAACTAAGTGCGGGGAACGCAACAGCGAAAAAGGCTCCAACTGCGTATGGGGGTACACTGTGTAGCTGCTTCTGGACAACGCTATATTCGGGGTAAATGGTACCGACAATGGTAGGCAGGAAAAAGGCAAGGCCCTGGACCGTGATGTTGTTGAAGAGGAAGATGACGGCAATTTGGATGACAAGGGGGTTAGACATGCCACGCCCAAGTTTGGTGCGGTCGATTCCATCGAGAACTTCGGTCTGGCCGATACGCTCCGACTTGACGCGCGCAATGCAGAGTTCCTTTTCCTCCTGGGTCAACCACCTAGCTGTCTCGGGGCGGTCTGTCAAGGAGTAAAAGGCAATCAGACTGAGTCCAACAGTAATGATTCCCTCGATGGCGAAGATCATGCGCCAGGCGTGGAGAGAACCGAAGTGGTCGAGCTTGAGGATGGCACTCGCAAGGAGACCACCAAAAGCACCGGCCAGCGGCGCCATAACCATGTACAACGACAGGCGGAACGTCAACTCGGCGCGCTTATACCATCGAGACAGATAATAAGCGATTCCAGGGAGCATGCCGGCTTCAAAGATTCCCAGCAAGAAGCGGACGCCGCAAATGGCCGCCTGACTTTCGACAAAAGCGGTAGCAATGCTGACGCCGCCAAAGAGCAGCGACGTAATGGGGAGGAACCAACCCGGGCCAATCCACTTGCAAGTGACGGTGGCCGGGATCTCAAACAGGATGTACGAGATGTAGAAGACGGAGAGGATTTTGTTGTAGTCGTATCCTTGCAAGTTGAGATCCTCGTCAAGGCCTGCGATACGCGCGTTGCCTTACGTTGTTAGTATGGGTCTTCTCAGTCGTAAGGGGTTGGTAGAGATTTACCAATGTTGGCACGGTCGATGAAGCAGAAAAGATAGAGAACAGCAACGGTGGGAACAGTGTGTAGATCCAGCTTCCATCGGAGCCTGCGCTCAGCAGCGGGATCGAACTGGACAGTTGCGTTGCCATAACTAGAGAAAAGTCAGTTGGGTTCTTGCGTCGAGTTGAATCGGGTCACTGACATGTCAGTCGCTAGATGGCCACGGCCAGCAACGTCGTGGATGTTGACATTCTTGTGCTCGGTGTCCTCGACCCTCTCAGAGGAGCGGTCATCGGCTTGTCCCTTGTCGGAGAACGCCATGGTTGAAGGAGGTGAGCAGAGCGAAGTATGTAGGTGTGAGCTTGTCGAGATGCAAATCGTCTTGGGGGGGTTTCGACCTCAAATAAGAGGGCGGCCAGAGCAAAATTCGGCGGTACTCGGTCTTGGCCCACACACGCACACGTACTGGTGCTGGCCCGCGATCTGGTTGACTGGCCCCCTTCACGTAGCACTCGACGGGGCATGACGGGGGTTTGACAGGGTTAGAATAGAGCTAGTCAGGGCTTTGTCTTAGCCTACTCGGTTTACTTGTTGGCCTCGGCGAAGTAGGGGCTTTCCCCGCAGTCGTTGCCCACAGTTTCGACGTTGGTAGTGTGTCATGGTGGAGGAGGAGGTGTGGTGGTGGTTCTGGGTGGTGATCCCTCGGACAGTTCACGAACTGGCGCCAGCGGTGGCTTCACTTCCAACGTTTAGCCTCGCCTCGGGGCAGCTTTCGTCGCGGGAGCTTGCCCCTAGGTCGTCGATCCGACTTGGAGGGTGCTCCCAAAGCAGCAGGGCTCTCCGCCCGCAGAGCGAGGACATTGGCTGGCTCGGCAATGTGGCCGCCAGCCGCCCCGAGGGGAATGAGACCATGGCTTGGCCGTGAGGGTGCATGGCGTGCGGAGCAGGTGCAAGCGGACGGACGTTAACAATGCAGGCCGAGTTTGAGACTGCGGGATAGGGCAATAGAGGCGACGCGGGGAAATCCGTTGGATGAGGAGGATGGAGGATGATTCGCACAGAGCACGGAGGAGACAACAGGAACGAGTCAAGATAAGCCACACTCCCCACCACGTGCCCAGAAGCTCCGCGGCAAAAAACCCCCAACTTTTGGTCACTTTTCCCCAAAACCTATGTATCTTTGCGGTTAGGATCTACAGTACGAAATACCAAGTCGAGAGGAACCCAGCACATCTCAAAACTCGCGTCTCCCACATGTGGCTGGACGCAACGCTGCAAAAGTTGAGGGCGCTTTTCCCGGGTCTCCATTCTGCGCCACAAACCTCCGTGCTCCGGGTTCCCCTGCCCCGGACGTCCGGATCTCGAAAAAGAAAACGCCCTCCTCGCAACACGTCGTCCGCTGCAAATCTGACGACCAGGGCTTTCCCCAGACTGGGCGATTCAGCTAACGTGTTCCCCCTGTACCCCAGATTGGAATCGAATCTGGGGTAAACGGCCGGTTTTTTCTTTTGCCCAACTGCTCTCGCCTTGGGCCGGTCCAATCACGCCGTGGCTATTTGGTGGTGGACGCCGCTGTGGGCTGTGCCAAGAAGCTTCGGCACTTGGAGTCGGCAACGGGGAGCAAGACCGTCAGCACTCAGTCATCACACACACATACGCTCGCAAACACCATATACAAGTTGCTTCACAGTTGCCACATGGCTGATTGGGGAAAAGAGAACGTGGCTTGCTCTAACAAATATTGGCTTGCCATTGCCACCGGGTCTGCCGTATTCTGTCTAAGGTATGCATAGTCTACTGTAGTTTCAACGTCTAACCCGAGGCAAACCAACCATCTATGTCGGATGCCAACTTCGGCTTGTTCTCTCTCTCTCTCTCTCTCTCTCTCTCTCTCTCTCTCTCTCTCTCTCCTCCATCACCAAATCCCCGGCACCACCGCCCACTTCTTACCTACCTTGTCCTCTCCAAACCGCTCCACATACCACCACTTCCCCCTCACAGCCCGCGGCACCATGGTAAGCACCTCGTTCACCAGAAACGCTCTCGCCGGCACGCTGCCCCAGCCCGCCGCCATCCAGAAACCCGCCCACTCCACCCACTCGCTCAGGTAGTGCGGGTACAGCATGTACCGGAACAGGCCCGCCTGCGGGATCTGGTAGTGCTTGTCCACGCCCGTCGAGCTGCCCGTCTCGCGCCGGATCCGGTCCTGACGCGCCTGCTCCCGCCGCCGGATATCCCTGAGCTCCTCGTCGTGGAAGAAGTTGCTCGACAGCCCGATGTAGAAGATGATGATGCCCACCGCGAATTGCAGCACCGACGACTGCGTTGCCCACGCCGACTCCGTCACCGGGCCGTACGCGGCGAGCCACGACCCCAGACAGGTCGCGTTGAGCACCTGGAAACCGGTCGCCATCAGCCACACCCCGATGTGCAGTGGCGACATGGACGGCTGGAGAAAGGGGAACATGACTGCCCGGTACGAGTAATGAATCACCTAGTCATGTCAGTCAGTGCAAACAGTTAGTGACATATGAGGTGCACTCACAAACAACCCAGCTAGCACCTTGTTCTGCCACGGGAGGTCATCGATGCCGTGCTGCACCGGCATCGTCTTCATCAGGTACAATAGCGTCATGAACCCGGGAGCCTCCATGGTCAGCCAGCCAATGCGGCCCGGCAGGTTTAGTCGGCTAACCACCGAAGTCTTGCCCATACCATACCACCCAATGAGCCATTGTGCCGAACCAATCTGAATCCGTGGGTTACTCCCAATATCCAAAGTTCACTCGCGTTGCGTCAGGGGTACTCACAATCGGGTAAGAGATTTGCCAGATTTTGAGAATGAGTTCATAGTTTTCCCGGGTCGGGGGCATCCATCCCTCGATGATTGACATGTTGGAAGAATCAAGGATATGCGTCTGTTGTTAAGTTGATGATTCAATCTGGAATGTCCATGCTTCCGGTGTTCAACTATGCCTACTCTCAGTCCATGACGGCTGCTCGGCCACGAATTTTGACACATGTCACCGCCTGCCTGTTTAGCGGCAACAGCTATGGATGATGAATGAAGCATTTAAATCCATGATTGCACGAAATTGATTTTAATAATATGAAGAAATAAATGTGCATCGCGAAAAGACACAGAAATAACAAATGTAGCCTATAGTCTTGACCCTAGATTCGTCGTGGTGGTGTGGTGCTGATGCGCAGATCGGACGCTGACCACTCATAATCCAAATCATCCATTGCAACCTCTCAACTATTCGACTATCAGAAACGGCGCCATGCTAGAATGCATCCCAGGAACATCCGAACCCCACAACTCCAATTCCGTGTTAACGCTCATCCTTCATCCTTCGTCTCCCGTCCCTTATTCCTAGTCCGTGATCCCTCGTTCACATCACAACACAATCCCGATCCCGTGATGATCCTGTGTTTACCCCCGCTGCTCCGGGACTAACAGGGGGTGGCCGTCCCGCGGCAGTTCGCCCCTGAGGCCGCTGTCCAGTCGGCAGGGCATTCATGCTTGTCCTTGTCGACTGTCTCGACACGGTTGGGCTGCTGCTCGCATGGTTAGGATGTCCCACCGGTGGCTGGTACGCAACATCGTGCGCCGCCTGTTCGTAAGACGGTGGCGCCTCTGCATCCTCTCCCCCTTCAGCAGATCGCGTTACGCCCTGTACCTGAGGTGGAATCAACGACCGCACCTGTTGGCTAGGCCGAGGCGGTTGTGCAGGGGCGTTAGAACTGGTTCGTGCGGGAACGAGTCCAGCACCACCCCCGGCTCCCTCGCCTCTACCTCCTCCGCCTCGGCCTCCTCGTCCGGGAATCGATCCCATACTCGGCACCGGTTGTCGGCCCTGTTGCTCGATGTATTGCTCCGAGAGAACCCTTTCCCTCTTGCGCCGAGCTTCAGCCTCACGATGCCGCTCATCTTCCTCCTCTTGGAGTTGCAATGCCAGTGCCAAGTCTCGGTCCTCTTGCTCGGTACTTGGGCTCATCGGTTCTTCTTCTTGTCGCGCCTTGCCGCGTTTCTGCACAGTTGTCCAATCGCCACCTGCGTCAGCGTTCGAGGCCAGAACGACACCCGTTCCCACCATCCGGAAGTCACCCGAGAGAAACTCTGTGCTCTCGCCGTTGACATCGGAAAGCGTCTCCCAGACAATCTCGTCATGGGTCTTGAATCCCGCATCCGTGACCAGCGTCAGTAGCTGCATTGTCTCGGGGTGACAGTACAGCGTGCTGAAGTGGTCATTCCGGAACAGGATTGCAAACGTGCCAGGGCGGATCGCCCTACCAATAACTTCGATTCCCCAATGGGTAAGCTGAGTAGCCGAAGAATTCAAAAACGACTTGATAACCAGAATATCTTGATACAGCTGTTGTTCCGACTCATCGAGTCCGCCTTCGGGGTTTGAAAGCTTCTCCTCGAGTTCCTCCTCTCGAAACAGCAGATTTTGTGCATCTTCGTAGGATGCAGCCTGTCTCTCAAGTGCCTCGTACGCTGGCTCCAACTTGGGAGGCAGCCATCCATGGATTAAGGGGATCGAAAACGTCGCATATAGACTCATCTCGGCCGTGTTCTCAAAGGTTCCGGGAATGAGGTCGCCTCGTTCGGTCGGGTGCAGGTGCGTCAGGGATGTACGCTTGTAGGCATTGATCATTTGCGGCGTCGGAATGAATCGGGGGTTAACATTCATCCCCGTGTGCAGGCTCTGGAGGAACGCATAGAGGTCCGAAACGTCGGGAAGCGCGTCTTCGGAGTTGGTTCTCCGGGGCGACATGAGTTCGTCGAACACGGCATCCAGCAGCAGGTTCAGGCTGACCTGTTCTCGAGACCGGAGAACCTGGACCAGCGCGGTGTCGGGAGTGTCGGCGGGAGTTGTCAACGTCAAGGCGTTGACGAGAGCCACCAGGGGACATGGCCCGTTGGCATTCTGGATCAGAATGGGAGAGGTGCGGGGATTCTTCGGTGCAGTCGTGTCGTACCACTTGATGTTCTTGACCTGGTACGTCTCTGCGCCGTCAACTTGCTGTCGTGATGGCTTCCAGGTCGTTTTCTCGCCAGATGGTCGCGGCGGAAGCGGCGGCTTTGTACCGTCTGACTCTGAGGCTTCGGCATCTATCAAGTTCCATTCCTCGGTAGCCTTGGCCTTGCCCTTTGGCGATCCCAGGTCATCCCACACGTGCGTGTCCTCAGTAAACTCATCGGATAGTACATTCATTGGCGACTGTGGAGCCTTGTTCTTCCCGAGAGGATCCTCGTCCCAACCCGGGGAGTCACTCCTTGATGGTAGGGAAACCAGCGCAGGCGACGAATCCGCTTGTGGCGTAGGAGTCTTATCCCAAATGTCCTTGGGCGGAAGCGACGGGCCCGGCTCTGGTGCCGTGATATCCTCCCAAGTACTCTTGGATCCGGGCACGTCGAATTGCGACGACGCATTCGGCTCTCTCGCGGGTTGCCACGGGTTGCTGGGCTCCAGGTTCAACTTGGACATGGACTCGGTAGGGTCTGCGACTTTTTTGCGCAGGAACGGATTCGTCTCGGCTCTATCACCACCAGGCTTCATGAAAGCAGGTGCTCCGTCCAGTGGTGGAGGGCCCATCTTCTTGGTGTCGCCCCAAACTGTCTCCTCCTCATGCTCCAGGGTCGCAAAGGCTCCGCCGGGTCGCAACGCAGCGGGAACAGTCTCAACATCTGGGCCGTCGCGCCGTGCGACATCTTCCCATCCTTCGCCTCCCTCCGCCCAGGGATTGTTCTGCGTGGGCTTCGATTCCGACCCATCGTTCGGAGCCTGAGCGTCGTGGGGGGACTTTTCAGAGGCCATGACGGCCTTGTAACGGCGGCAAGGTGCAAGCTACTGTGCTACTAGCAGTAAGCGGGGTCGTGCGAATGGGAGCGTCGGAAGCTCGAACTCGATCGTAAATCTCCCGCAACAATAGCCACAGTTCGGTAGCTAAAGAGTTGACGACGGCGCTATGTTATCAATCGCCGACGTTGTCAGCGGAATGCTCTGCCTGGACGATCTCGTACTTGGTCGTATTGAAGCTCGGTGTCGTCACTGCGGATCTAGTCCCGCTCGTGGCGGTGCAAGGTAGATCTTGGAAATCCACGCTGAGTGAATCAAGGCGAGGTAGCGGCGGCAACCTGATTGACTCTGTGTAATCGACTCCAGGCACCGGGATTCATGGGGACTTAAATGTAGTTGTAGGATCAAGCTTGCGTGGTCCGGGGGAGCTGGAAAGAGCGCCCCGCCACCAGCTTATCCAGCCACGCACCGCCACAGAATGACGTGGGCCTCGTTCCATACGGTCCGGCCAAGACTCCAGGCTGCGTCGGTTTGTGTTTGCCAACCTCAAGGCCTTATGGCAAGACGTTTGATAAAACTGACCCGTAAATATAATATTACTGCTGTACGATTCGTGGAATGCTCCAAGATCCTGCTCGCTACCCTCAAAATGCCACAACGCCAACTCCCGGCCGTCATCCATACAAAACACACTGCCACGCTGACCAACCTCATCGGCCAATTCCCAAATTCTGCAGCCTCTCGCACGACGGCATGGAGTACGTCTCCGCCACTGCCATCTTCTCGGGATCCTGGTAAAACCATCCCTGCGCTGCATCCTTTAACCTTTGACGGTAGGTCAACTCGTTATCGCACTCGTTTTTCAGATGCCTCACAAGGTTCACCTCGGCCGTTCGGTCAAGCTTGTTGAGCTTTCCGTCCGTCATTCCAGAAACGTCCTCGGGATTAACAAAGTACTCGACACCCAGGTTTGGCGTTGTGCGACCCTCGGTATATGGATGTAGCGGGTGGTCGTAAACCATGCGGGGGGCCGAGCTCGAGCTCGAAGACTCGCCCGAAAAGATCGAGGTGACAATCGGCAGAACAAAGAAGAGGATAATGGGAAGAAGCCCAAGGAAGGTCTGAAGAGGGGTTGATTGCTGTCGAGCGCCCTGGTTGGCCTCTCGGGGCCTCGTTCGCGGCCTGCCACCACCAAATTGGTGTACGCGGATTCCAGGTCCGCCACCGAAGTTGAAGACAAACTGTGGGCCGGTATCGAAACCTAATCTGTCAGTGTCTGTCTTGTCCCAGTACGCGGGGATCTCACCTCCGAAAGGCCCTCCTCCTCCTCCAAAGCCTTGACCGCCAAAGAATCTTGCGAACATCTCCTCAGGCGACAGGTCGTCGTCGAACCCGCCACGGCCCATGCCCCCGCCTTGTTGCCGTTGCGCGAAGCCCGAGAAGGGGTTCTGCGCCTGGGCACTCTGGAAGCGACTGTCGGGGTCCGTTCCGAACTTGTCGAACTTCTCGCGCTTCTCTTTGTCGCCCAAAATGCCAAATGCTCGGCTGACCATCTTGAAAGCCTCGTCTGCGTGCTGGTGTCCATTCTTGTCGGGATGAGTCAAAAGCGACTGCTTTCGGTATGCCTTTTTAATCTCGCTCTCTGTGCACGTTGTCTTGATGCTCTCGATGTTGAGGATATCGTAAAAAGCCATGCCATCGCATTTTCGGATTCGGATGACGGCAGCCTCCTGCTCCGGCGTGTAGCCTCGTCCTTGGTTGCCCTGGTTGTGTTCGCGAGAACGAGCCGAACCGGTGTCGGCTCCAGAGGCCTTTGCGCTCGGCATCGGTAGTCGTTGGGGGGGTTCTGGTTGGTGGTATCGTCGTCTTCGTTACGCCTCGGGGGGATTCGCAAGGTGGCCTCTTCGGATGATGTCGGGGGTACGTTTGTCGGGGAGAGGAGGACTTCAGATATTCGATTGTGTTTCCTCGAGTCCAGTCGGCCGCCGAATTAACAGCGACAAGGAGTGCGGAGAATTGATGGATGAGATGGAAAAGTGGTCTTGTCGACAATCCCTGGAGCCTCCATGTTACCATCGCGACTCCTCTGCGCCACGTGATGCCCCACTAACAACTACCCTATACTACTTACAAGATCTGAGAAATTTGTGAATTCAATAGACGTAACATGACAAAGACGCAAAGTTTTGAGGTGCAGGTTATTGATGAGGGCGTCTAAATTCTGGATTATTCACGCATTTTTAGATCTATGAAAACAAAGGGGTCATATCAAAGGGTGTCAATAGTGCTAAGTACGAGCGGCTTTGTGAATACTCGCTAATCATGAGTTAGACAGTCCACCTAGGTCGCTTAATTAAGCATGCTCAACGTTTTCCCATATGAACTAGTCTAAATATGTACAAGAAATATTTGGCTATGTATGTACACCGACGCTTAAGCATCAATAAACTCCTGGATCTCAGACAGGTAATTGACATAGGCTGTGCCGCTTGGAGGCTCCATGCTGTACATGTAATCTCCCCACCAAGGTCCAGCAGCCCACCACAGCCAGCCAGTCCACACATCCGAATTGTCGAGAAGATGCTGCAGCTCGCCACGGATGGCAGTGATGCACTGGTCGTTGACACCACCAGCAGTCTCGCCTAGAATACCCAGCTTGCCGTTCTCCTTGAGCCAGGCAGTAGCCGCCTCGAGACGCTCCGCGCCGATGGTGCTGCTGACGCAAGCCTCTGAAGTACCAGAGCCGTCTGAGTCGAGGTACTGGTGCATCTCGTAGATGAGCTTGTCCTGGGGATCCGTCAGGTCTTTGAGGGAGTCGCCGTTGCCGCTGGAGACCCAGGTCCATGCGCCAGACCACGAGTTGCCCTCGACAAAGATGTACTGCGACGTAGCGCCCGCAGCACGGATGGCATCGATGGCGGCTTGGTTCAGGTCGGCAACCAAAGAATTTTCCATGTCGTGGTACTCATTGTTGGTGTCAAAGATGACCAGCTTGTTGTCAGCGAAGCGCTTGGCAATCTTTGTCCAGAAGCTGCCAAAGGCATCCACATCGGTGATGATGCTGTCGTAGTATCGACCATAGTTGTGGGGATCGAGGACGGCGTAAGCATCCCTGTCTGTTTCAGCTATGATCTCTTCTAGGTACCGCCGAACTTACTGGTCCGTGATGTGTGTGACGACCTTCTCTAGTCCGCTAAAGTAGGTCTCATTGATGTCACCCGTCAACTCGTCCGGAACGGCACGCTCCATTCGGAAGCCAACGCGGAACGTGTTCATTCCAGTGTCAAGCAACGTCTACGAAGTCAGCAACAAAACTCAGAGGAAAGAGAAAAACAAAACCCACATCGATGGCATCTGTGTCCGGCCAGATGTAGTCCTTGTTGAGTTGGCCGGGCAAGTTTGCCTCTCCAAATTCACCACCGGCCTCATTGGCACCGGTGAATAGAAACCCGCTCGCACAAGCGGCGGCATGAACGAGGGTTGCGCCGGCAGCAGCGACAATCACTGGGAACCGCATGATGAAGTGACAGTATCTCGATCAACGAGAAGAAATGAATGAATGCAACTGAGGATAGTCCTGACACTGGGCATACCGGGCAAGCGAACTTATATACGCGTAAGATAGCCATACGTGCTATATGTACAACAGCAGATTTACAAGGAGACAACCCACATCCGCCCACATCGTTGGGGACTCGGTCGATCCAAGGCCAGGGATATACATCATCGGAAGGATGAATTTGTTTGAAACAGGGGAACCCGATATTAAATGCCCCAGCGCGTTGAACACTTGGATGTAATCCGGACTCCTGAATGGTTCATGGTTGAGAGAAAGCAGAACGGAACAACGCCTCCGAGATGTCTGCGTCGTACTCAAAGAGAAGCCGGCCAATGTTACATCGTAACCCACGAATCGGGTTCTTAAAGTTTACCTCATGATCAAGTAGCAAAATAATAGAAGGCCATTCACCAAGGACGTGAAACCTGAGTCAATGCTCCGGCCCGGCTCGTTGGTGGATTGAATTCTCCGGGTAACCACCGTGCGATCCAGATTGATGAAGGATGACGAACCCCCGACGTATCACGTGATCGGACAAAACGGCCGGAAAAACCCCTTGCGTATGCTCGTCCGTCGCGAATTGAGGCTCACGATGCCGGTTGAAAATTCGTTGACGACATGTGCCAGTGATAATGCAGGCGACACGGGTTCTCTTCAAGCGCTCCGTGTGGAAGGGTAAGTCAATTCGAAGCTGACCTCTGACTACCGAAGCGTTGACAATCTCTAGGTCCACACCTTGTTCCGTAAGCTCCTCCGAACCCATCGCCCGAGTCCGTCTAACCTGGATAGCCTCCCCATTGTCTGGCCCAAGAACCAAGGCGACAAGGTCCCTCCCGTCCGAACCCAGGCTCGATCCGCGACGATTCTGCCCAACTTCGTGGGGCTCAAATTTGAGGTGCACAATGGACGCGACTACAACTCGGTGACAATCACCGAAGATATGGTTGGACACAAGCTCGGCGAGTTCTCACCGTAAGTAAGGTCTGGGCGTTGCAAGGCACCTGCTAACGTGGAACAGGACCCGAAAGCCGAATATTTGGGACAAGAGGTAGAGAGTTGGGGTATACCATGTACAAAGACTGTATCATTAAGCAATCTGGACCTTAATCAAAGCGATTGAGCTAGAATATGCTTTGAAGCAACACGAAGCCAACATCGAAGCTGCGGATGTCATGGCGGAAAGTGACCCAAAGCAGTCTATTGCGACGACTGAGACTAATGAGATTGTGACCGGCCTGACATTTGACCTCCCATGCGCCAAATCCGTAACGCCAATATGCACCAAGCCCATCCATGCGTAACCTCATCGATAAAACTCACTCCTCTTGACATTAACGCCGTACTCTCCCACCGCCATTCCAAGATCCTCCATTGTGAGAACCGTCCTGTTCTGGCTTCCACCCTGACCACCGCCACCGTAGCCGGGCCGCTGAATACCCAGCGGCGCGCCCTTGTTCTGGTCTTTGCTACCCGGTGGGCCTGCCGGCTGCCCAGGGATCGGGAATCCGGCGGCCGCACCGAGCGAGCCCATCGGGTTGTTGGCGTTGGTGTTGGACGCGCGGATGCGGCTGTACTGATATGCGTCGGCTGCAATGTCGGCGATGAACTTCTGGGTGGCGAGGGCGAGGAGACGCGCCAGGCGGGGGTCGGTTTGGGGAGGCGGAGGGAGGCCGGCTTTGGTCATGTAGTAATTTGTGACGGCATCGGGGATCTGTATCGTTAGATGCGACCTTGTAGAGGGGTAAGTGGACTTACGATGGGAGCGCAGTCATCCATCTTGTTCAGGAACTCTCGCAGAGAGGTATCCTTTCGCGACGGCATCCGCGACTCGAGGCCGGGCGGCATAGGAGGAGGAGCATCCTCGGTGGGTTCAGTAGGAGCAGCAGGAGGCTGCTCGGTCTTTTCGGGTGCCTCGCTAGCCATCTTTGATGTTGATGATTGTTTGATGGTGATCGGGATGGAGTTGAAGGTTACAAGGGGATGACGCGCCTGGATAATCACGTGATTGATCATCAGGCAGGATTAAAGTTGAAGCTCTCAGGGTGGCACCAAAGGCACTGTCCCACGAGCGGCTGCACGATTGAGCGCAAGACAATCCGAGAAATAGAACACATCTATTATTTTAATTGCAATCTATGTCGAGTCACGAGCTTCCCAGAAGGTCATGAAATCACATTAATTGTTACAGACGCCGCGATTCCCAGGGGAGCCTCCGTGTTGCCTCAGCGGTCCTTCCAAAGCCCTTGCTAATAAATTGCAATCTATTTTCGCCTTGAAATCAAAGCCCCATGCCTCAAATCCATAAGCCGTGGGCGCCATATATTACCGCCTTCGACCTCCCTAACCAACGCCATCCATGCAGCTCCTGTGGGAGTGTCGGCCGAAACAGCCTGTCGTGTTACATACTCGGTTCGCGCGCAAACCGGTCCGCGATTCAGTTGTGATTTAGACGGGCAGCTTGAACTTCTTGCCCTTGAGGACTTTGTTGTAGTAGATGTAGAAGAAGTCGGTGTAAAGAACCGTCTGGACGAGACCGGCGATGATGGCAATCCAGTCAACCTTGTACTTGTCCGCAGGCTCCATCAGGTATCGGTAGATCCAGTTGGGAATATACAGGGCGCGGTAGCTTCCGAGGGCGAAAAGGTAGTGGGTCGTGATGGTCTCGGCCTCACCAGTTCGCTGCAGCATGAAGAGCTGAGGGAGAATGGCTACAGACTCGAGCCAGATGGAAAACGCCCAGAGAATCTCCCTGAGCGTGTATTCGTACGGGAAGATGACGGCGAGAACGACAGCACCGATGAGGAGGTATTGGACGCGGAAGGTGTCGACATTGGGGTCGTTGGTGGGCTTGTAGGCGTTGGTCATGAGGTAGATGATGTATCCCTGGGAGCCGAGGAAGAGGACTTTGAACATGAAGTTGTAGACGCTATTTCCCGTGAAGATGTCTGCCCGAGTTAGCGAGGGTCGCGGATGAAGAATCAGGAACGCGGTGTCGTACCGAGATATCGAGTAATGTAGACAAACATGTAAAGAGCCTGGGACTTGAACGAGATGCCGGAACAGCTCTGTTGCTGTTAGTGGGTGTCCAAGTGTGGGAATTCAGGTACTAACGTTGAGCTGGGTCATCTTGTGCAGCAGGATGAGGATGCTGCCCAGGTGGGAAAAGTCCGCTGTTGCATGGTTAGCGAATGCGCGGCCGCCTTGGCTTGCTGTACGGACCAGCGATGCGGAAGATGTTCAACGTCATGGCGAAGGATGGACCGGGGGCGCGAAGCTATCGAAGGATGAAAGCTGCGGGGCGAGCAGCGGGAGGTCGTGGGTTGCCGTCGGCGCGCGGGGATCAATGAAGTCGGGGCGATTGCAATTGAAGTCGAGTCGAGTCGTGATGGTTGGAGTCCGAAGCGAGTGGTGGCCTTGGTCTAAGTTGGCGTTGCGTTGGCAGGGAGCTGGACCTCGAATCCCCGAAAAAGGACACGACGCGATTGCAAGCTAATTGGGCCGTGTCGTTAGTGTGTGCTGGCACTGGCCCGGATGCACGGGCCTGCTAGCCTGTGGCTGGTGTATGAGATGCATCAATCATGAAGGAATGTGGCGTTCCATGACTAAGAAACTCCGAGCAGCAGACCTGACTCTCATGCAGCATTCGGACCGTGGACCAACAATGATCAACTCCTGATCTTATCAGGCAATTTCGTGAGATCAAGTGATGGCTGGATACGAGGTTCGGACTTAGTCCGCAGAGCGAGATCCGACGCAATTACATCCATCTTTGTCATTTCTTCAAGTTCTTAGGCTACCCATTGCCATGGATTGGTGGCTTAGCACTCTGTGGCCAGCCGGATCTAGGCAGTGACGTATTACAAAGCACGCCGAACCTGCCCGAACCGATCGTGAGATCAGCTACCTTATATCGTTGCATGCGAACGACTTGTAACAGATCCATTTCTTCCCCATAGATCCTCACAAATCTTCAACTCACGCTAGAACAACATGGGAGACTCAATGTCCGACACCTCTGAGGCTTGGCTTACCATCTCAATCACCCATCGCAAGGCCAACTACGACTTCACCTTTCACGATGACGCCACCATCACCGACCTATTCAACGAAATCGAGGCCAGCCTCGATGTCCCCGTCAACAACCAAAAGATCCTCGCCCCAAAATGTCCTCTCCTCAAAGCTCCCTTCAAAAACCCGGACATGCCCCTGCAAGACCTCAAGGGCAAGACCCTGACTCTCATGGGCTCGCCCGCCGCCGAGGTCCAGGCTGTCCAGAACATGGCTGAGAGGGTCGCCAAACGAAATGCAGCGCGCATCGCCCACAGGACTAAGGCCAGGGCTGCCGCGAAAACCGCACCCAGGCGAAAACCCGAGGACTCGCAGTATACGTTTATGCAGGTTCGCCCGCTACAGGGTCTGCCAAACCCAGAACGAAGCCAGGCGCTGCTCATGCGACTGAAGGAGGACCCGGGGATCCGCGCAGCCATGCGCAAACACAAATTCACCGTCGCACTCCTGACTGAGATGGAACCTCTTGCAAATACCCAAAGCAACCACGAGGGCACGTCGAGGATCCTCGGTCTGAACCGTAACCAGGGAGAGGTCATTGAATTGCGACTCCGAACGGATGCTCACGACGGATACCGCGACTACAAGACAATTCGCAACACCCTGTGCCACGAACTCGCCCACAACGTCCACGGGCCCCACGACCGCCAATTCTGGGACTTGTGCCACCAAATCGAGCGGGAGGTCCAAGCCGGCGACTGGAAGTCAGGCGGCCACACCGTTGGCGAGTCCTCGCACTACACTGTCTCGGGCGAAGACGAGCACGAAGACGAGCACGAGGATAATGGAGGTTGGACAGGGGGAGAATTCCTGCTTGGAGGCGTTCGGGACCCGACGGCAGGGATGAGCCGAAGGGAGATTTTGGCAGAAGCAGCATTGGAGAGACAGCGCAGGCAGGTTGAGGCAGAGCGCAAGGTGTTGGAGTCGGCGGACAAACGGCGAAGGACAGACAGTCCGCCGCATGACGAAAATAAGTGATTTAGAGGCGGCGTAGGACGGCGTTGGATACCCATAAACGAACAGGATCATATAGGAGCATAAACGGCGAGCGTAAATGTCATTTCAGGTGTAATTTGTCAGTGTAACTGCCATTGGCTTTACTTTACTTTGAACTAATACGGGAGCGGATCCAGTTCCAATCCTTCGACGCTTAACTTGAACGAATCGTTCCGTGAGTAGCTTCCCGCTGCATCCAAGTCCAACCGACCGCGAATGCAATCCCGGAAGTCGACATCAGAATAGATGAGACCATGGGGGTCCTCCCACTGCGGACCAGCAACAACATCACCATACGGCGACACAATGGATGAGCCACCGCGCGATATCCATTCGGTTTTCTCGGGTATGGTCGAGCTAAACACCGGGGGCGACGTCTGTGTATCCCCATCGACGTCCCGACACAGAACAATCTCGTTGCCGTCCTCGTCAAACACCGACTTGCGACGGCGCGCCCTTTGCGGCGACCGAGGCAACGCGATCTCGAGGCCCTCTTCGGTGATGGTCGAGTCTCGCCTCCCACGCTTCGGCGAGCTCTCGGAGGTCTCCTTGGGAACCGCCATGTTGCTGCTGACGACGAAGCAGCGGCCCTCGACCCCGACGGTGCGCATCAGGCCCAGCCATGCATCGCGGTTGTCGGCCGTGGGCGCCAGGTACAGGTTGATGTTCTGGGAGTAGAGCGTCTGGCGCAGCAGCGGCATGTAGTTTTCCCAGCAGATGGCGGCGGCGAGGTTGATGCGGACGCCGCGGATGGTGGTTGAGACGGCGCGCAGAGTGCTTGGAGCTCCCTGGGCCCAGATGAGGCGTTCCGAGCCGGTCTGAGATGTTAGAGACATGGAAATTAGAGCGGTTTGCGTATGACATACCGGTAGCACCTTGCGACGTTTGCCCAGCATGCCTTCCTTGGGACACACGTAGACGACCGAACAGTAGAGGCTTCCTCCGGTCTTTTCGATACATCCAGTCACGATAAAGACACCCGAGTCGCGGGCAATCCTCTCGAGCTCCTCGCGGGAGCCATCGCCACGAACAACGTCGCTGTCGTCGCCAATCTGTCGCTTCACCCACTTGAGCCCAGCACCTCCACCGCCAGGCCCGACGGTGTCGCCGAGGTCAATGGCTTGGTCAAAGTACTTGGCAAACTCCTCACGGCCCTCTTCCGAACGACCGCCGATCTGGCATCCGAACGAGCTGCCGCGAGGGTACCCTCCGATGAAGGCCTCAGGAAGCAGGAGGATATCGATCTTGGACGAGGCGGCACGTTGGGCGATGGAGTCGATGAGGGCGATGGTAGCTGCGGTGGTGGGCTGCGTGCCCGGCGAGGCCGTCCCCAGGCGAATTGTCGACATTTTCAAAGCGATTGATATGGAGTAGAGACGTGGCGAGGCAAGAACAGGTTCGCAAGGTCAAGGCCTGGTGATCATCGCGTGACGCATCTCGGAGGCTTCGGCGCCATGCCGACTTCAGTTGGAGATGTCGGCCCTACCCCAAGCAGTGAAAGCTACCCCGCACCTCCACTTGGCATGGCACCATCGTGCTGTTGGATAAAGCCGTGAGAACTCACAGTACGGTGGAGAGTTAAGAAGCCGAGACGAACGGACGCTCTGGCCGACACGGAAGTTCGTGCCGAAACGAGAGTTCGGCTGCTTAGTGAACAACCAACATCTTCACGCACCACCCTGAACATGTCCGCAGTCGCCGTCAAAGCGCTCGACCACCTGGTCCTCACCTGCGCCAGCGTCGAGGCCACCTCGAAATGGTACTCCAAGTACCTGGGCATGAAGAAGGAGACGTTTGCATCCGAAGCTGACCCATCCACCGAGCGAGTTGCGCTGAAGTTTGGCGACTCCAAGATCAACCTCCACCAGCGGGGCAAGGAGTTCGAGCCCAAAGCAAGCACCGCCCTACCGGGCACTGCCGACCTCTGCTTTCTGGTCCAGGATGGCACGAGCCTTGACGATGCGATCGCGCTATTTGAGAAGGATGCGATTGCGGTGTTGGAGGGTGGAAAGACTGTGCTTAGGACGGGGGCCCGGGGCCCGATTCGGAGCATCTACGTTCGTGATCCGGATGGGAATCTTGTTGAGTGAGTATCGGATTATGTGCCGAATTATATACCTGGCTGACCATCCTTAGACTGTCCCATTATCTTGATTGACAGGTAGATAGAGGAGCCATTGTAGATGAAGAGAGCTGATTGATTGTTCATTGTGTGTTGTATGAGAGACAGATATTAGTGCCTCAAATCTCGGTCCACCTTTGAAGGCCTCTTAGTCTTTGATTGGGAACCTGACATCAACAACCCCCCACTACAACAGGCGATCAACGCCTGCCATCTTCCGTAGTATAGTGGTCAGTATGCAAGCTTGTCACGCTTGAGACCCGGGTTCAATTCCCGGCGGGAGAGATCCAGCCACAGGTTGTACGCCTGTTCTTTTTTTGCAACTCAGTTCTCTGAACATTTCGAGAATGCTGATCGAGTAACCTCCTTTTTGCTTCTGATATGCCTGTTCCGTTCTTCACGTCTACGAACTATTCCCTCACAACTGCCTAATGTTACGAATATTGATCTGGTTCGCCTCACACGCTTCCGGGGTTACACTAATCTAATCATCGTCTTCTAGATCGAGTGGTCGGCGGTGCTGGCTCAAATGCATCATCATCTGAAATCTCATCATCGCTGATCTCCACCGCTTTGCTTTGACTCTGTGAGAAATCCAATTTAGTCTGTTTCGCCCTGGTCGCTCTGGCCGGCGTCTTGGCAGGTGGCTTTGTCGCTTTGGTTGTTGCTTTGGCTGCCGTGGCTCTTGCTGGCGCCCGTCGAGTCTTGGGTGCAGGAATTGGCTCATCCGATTCCATGACAACGTCTTCCTCTTCACTCTCGACTACCTTTTTGCCACGACGTGCGGGTGCTTTCTTCGGCGCTGCCTTGGCACGGCTGGCGCGTTTTGGCTTGGCTGGTTCCTCTTCCATCTCATCGTCTAGTGATAAATGCCTTCGTGGGGGTGCCGAGTCACCATCTTCGTAGGTCCACGCGTCTGCATCATCCTCCCAGTTGCCGTCGAAATCGTCATCCCAGGTAGGTGGTTTGGGCTTGAGGGTTCGTTTGCGCTCGGTTTGCACCGCCGTACGTGGTTCGCTGGCTTGTTCTTGCTCGATTCTGGTCCGATATATCTCCATGGCGCTATTCAAGTCCTCGTCGTCGGATTCCAAGCCCAGCATCTGCCGGACCTGGCCTGAGAGGTGCTCAGACACGAAGAGCTCCATGGCGTGCTTGTCATCTTTGGCTACGAATTGAGTCACTGCATCGCCGAATGGCCCTTGGGGGAGCACTCGTAGCGATTGCGCTGATAGAAACTCCTGGACAAGAGACTCGACTTTGATTGCATCATCCCCGTCAGCCAGCGCTTCGAGGGCTTCCGTCGGATTCGTAGCCGTAATTTTGTTGCCTGAATTGTGTTAGCAATTAGAGGTAAACATAGATAGCTGACCTACGCTGCGACGTCTTTTTGCGGTAAAAGTAGACGACATCATTAGTGTTGGCTACCTTGCCGATGAATCGATTGGAGAGTCGTTGAGGATTCTCAATCTCGAATTGACCTCCGTCGGTGGCTGTGTACTCGACCTTGAGTCGAATAAGAGGGAGTGGTCGTTCCTCTAAAGCCTCTTCGTCGGTTTGAATCGCTTCCCAATCGGCGTTGGCCTCAGCAATCATGTCTTCGACGACCTCCATCAACCTCCGTGTAACCTCTTGGCGATTGTCCTTTTTCTTATCCAGCCCCTTGAATCGTTTGTCTTGCGAGAGAACAACTTCCCTGGTGACAAATGGGCGGACTGACTTGAGAGGAATCTTGTCCACCTTGAAGTCCTTGCCAGTAACACTCATGATAGCCACGTGCTTCTGAACAGCTTCTCCGGGAACCAGAGATGTTGCGACAGATGAACCTGGCTGCATAACATGGAACCCCGTCTCCGGATTTTGAGTTGGGTCAATGAGACACTCGTGCTCGTGTCCCCAGACAACCACATCCATCCAGTCAGGTAGCACATTCTCGGGAAGATAGGATGTGGCTGTATGTGCATGGTGGTTCTGATGCACGGCCAAAAGATTAAACCAGTCTCCCATTTGGGTGCCCGGTCGGAACCATTTGACCTTGTGATCACGGAATGTTCTGAACATACGCTCGTCACGGACGTTGCTTAATCCGAATAGGGCTAGTTTTGTGAGCCCTTTCTGAAGAAGTATTGGCTTCGCCTCGATGTTGTCCGCCTCTGGAACACGGCCATAGTAGTTCAGCAGTCCGCTAGCTTGTAGGAGATCGAGGGAGCAAAAGTTGCCGTCGCCTGATGGGTCGTCATGGTTTCCGTGAATCGAAAAGACGGGGATAGAGACGTTGATATCGGGGTCTTCGTAGTTGACATGAGGGAAGGCTCCGTCAAAGACGGAGGCTGCGTCCGACAGAAACTCTAGTGGACAAGGTTTCATGCCAAGAACGTTTTGCCGGAGAGTTCGCATGACTTGGTATAGGGACTTCCGAGAGGGTTTGTTGTCGTGGAATAAATCGCCGGCGAGTAGGACCATATCGACCTGATAGATCAGCTAGCCGTTGGGACGAGCAAGGACGGGGTTAGGTGACCTACATCTTCAGTTCTGGCGAGATTCAGGATTTCGTCAAAGGTCCGCCAACTGTCATCCTTTCGGATGGCGTCTCGTTCCTCAAACCCAACATGGTTGTCGGTGGCAATCAGAATGCGGATTGTGTCCGCCTCTGTGTTGTTAGCAATGTACAAATCGAACCGTAAATGGACCTACCAGTAAATTCGGGCATCGTGTTTGAACCTGGTGCTGGGATGAGGTTGAGGTTGACTGATGCCTTGTGCTTTACGCGATCGCGCCTGACGCGAGCTGGTGCGAAGTCACGTGTCGTTAAAGCTTAAGGAGGTACGTACCAACATGTCGACCTCCATCGTGGGAGCAGCGAAGACCCAGTCAATATTTCCAGGCTTGAAAGTGATATACGACCAGGATCTTTGTCCGGTGGATATTACTGGACACTCGAGTCTTGACTCTGGAAACAAGATTCTCGCTACCAAGCCAGCGGTGTGAGTTTCGCCCCATCCAAGATCCATCTTCCAAAGAAACAAAGCAACACTACTACCTCAACCAGGTGCATCCCTGGCCTAGCCGTTGAATCTCCGTACGCATCTATGTATAAGACCGGACGAACTACCACATCACAGGCGTCGAACTGCTACGGGCCACTGACAACGGCGTTGCTACGGTATAGGACGGATTAACTACCAACTCGGTAAGTGGAGAACGGGCATCGGCGCCAATCCCTGACCGGACTGCGGCCGATTGTAACTTCGCCTGTCACTTGGGTTACAATTGAGACGCGGCTATCTTGTGGATATCCCGGACGACAGACATATGCTCGCAGTCATTCATGTTCCGCCCCTTCAGCCTTGAGGATGCTGGACTGCGCTGTGCGCCATCGTCAGTCGCCCACCTTTGTCTTCAAGCACCCCCCGGCAAGATTACCTGATGCCACAACACGGATAAACGCGACTAGCCTCGTGCGTGTCTAGGAAATTCGGCTTGGCAGCTCACCCAACTCCGACGACACCAAGCAAACAACTCATCGCGAGGACTCGACTCAGGACTCTCGGCGGCACCCAACCCGAGGCCAACCCTTTGTCAACGCTCCGGCCTCGGAGACCGTCCTCGTTGCCTGCACGTCCCGTCAATTGAGCTCTCCGTCGAGCTCTCAGGCGTCTCCGCCCATGCATCTCGCAGCCAGGGTCGACCGGGATCTGTTCCATGGAGCAAAACACTCGCCAAACCCCGCCATGGAAGCCCCGGGCAAGCCGCGGCATCTTTCGCTCGGTGATTTGCCCGTCGAGATCATCGCTACCATCTGCCGAAACCTGTGCATGCATTGCCGCCTCGCGCACGTGGTTGACCTTCCGGCGCGTGCCGTAGCTACCGCCCTCGACGAGCAGCAGGCCCTCTCGCGTCTGAGCCGGACGTCGCGCCGCTTCCGCCTCACTGCTCAGCCCATTCTCTTCCATTATTACCATACGGGCATCCAGCCGGACCCGAGCAGTCCCGAGTGGTGGGGCGATGCCATTGCTCGGAACCGTGAGATTGAGACGCTGGAGTCGTTCCTACGCACGATGCTGGAGCGACCCGACCTGGCCAAATTCGTACGCGCCCTTGCTTTTTTTGCTCTCCGAACCGTCCGCGCCCGCGACGTACCTCCTGCGACACAAGCCCTCTTCCGGCAGGCCGGTGAGCGGGCTGGGTTTCGGGCGTTGCCGACCTATGATCATGTCGAGTCTAAGTGGCTTCAAGAGGCCACCATCATGGCTGTGCCCTTTCTTGAGCAGCTTCTCATCTACCGATCATCCCAAGAAGGCCTTCACTACTTGCGGGATTCACCCTTTTATTTGCCTCACCTCAAGTATCTAGTACTTCCCGGGCAAAACAAGAATCCCGACGAATGCTGTCACATCCAAGAAATGCAAGACGTCCTCGCCAAGGCCCAGAATCTTGAAGTGTTGGCGGCTAGTGATTGCGATTGCGGGACCGACATTCCCCTCCGTGAGCGGTTTCGAACCGAACCATGGAACACTGCACTGTCTAGCCTCCGTCGGTTGTCGCTGCATGGCCTCGACCCGGATAATCTGGCCAAGATCCTTCGTCGCAGTCCAGTTTTGGAAGATCTGGAATACTTTTGTGACATGGATAAGTACACTGTCTTACAACACGACCACTTAACTCCTATCCGGAGCACAGTGCGGCGGCTTTGCTATACGAGCACTACATGGGAACACGCCCAAGGCACATCGGAGGATGTGATTGACTTAGTGTCGGGTTTTCTGAGGTGGGATCGATCTCTGAGGGGGGACATGAGCTTTTCCGACTTTCCAGTGCTTGAAATATTGGAGGTTGAACAGCTTTTACTCTATGGGCCGGTGTTTGACAACGAGGAGCGAGCCGAGCGGTTTGAATCGCTCAAGGAGATATGTCCTGAGTTGTTCATGGCGAGTCTTCCATCATCTTTGCGAGTTCTGCACATCGGCATGGTTCTGGCATGGCCGGAACTACATCGGGACTTGATGGGGATGACGAAGAAGCTATCTAGGTTCCCAGACTTGAGCGTGGTGGCAGTGGATCCCTACGAGTCTCCGCCTTCCAACCAAGTCAAAGAACTCAGGGATGTTTTTGCTGCAAAGGGCATCGCCTTTTATCTTGGGCAGACGACACAGACACCGTTTTCAAGGGGGATGCTCGGAGTGAGGCCAGGTCACTCTGAGCAGTCTGACGCGGATTTGCGTTTTCGTCTTCAGCATGTACAATAGTTGTATGTTATTCGATAGCAAGTAGGTGAAGCCATTTCGGCTGTGCCTTTCATTGACGAGTGTAGTCAAACCAAACGTGTCACGTGGTTCAAGATCGCAGGATCTAAAGGGGGCTACGGGTGTGGCTGCATGATCGTTGTCTTGGTGGTGGGCTTGGTATTCTTGATGGTGGTCTTGGTAGTCTTGGTAGTCTTGGTACGCCAAGTCGCGATCTTGCCAAGTTGCCAAGTTATGCTGCCAATGTTGTCTCTTTATTCTGTATCTTCTTCTGTACCTTCTTCTGTCACTTCTTCTCCAATTCTTCTACCAGACTCACTTTGGCAAATTTTAGCACTTCTTCCGTCATACCCCTCCCCTTCCAGAACCCGCCACCTGCGGGACTCCCGAAGTCGCTCTACCGGGGAAACACCAAGACCACGATATTCGCCGGTCGATCACGAGTTCCCTAGTAATTCCCCGGAAAAGTTTCCCCGATTGCAAGGCGTTACGGCGTTACGGCGGTCCTACGTCACGCGGTTTGCGTGAAGCTGGCTGGTGCCAGACCAACGGGTTCCCACTGCATCTCCGCATGTCGGCCCACGCCCCCGCATCCGGGGTGCGTTCCCCGCAACTCGCAATGACGATGCGTCCAGAACGAGCATCGCGGCGGCGGTTTACTGTAGGAATTTCTCCTAATTGCCTGATGCGAAAGCCGGTTCTTGGAACTTAGCCCTAGGCTAGTCTTTGAACCTACCACAAGAGGTCACAAGAGTTGAGTCGGTCCGAACATGAACAGATGCGGAGTTGATGGCAAGATATAAGATGGCTTCGATTGGTGGTCAAGAGATTCTCGGATTGTCAGACACAGCCTCTCATACAGAGCCAGTCAGACTCAAATCATGGCTTCAGTGTTCGGACAGCTCTTTCTGGCGTCGTTGGTTGTGGGCCAGCAAGTCTACTTGGATGCCGAGGGCCCAACAACTCGTCATTGCAAGTCCACCAAGACGAGCGAACCCAAATACTCGTTTACTCCCTTCAGTTATACTCTTACGGACACCGTGAGGTACGCCACTTCCATCCCGGCCCCCACGACAACCACCACATATGCGGCGCCTCCAGAGTCCCTGGCCGCGCTTGTTCCCTCGCTGTCTTACACGACCTGGGGCAAATGGAACCCTAATGCAACGACCAAAGCCTCAGACACCGACGATGCGTATGGCCAGGCGGCGTGGACGGCACTGTGGGAGCATGCGAACCCGCCCAACTTTACGGAAAAGGCCGTGTATAGCACCACCGTTTCTCCCACGCCGGTAGCCAGTAGCGAGCTTGTCCTCCCCCCACGAGACTACTTTGGGCCGTCGGATTGCTACAACTTTCCCAAAGGGTTCGCGTTTGGCGTCTCTAGCTCTGCCAGCCAGGTCGAGGGTGCAACGGCCGAAGAGGGTAAGGCGCCTTCGCTCATGGACATCCTCGTTCGTGACGAGCGCCCCAAGAGCTACGTGACCAATGAGCACTACTACTACTATAAGCAAGACATCGAGCGTGTTGCGGCGATGGGGGCCAAGCACTTTTCCTTCAGTATCGCGTGGACTCGAATCTTGCCGTTCGCGCTGCCAGGCACCCCGGTGAACCAAGAGGGTATCGACCACTACAATGACGTGATCAACTTCATCCTCGAGAAGGGGATGACACCGGAGGTGACGTTGATCCACTTCGACACGCCCCTGCAGTTCTACGGGAGCAATCTCAGTTCTGCGGCGGCACCAGCTGAGCTTGGCTATGTCAACGGAGCGTACCAGAACGAGACGTTCGAGGATGCCTTTGTCAATTATGCGCAGGTGGTCATGTCGCACTACGCCGACCGCGTCCCAACGTGGTTTACCTTCAACGAGCCGCTCCTGTATTCGTTCAACGCCAAAGCGGTCAATCATGTGATCAAGGCGCACGCAAGGGTCTACCACTGGTACAAGGAAGAGCTATGCGGGACGGGGAAAATCTCCATCAAGTTCAATAACAACTTTGGCGTCCCCAGGAACCCCTTAAGCGAGGTGGACGTGTATGCGGCCGATCACTTCAACTCGATCCAGCTGGGGCCGTTCTGCAACCCAATCTTCCTCGGAGAGGACTATCCCGATTCGTTCAAGCAGACGTTTGGGGACTACGTGCCTCTGAGCGCTGAAGACTTGGAGTACATTGGCGGCACAGCCGACTTCCTCGGGATCGACCCGTACACGGCGACGGTGATTGCGCCGCCGGTGGCAGACGACAAGGACAGCATCCTGGAGTGCGCCGGCAACTCGTCGGCGGCGCTGAGGCCGTACTGCGTCAACCAGACGACGACCAACGTGTACGGGTGGGACATTGGCTACCGGTCGCAGTCGTACGTGTACATGACGCCGACGTACCTGCGTAGCTACCTGAACTACCTGCACAACACGTGGAAGACGCCGGTGGCCATCACCGAGTTCGGGTTCCCCGTGTACGGCGAGGTGGACAAGGCGCTGGTGGACCAGCTTTTCGACACGCCGCGCAGCCTGTACTACCTGAGCTTCATGTCGGAGGTGCTCAAGGCGATTTGGGAGGACAAGGTCGAGGTGGTGGGGGCGTACGCCTGGTCGTACATGGACAACTGGGAGTTTGGCGATGCGTCGGCGCTGTTCGGAATCCAGACGGTCAACCACACGACGCAGGAGCGCCGGTTCAAGAAGAGCTTTTTTGACCTGGTGGATTTCATGAAGGCGCGAGGCGTTGAGTAACGGATTCGTTGCTGGTTATCTAATTAGTAAGGGGTGAATTACGTACTGCCAGTAACACGAAAAGACGAAGTTGAGGCATATTGTGTATAATAAAGATCTACATACTTGCGAGAAACAAGTTAGACTAGCGTAGCTGCTAGGGAATGGCAAAACCAAACTTTATTGAAACGGCTTCTTCCAGCGTTGAGTGTCGCCATGTCTCATGCTTGGGAGGCGAGGAGAGCTGGGGTGTTGATTAGCACGCAGGGGACGACGACGTATCACACGACACGGAAAGCTGGGGCCTACGGCACGGGTGGGAGCAGGTGACCGAATGCGCCCTGTAATAAAAACGAAGTGGTCGTGCCAGTGTCAGGCATTCCTTAGTGTTGACCGTGTTGTTGGACCACAGCGGAGACAAATCCACCTTACCCCGCAGGGCTAGGGCGGCAGATACGCACAGGCTGACCAGGAGTCTGTGAGGAGAGAGGAGACTGGAGAGAGAAGAGGCCGAGAGAGATAGCAGATGGCTTGGCGGCAGGGGTTCTTCTGTGGTGTGGAGGCGGGACAAGGTGACGACCTTCCAGATGCGGTAACGAGGCGACGCGAGGCAACGTAAGAGATAGGAGGAGGTTCGGAGCACACCCCGGCGAGTCCGCAGAAGCAGCCAAGGCTTATCTGAACAGGAAGAAGCTTTTTTGTCTTTGTTCTAGAATTTGCTAACGCCTATTACGGCTTCGTCCGTGATACTGCACGTCATGGCCCGTTGCTTTGCTAGCTCAGGCGGTCACGTCGCAATCCACAACTGGGCGTCTCTGTCTGTCGTCGTCTTCAGCTCTGAGAACAAAAGAAAAAAAAGAAAGAAAGAAAAAGGCTAGTCTGAGACAATGGGCGAATCTGCCCTGTGCCCGACTGCCGTGGCAGTTTTAGTTGGCCCGGGATGGCTTGCTTTTGGTGTTGGTGGCTGACCGGCGCCGAGGCGTTCTGGCTGCACCATGGATGCGCTGTAATGTAATAGCTGTGAGACGACACAAAACCGATCTGGCCATCTTTTCTCCCGCTGATCAGTGGCAGCAGGGTTGCGTTTCCTGGCTCTCGCCCAGCTGTTATGATGGACCTCGCAAGCGGGCGTTAGCTTGCAACTTCCCAAGGGGTCGCATCGACGGTGGATGGCACGCTGATCGCCAAACCTTTAACCTGCTGCCGTTTTCAGCATGGATCCAGCGCCAGAACCGTGCAACCGCGGCGGCTTGGCGCTCTGTCTCGCGCTCCCCAGTCCGAGTCAGCGTGGCGGACCGGGAGGCAGAGACGCCGAATCAAAAGACGCCGAGGCAGATCCTGAGGAGGATGACGGACGACAAGACGGCCAAGCCAACAAGGGTGCCAGAGACTGCAGACAGATTGACTGTTGTAAGCATAACTCCGGCAGGGTTGGATCGTGGCGACCTGCCAGACTCGAGCATTTAAGGTCGTCGATCCTTGCTGTTGACCCTGCTCTCCTCTTGAGTGTAACCTTGTCTCACCTGCCTTCCCTTCGCCGGCACCAGGTTTTCTGGCTTTTCTCCCTCCTCCTCCCCCTCCTGGATTCTTCACCTCTTCCATCCATCTCCTGGTTCACCCTTCCTCCCTCACCAAACCTCCGTCATGAGCGGCCCTGTCAAGCGCTCGTCCTCGGACGTTGAGAAGACGGACCTGGGCTACGATGCCGCGACCCTCAACGCCACAAACGATGGCGCACCCGTCCACATCCAGGGTCTCGAGACGAGCCCTGAGACGTCGCTGCATCGCGGCCTCAAGGCTCGTCACATCACCATGATTGCCATTGGAGGCGCCATTGGAACAGGTGAGCTTTCATTGGAGAATACACTCGTCAACTCGCCTGCTAACCGTCTTCCAGGTCTCATCATCGGTACCGGTAAGGCTCTCGCCCAAGCTGGTCCCGGCTCTGTCTTCATCTGCTACACCATCATCGGTTTCGTCGTCTTCCTCGTCATGGCTGCCCTCGGTGAGATGGCCGCCTGGCTGCCCATCTCGGCTGGTTTCACTGGTTATGCCTCGCGCTTCTGCGATCCGTCTCTTGGTTTTGCTCTGGGTTGGACGTGAGTATCCCTTGTTTCCCTTCTGTCTCATATCCCTCGCACCCACTAACAGTAACCTGCTAGTTACTGGTTCAAATACATCATCGTCACCCCCAATCAGTTGACAGCTGCTGCTCTCGTCATCCAGTATTGGGTCCCGCGTGAGAAGGTCAATCCCGGTGTCTTCATTGCCATCTTCCTCGTCGTCATCATCTGCATCAACTACTTCGGCATCAAGTTCTTCGGCGAGTTTGAATTCTGGCTGTCCTCGTTCAAGGTCATCACCATCATCGGTATCATCTTGTTCTCCTTAATCCTGGTTCTCGGCGGCGGCCCCGACCACGACCGCAAGGGCTTCCGCTACTGGAATGATCCTGGCGCATTCAAGCCTTATCTCATGGAAGGCTCTTCCGGCAGGTTCCTCGGCTTCTGGTCTTGCATGGTTAACGCTACCTTTGCCTACTTGGGCACTGAGCTTGTCGGTGTCACCGTCGCCGAGGCCCAGAACCCTCGCAAGACGATCCCTCGCGCCATCAAGCTCACCTTCTACCGAATTCTCTTCTTCTACTGTCTCTCCGTCCTCCTCGTCGGCATGCTCGTGCCCTACAACTCGGAAGAGCTCGTCTTTGCTACCAAGGAAAAGGCCGGCGCCTCGGCCTCGCCTTTCGTCGTCGCTGCTGATCTTGCCGGCATCAGGGTGCTCCCCCACATCATCAACGCCTGCATCTGCGTCTTCGTCTTCTCTGCCTCCAACTCCGACTTGTACATTGCCAGCCGTACCCTCTATGGCCTTGCCTCCAACGGCCAGGCTCCTGCCATCTTCAAGCGTACTGACAGCCGTGGCGTCCCCATCTACGCCCTCGGCTTCTCTGCCTTGTTTGGCTGCTTGGCCTTTATGAACGTTTCGGACGACTCCACCAAGGTCTTCGGCTACTTCGTCAACCTCACCACTATCTTTGGTCTCCTGACCTGGATTTCTATCCTCGTCACCCACATTCACTGGTGCAAGGCTCGCAAGGCCCAGAACATCCCGAACGAGGTCCTTCCCTACGTCGCTCCCCTCGGTATCTATGGCTCATACGGCGCCCTCGCCGTGTGCGTCCTCGTCGCCCTCACCAAGAACTTCGACGTCTTTGTCGGCGGCGACTTTGGCAACGAGAAGTACAAGACCTTCATCACCGGCTACCTCGGCATCCCCATCTACCTGGCCCTCATCTTCGGCCACAAGATTCTTAAGAAGACCCGCGGTCACAAGCCCCATGAGGTCGACTTCTACACCGGCAAGGACATTATCGACAACGAGGAGAACGAGTTCCTGGCCCGCAAGGCTGCTCTCAAGGAGGCCAAGGGTCCCAGCCGCGGTGGCTGGATCTACAAGACCTTCCTCTCTTGGCTATTCTAATGGTACATGGATCACTCGAGTACTAGAAATTATCTGGAACATAAGGAGAATTTACACAAGTCTATATTTGGCAATATTTCTCATTGTGGCCATTGCAATACTGTGACCATGTGAACGTGACTCCGCCTTTCGGGTAGCCTCCACACACAGTAAGGTCCATATATGTATGAAACTTGTTCATTAGCTGAGGAATGTGACTAGCTCATAGATCGTAACTTTTAGTCTGACTACTACTTGTAGTCCAATCTCTGATTATTCCCAGTCCATAGTCCTATGATCCCACTCTCGGGCACTTACATCGTCACTTCAACCACTTTCGCCTTTGAGAGAACCTCCACCGTTGAGCACACTTGTGAGCAGCAAGTCGCTCACATCTGATACGCCAACTACTGCTGTCCAGACCGCCGGTGCGTAGCCTGGGCAATAATGTTCTCCAAGGTTTGCAACCGAGAAGCATAGTGCTGTCGCACGGCTTCTCCCCGCTCGGCGCGGCGCATTTCCGCCTCGTAGTGCGGCCTGCTCATCCTCGCCGCCACAGCGTCGACCTGCTGCTGCTGGACTTGTCCGTAGCTGACGGGCGCAAAGGCGGTAGGCGCTTCTTGGACAGTGGGAAGCCCGCCGGGCGTGGGACGCGGAGCGTGGTTGGCGTTCCAGGGGGACGGACGATGGAGGTTCTGAGGACGGAACACGGGAGCGCTGGGGTTCAAGGGTCTGAGCGATGGGACTCGGGTGGACTGGTTCCCGAAATGGGTAACTGGCAGGACATTCGTTGGTGGTTGAGTGATGACCTCGGGCCTGGTAGGGTCCGCTCTGGACTGGTCGGATGCGCCGAAGAAGAGCATGTACCTGGCGCCATCACGCTCGTCCACGCTCCAAGTGCTTTCCATGTACCCTCCGGGCTCGTACTCGGGCACGATGTAGTCGCCGCCGGGGCCGTATGTCCGTATAAGGTCGTCGTCCCTCGGTCCCGCGCGCAGGCGGACGACGGCAAGCAGCCCGTAGTTGACCGCCGGGGCGAAGAGGTAGTTCACCCTTTCGTGAGGCTCCAGGCCCGCGTGCATGGGGATGTTGAAGTGTCGGATGGTGGAAAAGAGCGAGGGCATGCGTCTGAGACCAGGGGTGAAGACGACCCGGATGATGAGGGGCGTGTTGTGAAGACAGAGCGTCTCCACGCCGTGGATGCGGCGAAGCCCGTAGGTGTTGTCGATGAGTCTCTGCAGCGTCATCCTGGGCTTCTCGGAGAGATCGAGGCGCAGGATGCTGTTCCGGGCTTTGTCGCGCGCCGACCAGGTCACCGGCAGCCACTCGCAGGTATCGGCCTTGAACTGCAACGCCGTGAACAGCTGGAAATGGGAGCGGCACCAGAAGGTATTGTCCATGAGCTTCGACATGCAGAGGCCCTCGAAGGTGATGGTATGGAGGTGGTTTCCCGTGAGATCGCGAACCTTGTTCATGACGGCAGCCTTGGCGTGGCCGGCGTTCCGAATCGCTCCAGCACTGATGGGCCGCTTGAACTGCGTCCAGGCATACATCAGGATGGGGTTTGTCCTCTCGGCGGCGAGGTGCTCCGGGTCCTGGGCGATGCCGTGCGGGCCGATGGCGACGAGCGAGTAGATGTGGCGGAGGACGGTGACGAGGCAATCGAGGCCGCTGGTGTTCCAGAGATCGGTCGACGGCGGAGGATATGTCTGCAGAACGCGGGCAACGGCTTGCACGTCGTTGACGATGTCGTACACGGATCTGAGGTCCTTGGTATCCATGGCGAACAAGGCCAGGCGGTTCTCGCCGAGTTGGCGATGCTAGAGGTTGTGGTTGTAAATGAGTGACTTGACAGGAATGGTCTCTCTGTATACACGAAGCGAAAATGAGATATTATACCGAGAGTATACCACTCGGCTCAAACGAAGTTAACGAAGGGGTTTTGAATGAACGCATTCACTGTAATTGTAGCGATGCCAAGTTGTGTAAGCCAACTCGAGCAAACGCGTTCACAGCATGGTTGACGGGGTGCGCCATTGTCGCCTGGCAGCAACTGGCAGCAATTGGCAACAAGCCGTTGATGCAAGTTTGCCCGATAAACGCCAGAACAACAAAGCCCGAGTAACTCAGCAAACGAATCGAACACTTGTTGTAGGCACGAGGCCACACTACGACTTCTGGACATTTTCAAGTTTTTCGAATTATAGAAGCTAGGACAGGCAACTACTAGTTCTGTTTCAAATCAATAGCACAGAGGCTACGTTTACTAGTTAGCCAATTGTGAAAAAGGTACGACGTATAAGTTTACAACATTGTCCAGGGACGGCTGCTCTTACCTACCAAGTCCTTATATGTGACATACCCGATCCTTTCAACCTGGTGATAACCAAGTAACTATTGTAAGGTTGTGATGCATATTGCATCCATCGCTTGGTCTGGCACGTAGTAGACGTATGTTTCCCTCTATATGGCGGCTTGTAATAATATCCCAGTATGTGATGTCGAGACTAGCGTTTCGGCAGTGTTCGGCAGTCAGTGTATTATGTTCTCTTACTTATTCTACCATGCAGGCTAGTGATCACGCCATACTACATTCACCGAGGGGCCGGTGTGTTGAATAATGTCAATTGCGCAGCGTCGGCTAACGGTTCTTCACGTGGAACGACTGTATGCAATTATAAAGACTACATCAATATATGTCTATGTGTGATTTTATTCGTCTTGATTCCTTTGTGAGTCTCTATCTAAAAGCCCAAGAAACTGGCAATGAAGTCCCTCTTCCCGAGAGGCACGCCCTTAGCCCGCAAGATGGAGTAAGCGGTAGTAAGGTGGAAGTAAAAGTTGGGATAGTTGTGAGTCAAGACAGCCTGCTCGACGGAAACTTGGTGCTTCTCTCCCGACCAGGGAACGAGTCTGTCCTTGTTAGTATTAAACATGCATTTGGGCTTGTGTTGACTTACAGTTCAACCTTGACGCCTGCTCGAGCGTTGACGGCCGCGGCATTAATGGCGTTCACCTCGTCCAGAGTCTTCTTGATTCGCTTGCGGAGGTCGTCAACCGTCTTCTCGTTGTTCTCGAAGAAGGTAGGCTCAGTGCCGGTCAAGCGGCCAATGGCGACCTGAACTGCCTTTGTGGCATTTTGCACCTGGAAGCTCAAGGGAAGCTGGTCCTCAATGAGACGGGCCGAGGCGAAGGCGTTGACGTCCTGGTTCTTCTCCTTGGCGTACTCTTCGGCCTTGGCCAGGACGTGGTCAAAGGTCGTCAGTCCCTTGATCAGGGTAGGGACGATGGTGTCGTAAAGCTGAAGGCTGGCCATTTTGGAGATTGTATGTGGATGAAGTGATTCAATAAACAGAAGTTATTTCACAGGTGGGAGCTGTTACACGAGATACATGGGATTTCTGCGTTTATATACGACGGAACTCGATGTGATTATTAATAAGCTGTCTCAATTACGTGATCTGGAGCTTACACACCCGGAGCTGAGTTTGTGGGGTTGTCGGGAGCATGGCATTACTCCTTAGCCGCGGACTGGACGCACAGAGACGGAGATTCTACACCGTAGGGCGTGCGACAAGAGTCTCAAACCGCCTTTTCAGGTACGATGTCGTGCTTTCCGGGTTGTCGAGTCGATGATATGCCCCCGGAGATGTGTCGCGCCATGCGCAGGCACATGGCGTCATCCCGGCGAGCTCAAAGCGTGATGCGACGACGTCTATGCAAACGGGCGTGCCCGATGCCGGAGCCGTGTGTGGGTGGGTATTGGACTGCTTGCGATTGGGGGCTTTTTGAGGCGGGTTTGATTTGAGTTGGGTTTGTGAGTCTATCGTGACTGTTTCTTGTGGGATGATCCCACCCGCGCCGACGGTCCGAGTCTCAGTGCCGGAGCGGGCCGGTAATAACTATGACTCGACCTTTGGAAGCGGGGTTCGAAGGATTTGTAGGAGGAGAGGGGAGCGAGAAATGGTTTCATGTATTTTTAAACATCCTCTCGAGGTAGATTGGGGAATCGTGGCCATGTTTAGTCACCGACGACGAGCACGATAGCTCACAACTTCGCGACAGCATCTCTCAAGAATCATCCAATGTAGGACCGCCAGAACTTGAACATGCTCAACTTAGCATATGGACCGACTGTTGATCTTCACTCCGGCTGACAACGTTCTCACAAGAAACCACTCCAGCCATTGCCCGTACAGCGGTCCTAGTCTAGTTGAAGACCAGTCAGTGAAAAGCTAAGAATAAACTTTGGAAGTATTGGCTTCGTCGGACACAGTGGTTGTTGTAACAAAGAATGTCATAGGAGTCGTTCATGAATTATTCTTTGGCTCGCCGTGTTTATGTTCCATTGTTCTAATTATCTCTACCACGATCCAAGCTCTCTTTGTTAGAGCCGTTCACAATGAAACTTACGATTGCATTGGATGTGTTCCCGGAACCAGGAGGAGTTTGAACGATTGAAGGATTCTCGTAGCTGCCTCATTTTACGATCATGCCTCATTTTACACGTACTGACTTTGTGTCTTTCCTAAGAAGTAAGGCTTTACTTGGGCACTCATGATCAGATATAGACTGGAGTCTTAATATTAACAGCTTCGCAGAGCTAACGGATGTTTACCTAGCTGTCACCAGCATCGCTAATTGACGGACTGAGTCCTGTTCGAGGAGATGGATCTGCAAATGATGAAAGGTAGCATTGATCCTGAACATGTAATCAACTCATTCATCTAGTAGTAAGACTGAACGGCCCCCTTTCAGCAGTTAAGCCACAGCCAACAAAGCCGTACATACAATGGGTTCAAAGCGAAACAGGAGAACATCAGAGCATTGGAGCACCAGAGCACCAGGGCGCTCAGGATCAATTGACCTCCCAAATTTCTATAAATCCCTCTCAAGAATCACCCATTCCAAAATCTCCAGATTCGACACGTTTGCTTCGACACGCATCAGAGTACACAACAAGCTCCATCTACCCAACATCTATACGCAACTACCTCTACACCTCTTTCCAGCAAGTCAACTTATATTAACCTATTTAGATACCTAGCCGAGATGGCACCAACCACTCGAAACTCCCGCAAGCGTGCCGCTCCCAGTGCCGAGCCAGAGCCTCCGTCCACAGCCAAGAAGGCCCGTCAGACCAAGACGGCCAAGCCCAACTCCAGCACACAAGCTTCCACCTCGGAAGCCGGTCCGTCACAGGCTGCTAAGGGAAAAGCTACTCAGGCATCTACCGCCCAAGCATCTGAAGAAGAAGAGCGTATTCCGGAGACGCCGCCGCCGGCCAAGAAGACGCAGCGCACTAAGCTGCCGGACAAGCCTCAGTCCAGCGTGCAAGCGCCTACTGCGGAACCTTCTGTTTCGTCGCAGGCTTCTAAGCGCAAAGCTACCCAGGAATCTACCGCCCAAGCATCTGGCGATGAGGACCCTGTAGAGGAAGCTCCACCCGCTACGAAGAAACAGCGCCGTACCAAGGGCACCACCGTCCAGTCTCGATCCGGAGTGCAACCATCCACAGCGGAAGCTTCGGGCTCATCACAGGCTGCTCAGAGCAATACTGCTCAGGGCGGTACCACTCAGGTATCTGCTGGTGAAGTGGATGAAAGCGAGCCTGCTGGGCAAGCTCCCGCACCATCTAACCCTGAGCCCACCACAGAAACCTCCACCTCAGCAGCTGCTGGCCAAGACGCTGAAAGTGAAGCTATCGAACAAGCACCCGCCACATCTAACGCTGAGCCCACCACGGAAGCTTCCACCTCGGCACCTGCTGATCAGGCATCTACCAGCCAAGCTGTTGCAAAAGGCACCAAGCCCGCTGCGGCAAAGCGCGTCAGAGCGCCAAGAGAAAAGAAGAAGGGTTTGGAGGTCTTGTATGAACCCGACGCGGTGAAAACCATACAGGACTTTCTTGGTGTCACCCGGCCGAAAGTCGAGTTGAACGAAATGAACGCCATCCTCGGTCGACCAGAGCCCGTCTACAACGACCAATGGTCGGAGGATCAGGAGCAAGTGCTCGTGGACGAGTGGAATGACATCTACGGGAAAGTGAACTTCAAAAGCTCAGTGGCGGATAAGACCCTGGTTGTCTGGAAAATAAGCTTGCGTCTGTTCCGCTGCTCGCCTCTGCGCGTAATATCCCCCCTGTACGATCTCATGTACATGCAGCTTCCTAACAGAAATGGCAGCGCCCCAACAGTGTTCTGGTCTAAGGACTTCTGTAACACCTTGGCCAGGCTGATGACCCACCCGTTCTGGAATGGAGACGTGAACAGACTCACCTTGGCTATCCAGTTCGCCGTCATCTGCCGTACGGATGACCGACGGATCTGGAAGATCCCGAATATTGGGCCTTGCGGGCCCCTCGACGAGCTTCGAATGCAGATGAATCGCATCCGGGGCGATACTACCCCGTCTCCTATTATAGACATGCACGAGGTGGTGCATAGGAACGTCGAGGAACAACTTGAGGTCACCATGTCGGACCTCCTGTTCTATCTCGGCAAGTTGGTCAAGACGAAGAACTACCGCAGCTTCCCTTCCCAGACGACCTACAAGGACTTGCCGGGGTATCCAGTCTCCTTTTGGGACTTGGAGAATGTCATGAAGGCCCTGGATGGTGTCCCCAAGTTTGGTCATCCTATGCTCATCAGTTCCCAGGTCACATACGCAACCCATACGCAATACCGAGAAACCGCGGGGGTCCACCCCCATACTGACAACCTCGGTGAGCTGTACAGGCAGTCCTGGTTCCACGAAGAACGGCAGATTACCCAGAGAGGCATATTTATCAAGAACCTTGAAGAAGAGCAGGGCCATGGCAGTGACGAGCCGTCGTCCCCATCCAGTAGTTATGAGCAGCCACCGGGGCATCAGTATACACCGGAACCCAGCGAGCCAGCCGACGCAGGCGCGTTGGAGGGTCGGTTGAAAAATCTGGAGGCCCAATTTGAGCGTCAGGCGCAGTGGGCCGACGACAGGTTTGACGCACACCAAGCAGAGATGACCGCGCTCAGAAGTGAACTGATCGAGTCGAGGGAGGAAGTCTACCAGATGAGAACGCAACTATACGATCTCACGGAGACACGGCGAAGGAGAGAGTTCGATGAGGAGACGACGAAGCTGAACGAAAGGCTTTCCGTGGCCGCGCAGTCGGCCGTTAGTCAAGGCGGTCGCCCGCTCAGTCCATACACCGCCGACTCTGCATCTAACCTTCTTGAATTCCAAGACCAAGGCGGTCCAAGTGGACACAACGCCGGCCTTGGGGACAGCCATCTCCAACTCGCCAGTGGCTCGGAGCTGAGCGGCCCCAGTGGACAAAGCACCGCCGTGAGCTCACGCGGATCAACCGGTAGTAGTGAGAGTTCCCGGAACTACCTTCGACTCACCTTCGGTGACGACGCCATGCAATGAGAGGGCCAGCCATGGGTTTTATTTGAAAGTCCATGTACTACCTAGAGAAGTAAATGACGCCCTCTGGGCCTCATACAGGAGAGGAGAAGTAATTGGGTGGAATGAAAGAGCTGACTGTTAGAGGGAGATTGGGCTTGTGATGAGTTGAGCGGGTAATGTTTTTGATGGATCGATAGAATAGACTGGTACCGGAATAGATCTTGAAATTGTTAGAAGGTATGAACATTGGTTGTGTGATTGGGAACTGCATTGTCTTCAGCATGTATAATTTCGTGATACTCCAGTTCGCAATAACCCCCTGGATGTGGCCATCAAGTGTCTGAAAAGAGCAACGGCACGTCATGCACCATCTTCGCACCAAACATTTCACAAAGTCATGATTAAAATGAAATCCTAGGCATGAGTAGGCCAAGTATGTATTAAGGCTTCAATCGCAAGAAATAAACTGATCATTAATGTAGCGTAAGCTCTATTTTCTATGCCAAACCGCTCTCTCCAGTCGCAGCCATGTGCTTCTGGCAATCAACCAGAACTCTGACCTGGTCGCCAATCTCTCCCAGTCGTCCCAGGACCTTCTCGTTGCCATCGACGAAGCTCAGAAGCTGGTAGGGAACACCCGTGTCTCGGCAGAACTCCATAACGAAGGCCTGTGCCTTTCGCAGGTTGTGGCGGGGAACACGGGGGAACAGATGGTGAACGGCCTGGAACTGGAGACCTCCGTGGATGAAGTCGAGCCACTTGGGGCAGTCGACGTCCATGGTGGTTCGGAGCTGGCGCTGAGGGAACGACTCAGACTCTCCGAGGTCGACGTGGGACATTCCCCAGTGGGAAAGGGTAATCTGGATGTGCAGAGGCATGGTGACAATGTGCGAAACCAGAACAAAGAGAACGCGGGTGGTCCAATCAGGGAGCCCTCGCCAGAGCAGGCAGTAACCGAAGAGGAACCAGAAACAGCACATGAAGGAGATCTCGGCAGGTCGAATCCACCAAGCCTTGCCCTTGCCGAGGTCAGAGGACCTCCCGGAGAGGACGTGAAGCCAGGAAAGAAGGTAGAGGTTGAAGCGGGCGACTCCCATGATGGGGTAGTAGGTGTACTTTTGGAAAGGAACCAGGAAATCGGCGGCGGCATCCCAGACGAAGGTGAAGTCGTAGTAGCTAGAGTGGATGGACTTGAAGAAAGCGGGGGAGGTAGCGAAGAGGGGGACGTTTTGAATATCGGGATCGTGCTCCTTTGTATGATCAGTAAGGAGCGTGAGACGAGATTGAGCGAGTTGCGGACTTACGGGGTAGTTGGTGACCAGGTGATGAACGTTGTGGCTGCTCTTCCACCATCCGATGGACAGACCGCAGCAGAAGTCGGCAACGAACATGCCAATGAGAGTGTCGATGTAGAAGTTGGAGGTAATGGCCAAATGGCCAGCGTCGTGGGCGCTGAACATGATTTGATGCTGCGGCGTGTTAGAGGGGCATGTTTTACAAGGGGAACAGGGCAGACATACCCAGAACAAGCCGAGGAAGACGGCGGAAGTCAAGTACCACTCATGGTGAAGGAGAACGACAAAACTGGTAAACAGGAGGGAGTAGCGGGCCATTTCCTTGCCATAGTCGATATAGGGGCACTTGTATAGCCCCGCATCCTCGATGGTCTGATGCAGAACCTGGTACTTGCGGGCGATCTCCTCTTGGACAAGGGGGTCGAGAGAAGGATAGACGGACAGGTCATGCTGGATCTCTCGCTCGATTGCAGCATTCGCAATTCGGACGTGGGCTGACGGCTGTGGCAGAGGGGTCTCGAGAGTCGCGGAGGGACAGGGGCCGCGGTGGCGGAGACCGTCCTTCAGCGTGTCCTTGTGGGAGACGCCGCAGCCGCACAGGGACGAGATCTGGGAAATGCCATCGTCGGCACTGTCTTCGTCGGTATCTGAGCTGGATGGGCTTTCGACAATGGGCATGTCCTTGGTGAAGACGCCTCCTCTAATTGGTGGTGTGCGGTTGACCCAAGTCCCCTGCTTCCGGCCGATCCGATAGGCCTTCATGGTTCGCAAGGTCTCCTTGGAGTGGTACCTATTCCGGAAAACGTTAGAAATCTGCAATGGAACTCCCGAACTCCCCACAAGGTAAGATCCAGTGCCATTGACCAATTGCCAGGTTGGCTGAGGTTCGATCCCGGTTTCGCGGGATAGGCATAAATAGACCTCATCTCATGGCGACGGTCACGGTATTCTTGGGTACGTACGCCTTTATCTCGTCTGTCGCGTCTCTTCCCACCATGTGCAGGATAGCCAGGCGGCCACCGGGGTGCTTCTCCATCCATCCGTCGAGCCTCAGGACGGCGTCTTCGTAGACGACGATGGTCTTTCCGTCGGCAATGAGGCTGTCGACATCGCAAGGGTTTAGGAGCTGGTCGCGATCCATGACGGGCGGTGCGTGTGTGAGGTGGGGGGAGATGTTGCGGAGGGAGGGATCACTGCGAAGATTCGCAGGTCGGAGAAGAGTTGGTCGAAGGGAGAGATTATTCGACGAGGCTCTCAGGTCGAAGTCGAGATTGCGAGCTCAGGTGGAATGTATGTTATTTTTTTCGAAATCGTCCAGGTGGTCTTGATCGGGCAGGTGCGTCGACAATCGATAAGGGGGCCCAGGATCGAGGGGGGAAGGAGCGTCAAGAATCCAAAAGGGTGCAGCTTCGAAGAAGGAAGCAGTTGCACAGGAAACAATTGGCGACGGCGCTGTTTGATGTGCGTGTCTGCAAGCGAACACAGACAACAGGCAACAGACAGCAACAGACAACAGAGAAACCAAAGTCGAGGACAACGGGTAGGGAAAGTCAAACGGATGCACCAAAACACAAGAGAATGAAGAATCAAGAGACGACAAGCGCAGAGCCAAGCCGCGGCGGCACCAGGCTGGTTATCATCTCTCGAAGCGTTGAGCCATTATCGGGGCCAGCGCCGCCAGCCCCTGAGAACGCGCCATGTCCATGACAAGCGTCGAGCAGACGAACACAGCCTGGACAGGTCCCGAGACCTGGGGGGGGGGCGTCACAGTCCACAAAGCAGCAGGGAAGCAGGGGAGACACTAAAGGCCAATGGGCATGGCGCGACCTGGCGATGCGCCTTGACGAGCAGGTACGATTAGAGGCGGCTCGTCAGGACCAGCTGCGGCCCGCGAAATCTCTTCAAAGGGATGATGAGCATCGTGCGGCGGCCCATCAAATCTCCCCCTTCCCCAATGGAGCAGGAGGAGCATTTGGGAGATCCCTGAGAGGCGTCCGGCTAGCGTTGTGGCGAAGCTCCGGGCGTCCAGCTGTCGGCGCGGTCTTTGCCCGTGGGCCGTTCTCCTCTGCCTCCTGCACCACACCCCGCTCTGACCCCGGGTCTGGAAGCACTGGAGTCTGGAAGAGAGTCCACGATCCATCCAAAGACGCCGCCGCGGTGAGGTGGAGGTGGTGGAGGAGGCAAGTGGGCATCCATCCATTCAGTGGAGGGTCCAAAAGGCCGGTCCCCTGATCCCCTAATCCCCTGAGGGTCGCTGTAGAGCTATCTCATGCCATTGGATCTGGTAGGGCATCGGAACACACCTTCCACAGGCCCCGGACTCCCAGATTGGCCCCCCCGTGGCCCCCCAGTCCTCAGACCCCCCTCCCCCTGGAGGGCCTAACAGGGACCAGCCCTTGCCCCCGGCAGAAAGCCAAGTTTTGCTTTGACCGCCGTCAATTGGGCGGGCGAAGAGGTTCGCGGGTTGACAGGACCCTGAAACAGGATGCAGACGCGTCTCGGTTTCCCGGTTCCAGACCGCCCAGGCTCTGTTCGGGGAAAAGAGTGCGAGAATTGCAGCTCTCGGATGCGAGCTTTGCGAGCTGGGAGCGATTAGCGGGCGAGCAGGTGGCCTAATTGCCTAATTAGCCCGACGCTACGGGTATCGAGGCCCTGTTGCAATTATCCGTCTGCGCCGGCATGTGGAAGTTCTACGCACTCCCGTCGCCCGCTTGGAAGCAATCTAGGTACGTTAACCTTAATTACAATTACGTCCTCGTACGTTGGCCGTCGGTACTTGCATCTTCTCCGTCGTCAGTCTCCCGTCATCCACCATGCCCCTAACTTCTGACTATCGTACCGACTTCCCTTCAATTGGGGGAATGGGAAATTGCCCTGACCATGCAACGTGTAAGATGGGCGGTGGGGCTTGGGCGTTGTTGTACGAAGCAGTAGTCCGTACGCGGGTTCCGTACGTAGTGAGTGGCTTGACGTACATAGTTTCTGAGGCCTTCCGGATCGCCCGCCGTATTCCTCCTTCCTTCCTCTCCCCCTCCGTACTCATCAACGCGCGTTTTCCCATGGGCAGGGGGGGCAGGAAAAGTACGAAAACAAGTTTCGGTCCCGGCGCGCGCTCAGAGCTGCGCCTCATTTGGTGTAGCGTCGCAACGGAGCTGCATTGGGGGGGGCCGCTCTCGCCTCGCACTTCTCCAGATCAGGTGGGGTTCCGAGAGCGAGGGCTCGCATCTCTCCTTCGCTTTGGCCCAACTGAAGGCTGAAAAGGAAGATCAATGCGCTGTCAGACCCAAGACACACAGGCCCTGGAAGGCACTTTTTCTCGAGAGTTTATTCCTAGGTAGTCTCGTTCTCGTCAAAGGCTGATTTCTCGTACCACCCGCCCAATTGGTCGCCGTCTGCGGCCGACAAATCGTGTGTTTGTTCGGGTTGAACCGTGTCAAGCCTCCCGCGAATGACCAGTTTTTGCTTCCATCGCGTCGCGTGCCTGACCGTAACTTTACGACGGTCGGATGCCCTTTGTTATTTTTTATTTTATTTTTACTTCGTAATCGTAATTGCGGCGAGCATCTCACGCCCACGCCCTCGCCTGCGTAGTAAGCGGACGGGTGCTTGGGCTTTCTGTGTGGGTGGGCCAGTCGCGATGGCAAGCGGAATTGATGACGCTTCGGTGTACGGATAGTTTGCGACTGGTTCCTGGATGCGCCCATGGGACTGGGTCGGTCTGGTGGCAAGGCCGCCAGTGCGAGTGGGCACGGAGATGGGATGGACGCATTCTGGAACAGACGCGGAGATGGGGATCGGAGTCTCGGTACGGAGTTGGGACCGGCAAAACGGCGTTCGAGCGGCGTTGGAACGGCCTTCTGAGACGGCCAACCATTTGTCTCCATCTCCGTCTCTACTCGGCTCCATGCAAGATGTCACTGCCACACTCTCACTCAGTCTGACTCTCTGGCTCTCTGACCTCCCGCTTGCTGTACGTACTACCTAATGTCACCGCAACGCTCTCACTGGCAAACCTCACAACCAGCGTCACAACCACCCGTCGTGTCACCCACCGGTTCCACAACACAAGCCGTACGCAGCCGCCCTTTATTAGCACAACACGTGCCCATTCCAAGCCAGCCGGACAACAATCCTCACACCCTTCCGTGAGCAATGCGCTGTCCCATGTTGATCACCTGCAGGAAGCAGGATTGCCTTTCCGGACTATTTCAACGGGCGTAGATACACTGGCGAGTGAAGTCGCGGATAATATTAGAAGCAAAATCCGTTCCATGTGAAAGTGGCCGGGGTCTCTTACCAAGTCTCCCTCCGAAGCCGCCGGGTCCCTGACGAAATTCCCCGATTAACTTTAAAACAAGCCCAGGGGAAATCCATTTCGTTTGTTAATTAATTTGCTTTTTCCCGTCTGAACTTAAAAAACGGCTTCGATGGAAGCACTCGGAAGAAACGCCACCCATCGCCAAGAAGAAGAGAACATTCCACGATTTACGATCATTGTAGCGCAAACCTATTGTCTTTTCGGCTGGATTCAAATCCGATCAGGCCAAGAAAATTCTCTCCAACCGGACTGATGCGCAGGATTGCCCACGCTTCGCACTTCCGCTGCGGATAGATCTGTGGGCCCCGAATCGCACGTTAATAAGAAGCGCATGCCAGTCAGCACTAGCGACCCCTTTGTTATGTGACAATCATATGGACAATTGACGGGACGCGCGTTCGCAAAGCCGCACAGGCTTTCTTTAGTTCAGGTTGCCCGGAAGTCATGGAGGTTATCAAGTATGACTGGTGTGAATGGAAGCACCGGACCTGAGATATGTTTTTAGTGTATCTTGGGTCGGCTTTGACCATGTGTTGATGCTTCAATGCCTTGCAGTCGGCGTCGTAGCAATAAACTGTCCGTGGTGTTGAGCCACACAATTTGCTGGATGGTGCCATCGCACACAACCCAGCGGCGGCTCCTCCGCACCATTGAATCATCTTGCGTGACAACCTCAACCCCGCGGCCAGATTACCCTCATCCGCCAAAATGCGTGACTTCACCCAGATCCCCATCCTCGACCTCTCGCTGAGCGACGACCCAGCCACCCTTCCAGATCTCCTCAGCCGCCTCAAAACCGCCCTGACCGAGGTCGGGTTCCTGTACGTCGCCAACCACGGCGTGCCGCCCTCCGTCACCGCCGACCTTGTGCACATCCTCCCCGCGCTCTTCGCCCTCCCCGCCGATGCCAAGGCCGCCATCGCGCTGGAGCACTCGCCGCATTTCCTCGGATACAGTGGAGCTGGAGCCGAGACCACGGCCGGCGGCGCCGACCACCGGGAGCAGGTGGAGCTCGCCACCGAGCTCGCCGTGCGCCCTGAGGCCGGTGCTCCGTGGGAGGGCCTGCGGGGGCCGAACCAGGTATGCGAGGTCCGTGTCGAGGGCGCTTCGGGCCGGCAGCTCGCTAACGGGATAGTGGCCGCGTGAGCTCCCGGAGCTGAGGCCTGTTGCGGAGCGCTACATCGAGGAGCTGACGGCGCTGGGCGAGAGGTTCCTGCGCCTTGTGGCCCAGGCTCTATCTCTCCCCGAAGACACCTTCTTCTCGTATCTGTCCGACCAACATCGCCTCAAACTCGTCCACTACCCAGAGGCGCCTCTCCCCGATACCCAGGGCGTCGGTCCGCACAAGGACTCCTCCGGGTGGTGGACGTTTCTCCTCCAAGCCTCTCCCGACGTCCAGGGCCTGCAGGTGCTCAACAAGTCCGGCGCCTGGATCGACGTGCCCGCGATCCCGGGGACACTCGTCGTCAACATCGGCCAGGCCTTCGAGGTAGTAACGCACGGCGTATGCAAGGCGACGACGCACCGGGTGCAGTCAAGCTCGCGCGAGCGCTTCAGCGTGCCGTTCTTCCAAGGCGTGCGGCGAGACCTCACGCGCCGCCAGGCCCTGGAGCCTCTGGCGGATCACTTCGCGGGCTTCAGCACGGGGACGGAGTCCGGCGAGGCGCGGCGCATCGACTCGCCGTTCCTGACGGGCGAGTACGAGACCTGGGGCGAGGCGCAACTGCGGACCAAGATACGCAGCCATCGCGAGAACGGCCGGGTGTTCTACCCGGAGCTGTATGCGAGGTACGTAAAGTGATCTCCGGGCGGCCGGTTCCATGGGCAGGTGAAATGAGATGAACGACGGCTTTGGCTTTTTGCGCGATGGCAGCCCGTGAAATGAGCCAAGCCTAGCGTCGGCGGTGGGAAGAACATCCATGTTGACTGGGACCAACATTGCCATTGAGATTCGTGATGTGGGCGGCGACCTCCGCGGACGGAAACGGCCCACCGCAATCACCGGGTGATGAACAGGCAATCAGTCATTCGGTTTGACTACGTAGTGTAATGGAATAGATAGGAGTTGAGGTCTTGACTGTGATGTTCAACTAGAGGTGGGATATAGGGTATTAGTTGGAGCCCCTGGCTACTTCAAAAAGGAGTCGCCAACTGACTGGCTTAAGCAAACCAACGAAAGGGATCCGGAGTCAATAGACTGACTCGTGACAATCAATAGTAACATAGACCACTAGAGAGTGTGTTGCTTTAGTAAATCTGTCTATGAACCCATTGCGTCATCACAAGAATGTTTCCGAAAACTATCCGCCTTTAGGTTAAATACTGTAAATAGGTTCACAAGTGAAAGTCATCTTAATTGCAATTCAACAACATGGCATTCGATATCCCCAGACAGACCTTTTCTGCCAAGAGCGGCAACAACTACTCCTATATCCACATCCCAGCAGTTCAGAAACCGACACTGTTGCTGCTCCATGGCTTCCCATCCACGCTGTCCGACTGGGAGCATCAGATTCGTCATTTTTCGTCGCTGGGATATGGAGTACTTGCACCCGACCTGCTTGGTTACGGCGAGAGCAGCAAGCCGACAGATGTGGACTGCTATCGTCTAAAGCCAATGAGCGATGAGGTAGTTGAACTGCTCGAATCCCTTGGCTTGTTGCAGGTCGTTGGCATAGGGCACGACTTTGGGTCGACACTACTATCACGGCTGGCAGCATATCACCCTTCGCGATGGACAGCACTGGTGTTCCTTACAGTCGGACCGCCTAAATTAGGCACTCCGTTTGATGTCGACACGATCAACCAGATGACCAAGCAAGCGTTCGGCTTCGAACTGCTCGGATACATCCCGTGGCTCGTTACCGATGCCGCGCAGGCTACCCTAGAGCAGCACCCCGAAGCTGCCATGAACGTCATGTTCTGCCGCGACCGAAAAGCATGGGACGAGTGGTTCCATCCCTTGGATAAATTCAAGCAGTTTGTAGTCGAAAATCGTCGACTTGAAGTTGGACCATGGTACTCTCAACAGCTACAGAAAAGGCACCTCGAGGCTTTTGGGGCAAAGGATGGGTATAAGGGCGTAACAAGATGGTATCGAATGTGGATGGAGAATCTGTTTGCGCCGGATGAGGTTGGTTTCGACGAATTCCATATAGCGCAGCCTGCGCTCTTTATCGTCCCGAGAGAGCCCGACTTTACGATGCAGCAGCAGATGCTGGCATCCTGGACGCCAAACCTCAAGACGGTGACGACAGACTCAGGACACTGGGTACATCTAGAGCGACCGGCAGAGACCAACACGGCCATAGAAGAGTTCCTGGACAGCTTGTTGTAACTACTCACTCACGTAGCCAATCAAAAGTATCAAGCAGGTCAAAGTTGAAGTCGAGCTGCAAGCCTTCCCAGTCAAGTGTCTCGAGCGCGCCACCGCCACCGGCAACGTTGAGGTTGTGATCCAGGACGCCCTGGATGATGGCCTTGCAGTCGGCGCAGAGGTCTGCGTTCGGCGCCGACGGTCGCACCCAGTCGAGGAAGCCGATGAGGAGACTTAGTTGCTGTATTATACTCGACCGGCTCGGCTTGGGAGAGTCGGGGTTGCTGCGGAATGTTGGCCGGAGAAGCTCCAGACAGAGAATGCCTCCTCCAGGAGCGCCGTACGCCATTAACTAGAACGTTAGCGCAAGCCTTTTAATAAAAGACTGTTTTCTTACTAGCCACTCAAAGTCGCGGCGGATGCCCGCGAATCGATCCTGATGTGTCCAGATGACGAGCGTGAGCGAGACCATCTCGAAGCTAGTAGTCAATAAATGACCCTGATCTAGGTTTCCATGCCGAAGCATCAGCCGCTCAACAAAGAAAAGGTTCTGCAGGTGCTCTAGCCGGAGCAACAACCTCGCGTAGAGCGTATCGACATCGATCTCGGGGTCATCGAGGTCTTCCAGACGGTATATGAGCCCAACGGGGAATTGCGACATGGTGCGTATCTGTCGTGTTTTGATATCCCTATACAACTGAGCATGGCTCACTCGAAGGCCGGGAGAACGTACTGTAGATGGCTAAGAGTCGCTTGAGAACCATTGCTCAGCGCAACTTCGAGGAGTTCTTCTCTGATGAAAGCAATCATGACGCGCGCGCGCAGGAGCGTAGCCGAGTGTAGTCGACCTTCTGTGTTCCACCCCTGGTCGTCCAGCGCCTGTACAGCACGGGTTATCTCCGCTTCGTCATCGGAAATCAGGACTTCGTCTGGGAGATCTAGCGGGAGGGGCGTCGACACATAGCGACGGCCGAGGAGCGGTGGTCTTCCGGTGAACGACACCATGACCTTGTCGATGTTGAAGACATGGGAGAAAAGACGACGTCTGTTCTCCGAAACCAGCGTCGGGCGATATGGCTTCGTCTCGGATTCGGCGTGTAGACCGAGAAATGTCACGAGCGCCACTGTCTCGCTGTGGCAGCTCCAACATGAAAGACCTATGCCGTTAGCAAAGGAGGTAGTCTCGGTGAGGGTCTTGACTTACTGGCGTCTCCTGAGATGATCGATACCATCGTTGACCTTCGGTAGCAGAGGTAGGCAATGACATCGTTGCCTGGAGTGAAGTGCAACGCGATATCGATGCAGTACTTGAGGCATACCCCAATGGTCTGAGCAGTGTCGCCCTCCCAGAACCCAGTCTTCCAGAACGTCCACAGCAGGCCGATGGACTCCCACCGCAAAGCAGGCCCGGCGAATTGATCAATCCAGTCTTGCGAGCTCACGCACGCCTCGCAAAAGGGGCGAGCCGTGTTGCTGCAGATGGTGCGCGCCCAGTCTTCCAGCACCGCCTCGTCCTCGGGCTGCGTGGGGAAGTCCTGGTGAATGGTCTCGACGATGCGCTTCGTGGCGTTGATGATCCAGTTGTCCGGCCGACACGGAGTGCGCTCGACGGAACCGAGTTCCACCGTGCCGAGGAGGTTGCGCAGCACGAAGAGAATCATCCCCCGGAGCGGCGGCGGCACCTCCGCGCGGAGGACCCGGGGCCCGCGTCTCGGGCCGGCGTCGACGGGGCGCGACCCATGGACCAGCGTCAGGCTGTTCCGCGTCTCCTCGAAGACGGCGCTGTGGCTGGTGAAGCCGAGATAGCCCGTGTAGGGCGGCGTGGGCGTGGAGCAGGGCGAGCGCGGCAGCGGGTTGCGCTTCGGCTTCGGCGCGACGGTGTAGACGCAGGGCTGGCGCCGCTTCCTGCACCGCTTGCAGGTGGGCTGAGAATGATCGCAGGCGACCTTGCGAGCACGACATGGATCGCAGGCTTGCGGGCGGCCATTGGACCGACGAAGCAGCGGCGACGGTGGCGTCTCCATGATGAGGAATCCGGACGGTGGGAAAGGCCTGATTTGGGTGAAGCCGAAGGGACGACGGAGTGGTTTGTAAGTTGTATCTCGGTCTCGGTGTGGAGATTTCAGCTTGAATCCTGGGAGTTCTCGGCTTCAAGATGGTGGACGTCTCGGCTTGAAAGCTCGGCTCGCTTAGTTTTTATCAATCTAGCGCTGGCGGGGCTCGGCTTCGGTCAAGCTCCTTCACACCATCCTCCCCGCCGCGTGTGTCATACGGAGTCGGGGAAGAATGATGCAGGCTTACTACTAAGGAATAGTGTCGCTGTCTAGGTTCCTAACGGGCGCGTCGTCGTAAGGGCGTGTGAGTCAACTGATGAAATTCACGGTGATTACGAATGGAAGACGCAACAGGGTGACGAGGTTCGTTAGGCTCCGAACGGAACTTGGAACTACAAAAGAAGTCAGTTCCCCCGTTGGAAGTTAGATATCCCATCCAGCTAGATTTGAACTCATCAAGGTCGATACTCGATATCAAAGTATAAGCCATCCAGATCACTACAAACCATCGCCGTCTTCTTCCTCCTCATCCACCACCACTATCATGTCACAAGCTCCTCTCGGTTCAGACGCCTACCTGGCATCCAACGCCTCCGACACAACCCTCGTCGATGCTTCAAGTTCGACTGCGGAAAAGCAAGGTATTTCACCTGCTGTAGTTCACTTCTTCCCGACCACCGTCTAACGCGCCCAGGTCTCCAAGAGACTCCCAAGTCGAGCCTCAAGTCAAAGCTCAAGGCAAAGCTCAGCATGTCCCAAGATCCCGCCCAGATGAGCAAGCGGGAACCGACCAAGTCCTGGGAGGCTCGAGCTAGTAAGTGATCCCTCGCGTGGCTTCAAAGAACATAAGCTGACGGCCTCGGTCTAGTGGCTCTCATGTGAGGCCGACCTCGCGATGGTTCGGGACTCGGGGTTTGGACATTGGCGCCTCATGTTATCTTGATTAGCAGTTTGAACAGAATATACCCACTCGTTTGTTTGCGGGTCTTGTCGCCACCAATGTGACCGAGACTGTTCCTCATCATCGCACTGATACACACGTTGATACTGTACACTTTTCAACCACCGAGCTGATACTTGTACATGACTTCCGTTTTGCTTACGCACCTTCACGGCCTAACCATCAGCGCAACTTTACCCCGGCGGTCCGTCCTTCCGTTAGCTCTTTCATAAGCCGCGCGTGCCTCTGCGAAGGGAAACGTGTCTGCCAACAACGGGCTCAAGAGACCGCGTTCCAGCACCCACGAGAGCATGCCCAGTTGTGTCCCGGACGGTTCCACGACGAAGAAGATAGCTTTGACGCCCTCCTTGCCCGCCGGAGGGTTGTCCGCAAATGCAAAACTGCTCGACCGAGACGAGTGTTCCGTTGTCGGAGATGCTGGACCATGCGTTGGATAGGGCCTCTCCACCGACGGTATCGATGATGATATCGAACGAACGATGCTTTATTTCAGAGTAGTCAATCACGTCTGCTGCATTTAAACGTAACAGAAACTCCTTGTTGCGTGTCTTGGAGCTTGTTGCAGCTATCACGCACCAGCCGGCCAAGGTAGCGAGTCGAAGAATGTAAGAGCCCACGGCGCCCGTTGCACCCGTAACAAGCACTTTCAAGTTCACGTCTGTCTCGATGGGCGTGATAAATTCAGGCGCTGGGATGCCCCCCCTGACGAACAACGCCTGCCACGCCGTGAGAACGCTCATGGGCACAGTCGCAGCTTCAGCCCAGTCGAGTGTCTTGGGCTTCAAGGCCAGCTCGCGAGCGTCGACAACCACGTACTCGGCCCACGTCGAGCCCCGACGAGTGTCGACCATGGCAAACACTTCATCGCCGGGCTTGAACGTCTCAACACCCCGGACGCTATCCACGACGCCGGAGAAGTCGTAGCCCGGGATGTGGAAGTCCTCGCGGTAGGATTCAGGCCATTTCAGCTCGTCGCGGGTCACGGCCGCTGCGTGGACGCGCACGAGGACCTGGCCAGGCCCCGGCTGGGGCATCCGGACGTCTTGGTCGAGGACGAGCTACGACGACGGGGCTGGATTGCTGGGAGAGAACGGGGTGGTGCCGGATCCAGCCGGATGAATGCGAACGGCCCGCATCTTGCCCTGCATTTTGGCGAGCGTTTGTGGTGTTTATGGCGTTGACGGGTCGTATTGAGGCCATCGTCACATCATCTTCGCTGAGCGATTTTCCCCTCCGGCTGACAAACTGGCCTTGGATCTGCATTCACATTCGCCTCAATTATTCGGCGACCAAGAGCGAATCAACCAGTTAAGATGTCGGTCCCGTTGACAAGAGGATCGGGGTGCATTAGCGGTGCGTGGCTGGTAAACAAGATAATTGTGTAGAGCTAGTGAGAGAAGAGGACGGACACTTTTGACTTAGTCTAGACTCTTAGACTCACACACAGACTTGTGACTGACCCCGCGAACCAACAAAAGAGACGATGAGCCAACAAAGATCGAAAGTCAAACAAGACGGGAGCCCAAACAAGACCAGGAACCAAAGCAAAATCAAGGCCGGCTTTTCTACTCCACCACTCCACAATTCCGTCCACAAGTCCACCCACAACGCCACGGATACGGTCAATCGGCCGGCGCACGTGAATATCTCCGTTCCCCGCTACATGCGATCTCGGCCTTATGCATGCCTGCTAGCCCCGGATCGGAGGAACATACGATGGTTATAAGAAGCCGTGATCTGCCTTGGTAACCGCTTCTGGGTTACCATTTCAACACCTCTTCTGTCCCCCCCTCGCCATCTCCCACCATGGCCTCGCTCTTCATCAATGGCCGGATCCTTTCCAAGGCCGAAGTCGGCCTCGAGGGGCAGCCGACGTTCGCGCAGAGCATGTTTGTCAAGGACGGCGTTATCACGGCCATCGGCTCGCAGGACGACATCACGGCCAAGTACCAGGGCGAGGGCGTTGTGACGCAGGATCTGAAGGGCCGGACCGTTCTGCCGGGCTTCGTCGACGGCCACATGCACCTGCTTTTGCTCGGCCAGGCGCTGCGCAAAGTCGGCGTCGAGCACTGCAAGTCGCTGGAGGACATCCTCTCGACGCTGCGCACCTACGCCAAGGCGAACCCCGACGTGCCGCGCATCCTGGCCAAGGGCTGGATGCACTCCATGACCCCGGACGGCGTCAACGCTTCGATGCTGGACGACATCGACTCGAGGCCAATCTTCGTCGATACCAAGGACCTCCATTCCACGTGGTGCAACTCGGCCGGCCTGGCGGAGATGGGCATCGCCGACATGGCAGACCCCCCGGGCGGAACCATCCAGCGAGACGAGCACGGCAAGCCGTCGGGCGTTTTGAGCGAGGGCGCTGTGCTGGCCATCGCATGGCCTCATCTGGCCGAGGTGGCGTCCGAGCAGGAACGCATCGACTGCATACTGGCGGCCTTCGACTCGTACCACGCAAACGGCTACACTGGGCTGGTCGAGATGGCTATGGACGAGCTGTCCTGGAACGCACTGCTCGCGTTGCGCGAACAGCGGCCCGACTTCTCCATGCGCATCGCGGCGTACTGGCTGATCCGGCCGGCCAACAGCAGAGAGGAGCGCGCGCGTCAGGTGGCGCGGGCGGTGGAGCTGAGCAAGAAGTACAACAAGGAGACGTCGCCGGACCTGCGCATCGTCGGCATCAAGATCATCTGCGACGGCATCATCGACGCGTGCACGGCGTACCTCTCGGAGCCGTACGCCGTAGCGCCGTCGCCGCCGCCGGTGTGGACCCCGGAGGACCTGGACCCGATCGTGAAGCAGGCGGCGGACGCGGGCGTGCAGATCGCGCTCCACGCCATCGGCGACGCGGCGATCCGCATGGCGGTGGACGCGCTGGAGAAGCACGCGGCGCCGGGCGGACGGCACCGCATCGAGCACCTGGAGCTCGCGTCGCCCGAGGACGCCCGGCGGCTC